>JAJIBD010030349.1:340000-516808 GCA_021461705.1 Cryptotis parvus
TAATGAGCGTGGCGAACATGGCGGCAGTGAAGATGGTAAAGACCGCCGGGTGTCTGTAATTGTTATGCCCCTGCGGGCCGGGTTGAGGCCCTGCTGGAGTCGCCTGGGAACAGGTGCCACAAGCCGAGGGGACCCACGACCCACGACCTCACTGTCACCACTTGCCGCAGCTGTGCCTCTCTGCCCGCATGGCCAGACCAGGGATCCCCTGGGTCCCCACCCTCGCCTTGTTGTCCAAGAAGGTGCTGTTGTCTGTGCATACCGCACGGGGCTGTTCTACTTCACGCAACAGTGAAAATTCTACTTCACGCAACAGAGAGAAAAGGCTGCAAAGTTTAAGAAAAAGAACTCCCAGAACGACCACCAACTGGGAACTCTTTGGCACCACCGAGGCAACATGGGGAGATACCATCATTGACGACATTGATGAAGAATACAACCGACTGGTTCAGCACCTCCATGATTGTGCAAAGAACGCCGAGAGAAAAGCCAAAAAAGGATGCCTGTCTTCAAAAACTCTGAGCTCATTTGCCAACATGGCAAGGTGCGAGCCTCAGGTGACCAAATGCTATCGTCCAAGGTTGCAAAGCAGTGCAGAGAAGCGATAAAGGAAGATCTCAAAGAGAGAAGAGCAGAAATACTGGAAGATGCAGCGGAAGCCGGGAAGAGCATTCCGCACCGCCCACCTGTCTTTTGCCAACTATAAGACCAAGATGACTGCCCTCTGACACCCTTATGGATCTATCACATCCTCCAGAAAGGCAATGGAGATTATCCATGACTTCTACTCAGAATGCTTTGATAGCCACGTCCAACTGCCCACATACCAAATTCCACAGGATTGATTTATCGTTCCCAATGTTCTCCCTTTTGAAATCCGACATGCCATTTCGTCCGTAAAAAAGGGAATAGCACCATGCCCAGACAAAGTCAAACCCGAACACCTGAAGAATCTGCCTTCAGTGCTCATCAATACACTGGCTCTGCTCTTCACATGCTACCTGTCTGAATGCAAGGTGCCCTCCCAATGGAAAACCAGCAGGACAGTTCTACTGTTCAAGAAGGGAGACATCCACAACATTGGCAACTATCACACCATCTGCCTGTTGTCTGTCATCTACAAGCTGTTCACTCGAATCATCCTGCACAGGATTGGCAGAACATTAGATGAAGGACAACCATGCGAGCAAGCTGGCTTCTGAAAAGGATTCATCACAATCGACCATATCCACACGGTAACCAAGCTCATTGAAGTTTGTAAGGAGTTTAAGATTCCACTTTGTCTCACATTCATTGATTTAAAGAAAGCCTTTGATTCTGTTGAGACCGAAGTGGTCATCGAAGCCCTAGCCAAACATGGCATTCAAACCCAATACATAAAGATCCTTCGTGATCTGTATTACGGATTCATCACCAGGATCTCACCATTCAGCAAAGAAGTGATCATCAATGTCAAAATAGGGGTTCGGCAGAGTGATACCATTTCACCAAAACTCTTTAGTGCCACCCTCGAGAACATCATGGGACAATTAGAATGGGAAGGAATGGGAGTGAAGATAGATAATCGGCAACTACACCACCCCCGCTTCGCTGATGACATTGTTCTAGTAACACGAAATATTAGCCAAATGGCACAAATGCTGACTGACTTTGACTGAGAATGTGGAAAGATAGGTCTACAGCTGAATTTGAAGAAAATTATGTTCATGAAAAATGAACTAGTTCCAGAGGCCCCATACACTCTCAATGGAACAAACATCTTTGAATGCAGCAGTTATGTGTACCTAGGTTGAGAAGTCAACATGATAAATGACCTAAGACATCAGCTGTGCAGGAGGAAGAGAGCAGCATGGAATGCCTTCAGAAACATGGAAGAAATAGCCAAAAGAACAAAGAATCTATGGCTCCGGGCACATCTCTTTGACTCCACCATTCTCCCTGCATTAACATATGCCTCAGAGACCTGGGTCCTACAAAATCAGGATGAGAATGGTATTCGGGTCTCCCAGAGAGGAATCGAAAGACCTATGCTTGGAATATCACACCTCACTCAAGTGAGAGAAGGAATCTGGAGCTCCGACCTCAGCCACTGTTCCAGAGTCAGGGACGCTGTCTCGTTTGCCAAGGCATCAAAAATCAGATGGGCTGGACATGTAATGCGATTTGGAGATGACCGCTGGACTAGAGCTATTACCCCCGAAGGAGAGGGGGATCCCACGGGACGTCAAAAAGATCATGTGCCCGCCCACCTACAAGATGGTCAGACTTCTTCGTCAAGACCCTGAATGAGCAGTTTGAGGCTCTTTGTATTACAGAAGTAACCAGATGCCATTGGGCTACACTGGCACGTGAAAGGGTCAAATAGCAATATTACTGGCACTTGCTTGAGCAAATCGATGAATAATGGGATGTCATGTGATCAGGGAAATCTGCCGCAAATCTTAAGGTTACATTTTATTAACAATTTCCTTCTTTGATCTTGCTGCTTTCAGTATTCTATCTCTGTCTATGTTTTTTCTCATTTTGATTATGTGTTCTGGGGTATTTTTTTATTTGGATTTATTTTATCTTGTACCCTTAGGATTTCTTGGATCTGAGGACATGTATTGTAGCTCTGGGAACTTCTCAGTAATGATGACTTAGATAGTTATTCCTTCATCAGGGAAACATTGTGGTTGAGGTGGTCAGGTTTCCCTTGTGAGAGTTCCATATAAGAGGTTTAATTTATGGTTCTTACGGGATATCATGGGGGAGATTAAAAGACTGGAGAAACCACTCCCATTAGACCTCTGACACGTAAATTCAGGTATTAGGTCCAGTCTGTGGTCCTAGTTCATAGCTGACTTCAGCATAGGGTCCACTGATCTGTGCAGCTCTCTTTTAACAGGCCGGGCCTGTTCACAATCTGGCTAGGACCAATAAGTTCTTTTAATACATAAATTTATCTTCATGATTGCATTTGCATATACATCTAATGGAAGGTCTTTTTTTTCTGCTCTTCTTTGTCTTTAAATTCTCACTCCTTTATATGGATGAATTTAGTTTTCTTTATTCACTTTTTCTCTTTTGGTATAAATGCTATATTTTCTTTCTAATTTTTAGTATTTATTGTAGCTTTGCAATCATAACTTGTTCAAATACAAATTTAATATCACTACCCACCTCTAAAATGAAACAAAACAAAATATGTATGTCCTCTCTCTTCACCATTATTGTTTGTATTAAATAGTATTATCCTTATCCTTTAAATTTGTAAAAATAACTCAATTGATCAATTATTTTCACATTAATTTAATTTATATATATATAGCTTTATTTCTTGCATATTATGTCATTCTATATTCAGTAGTCTGTTTACTGAAGCACGTCTATTTATAATCCCTTTAGTAAAGATCACTGTTTCATTTTCTATTTGAAAAATGTTACTTTTGTTATTTGCAATTTAGTTAAGTTTAAAACTGAAGGAAACCATGTGGTTTCATTAGTACCCTCATATTTTTCTGTCTTCTGATATAAAGTTAATGTCAATGCATTTACTCTGAGTTTACTTTCCTTTGAAAGTAATCTGCAGTTTTAATTATCTTGGAATGAAAGGCATATGATTCACAGTTCTCTAAACAAGTTAACCGAGTCTAAATTTCCTTTACTTTGGAAATGTCTATTTTTCATCTGAAAATAATGAATTTTCTTTCTAAAATATCTCTAGTTGTTAACTCTCCAACTATTTTCAGTGCTGTATATTTAACCTACTTTTCCTTCCTTCCTTACATTTGTCCTTTCTTCCTTACTTTCTTCCTTCTATTTTAATTATTATGGGAATATATTTACAGGTGTCAGGGGGCTAGAAATACTCCTGGCAGTATTCAGGGATAATGCCGTGCCTATGATCAAACCCAGGGTCTTAGACACTCAAGGCACATTCAGCTTTTACATTCACCACTTTAGTTTCATTTCATCAAATTAAATTTTATCTTTTAACCAATCTGAAATCACTTTACTCCAACAAATCTATCACCTACATATATAATTAATAGAGCTAAACAATATTAAATAATTGTAATTCACAACAAATGGTCAAAACAGTTTTATTATCAATAATAATAAAATAAGTTTCAAAAATGATACAGTAAATAAATAAGCATATTGAAATTTTCTTTACTAAAAAAGACTTGTCATACTAAATTCTGCTGGTTCTACTCTCAACACCCTCATGCTGGGGCTCAGAAACCACGTGGAGTGACAAAGCCCTGGTCAGACATGAGTACAGCAAACAGCCTACCCACTATTCTACCTCTCCAGCCCCAGATAATAACAGTATTTTCACTGGATTATACTGTATATTGTATTTATTAGGATGAAGATTTTCATACATAAAACAGTATTTTATTTTTTTTCACTTTTCTTACATACTTTTTATTTTTTTTAATTTTTTTAATTGTTTTTATTTTTACAATACAAAGATATACAATTAAAAAAGTTCACATTTGGGTTTTGGTCATACAGTGTTCCAGCACCCATCCCGCCACCAGTGCCCATATCCCACCACCAACATCCCCGGTTCCCTCCCCCTCAGCCAGCCCTCCTCCATGGCAGGTCCTTTATTTCTTTCCACTTCTCTCTCCTCTCTCTTTTCCTTCCCCTCAAGAATATGGATTACAGAACATACATTAAAGGGTTGTCAGGTGTATCTTTTTGCTTCTATTTAATGCTCAGTTCTAGGTTGGCATTAGTACCCTCGACAATTGTTAGCACACTGTTCCATTTTCTGTCTTACCTAGCCTCTGACTCCCACACGTTTGTGATATTTTCCACCTTTGACAAGATCTCCTAATATATGTTTCAATTGACCTTGGATATTGGTATCATAATATATACATATATATTTATGTTATGGAGATAAATGCAGTCATTCTGTATCTGTCTCTCTCCTTCTGGCTAATTTCGCTCAACATAATCTTCTCCATGTCCATCCAACTATAGGCAAATTTTATAACTTCATTTTCCCTAACAGCTGCATAGTATTCCATTGTGTAGATGTACCAAAGCTTCTTTATCCAGTCATCGATTTCCGGGCACTCTGGTTGCTTCCAGATTCTGGCTATTGTGAATAATGCTGCTATGAACATTAAAGTAGGGATGGTGTTTCCGCTGCGTATTTTTGGTTTCCCAGAGTAGATTCCCAGGAGTGGTATGGCTGGGTCAAATGGGAGTTCAATTTCTAGTCTTTGGAGGAATGTCCATATTGTTTTCCAGAAAGGCTGTACCAGACTGCATTCCCACCAACAATGGATGAGTGTCCCCCTTTTCCCCACATCCACGCCAGCACTTGTTGTTCTTGCTCTTTTGAATATGTGCCAGTCTCTGTGGTGTAAAGTGGTATCTCATTGTTGTTTTGATTTGCATCTCTCTGATGATTAGTGATGATGAGCATTTTTTCATATGTTTTTTTGGCCATTCGAATTTCTTCCTTGCTGAAGTTTCTAAAACAGTATTTTAAATACTGTTTTGTTTTTTAATTTTAGGCAACATTATTTACAATAACGATAGTGTTTTAGGCACACAACATTCATATATCATTCATATTTTCAATACACGAATATTCAATAATTCATATATTCAATATTATACAATAATGATATATTCAATATTATACAATAATGCATGCAACATACCAACACTATGTACCCCACCAGGGAATATAGCTGATTCTTATAAGATTCCTGGACTGGAGTGATACTGCAGTGGGGAGGACATTTACCTCGCACACAATCAACCCAGCATTGAGTCTCGGCATCCCATATGGACCCCTGAGCACTACCATGAGTAAATTCTAAGTGAAGAAACAGGAGTAGCCCCCTGAGCATAACAAAATATGACACAAAAAATTCAAAAATAAAAATCGCAAGGATTCAGAAGTCATAATTCCTTCTAAGAAAGAGAGAAAGAAAGTATTTAGGAAGAAACATAACTGGCTGAGGATGATTGGCAACTCTCCCTTACATTGTTCAGGTTTTGGAATATCAGGATGGGACAGCACTGGGAACTAAACTTTGTCCTTAAATTCTCTATGGATAGTTTAAGTGACTGAGGCATCTTCTAGAACTGAGAATTTTAATTTTCCTTTACCTTAGCCCAGTTTATTAAACAGATAATTGATTCAAATTATTTGCAATACTACCATTTTCTTCACATATTTGCAATACTACCATTTTCTTCACATACCATTTTCTTCACATATTTCAATAAATGTTTTACTATTTTATTAACATATACTCAAAAATAAGTTAAAGATATTAACAAAAATACAAAACATTTTTTGGAACTACATATCCCTTTTTGCATTTTCTACGTGAAATGATCACTAGTTTAACAGTTGCTACTATTGAAGAGTAGTAGCAACTGTTTTGAGATGACTCCAAGAGTATGCTACCCGCACAGCAGAGCCTGGCAAGCTACCCGTGTCATATTTGATATGCCAGATACCAGTAACTATTATAGACCTCATTCCCATGACCTGATGGAATGGTTTGAGGCTCTTTATGTTCCTGGAGCAAGCAGCTGTCCTTGGGCTCTACTTGCATGAGACAGGTCATATGGAGATGCTACTGGTGCCCGCTCCAGCAAATCGATGATGAACGGGAAGACAGTGATACAGTGATACTACTGAATAAGCTTTCCTTAATATTATTACTTCTTTCTCAAGTCCTTTTCTCTTAAATGTATCTTAGTTTTTTAGTAACTACACATCGAACTTTGCATTATAATTTTATCAATTTAATTTTTATTGGTTCCTTGTAAATTCTCCTTTCCTAATACCAGTCAGTACCTGTTGCAGGACACCCTAAAAGCCTAGGCCTCTGCATCTGCCCTGGATTGCCTCCTGCAGGAGTTTGGTTTTATAGGCCAACACTTCTAATTCAGAACTCAAATTAAATATGCAGTTTTGAAGGTGCCTTCTCTAGGGAACTACTCATCTGAATGCTTACATTGCATATTTTATAACAATGGATATGCCTAGACCTCAATCTGGTTGAACAACATTACTTAGCTGCATAAATGAATGATTCCTTATCAAGTAATTATTCAGTAGTAAAATCTTGGATATTAGTTGAATAAAGAAATAAAGTGATTGATGTTTAACTGATTTTTGTTATTGTTTAAGTAACAAAGTTAATAGTGTTAATGTTTAAATTATTGAAATTTAAATGACTTTACCGACCACCACCACCAAACTTCTCCAAACCTCTATGCCTCTCTCAGTCTCAGTAGGCTAGAGACTGATACTTAATGAAACAATTTTCTTAATTAAAATAATAAAGAAAATTTCCAGCGTTTCACTTTTCTATAGTAAATAATACTTAACTCTATTTTAATCCTTATAAATATAAAAGTATTCATTTTACCAACTTCATAATCTGAGATTTCTAATTATTAATAAAAATGAATATTTCCTAGATATTGAATTATCTTAGTTCAAAAAATTTTATGAAATTAACATCTCTATTCCATTCCTTTAGAAAATGAGTGAAATTTTAGGGGGTGGGGAAGACATTCATTTAGGGGAAAATGGCTTTATTTATCTAAATATATTTTATATAATTCAATATCCACATTTTATCAGGCAAGATGTGAAGATTAGTTTTAAAACAGCAATAATATCCAGAAAACTTGTTTGTATTCATCAAAATCGCTTCATTGAAGCAACCGAAATTCACTATAACTATCTTCCCGTTCATCATCTATTTGCTAGAGCGGACACCAGTAATATCTCCATATGTCCCGTCTCATGCTAGTAGACCCCAAAGGCATCTGCTTGCTCCAGGAACAAAAAGAGCCTCAAACCATTATATTAGGTCATAGGAATGACCTAATATTAATGTTACTGGTATTTGGTATATCAAATACGTCATGAGCAGCTTGCCAGGCTTGCCTTGCGGGTGGCATACTCTTGTAGTCACCTCTAAATAAAGCATTTATTGATGAACCATGCGGCTGCTAGCGGCCGTGTGAGCCAGGCTGTGATAGTCTGGTCTGCTGGGTAGAGTTGTGACAAGAGGGAAGTCTGGATGTGGAAAACGGTGGCCCCCATGGAGTAGGGGGTCATCTGGCTTGTTGTGAGGCTCTGTTGGGGTGGCAGGCCAGAGCTAGAAAACGCCATGCCTCCCGGGCGCCTCATGAGTGGCTGGGCACAGGGAGAGCAAGTAGCAACTCTGCCCCATGTCTGAGAGTCTCTGGTTCAGCATACCTGGGCCGAATTGAAAAAAAATACTGCTGCAGGGTGGGTGTGAATGATCCGGGCTGTGATAGACTGGTCAGCTGGGTGGAGGTGTGACGAGAAAGAAGTCAGGATGTGGAAAATGGCAGCCCCCATGGAGTCGGGGGAGGGGGCGTTGTCTGGCTTGTTGTGAGGCTCTGCTGGGGTGGCAGTCCAGGGCTAGAACCTCGCCATGCCTCCCGGATGCCTCACGAGTGGCTGGGCACAGGGAGAGCAAGTACCAGCTCTGCCCCATGTCTGAGAATCTCTGGTTCAGCATACCTGGGCCGGATTGAAAAAAAAAAAACTGCTGCAGGGTAGGTGTGGATGATCCGGGCTGTAATAGACTGGTATGCTGGGTGGAGGTGTAATGAGAAAGAAGTCTGGATGTGGAAAACAGTGGCCCCCATAGAGTCGGGGGTCATCTGGCTTGTTGTGAGGCTCTGCTGGGGTGACAGGCCAGGGCTAGAACCCGCCATGCCTCCCGGGCACCTTGTGAGCGGCTGGGCACGGGGAGAGCAAGTAGCAGCTCTGCAACCATGTCTGAGAGTCTCTGGTTCAGCATACCTGGGTCGGATTGAAAAAAAAACTGCTGCAAGGTGGGTGTCGATGATCTGGTCTGTGATAGACTGGTCTGCTGGGTGGAGTTGTGAAGAGAGGGAAGTCCAGATGTGGAAAATGGTGGTCCCCATGGAGTATGGGGAGTCATCTGGCTTGTTGTGAGGCTCTGCTGGGGTGGCAGGCCAGGGCTAGAAACCGCCATGCCTCCCGGGCGCCTCATGAGCAGCTGGGCACAGGGAAAGCAACCTCCACCCCAGCAGACCAGTCTATCACAGCCTGGATCATCGACAGCCACCCTGCAGCAGTTTTTTTTTCAATCCGCCCAAGTATGCTGAACCAGAGACTCTCAGACATGGAGCAGAGCTGCTACTTGCTCTCCCTATGCCCAGCCGCCATGAGGCACCCAGGAGGCATGGTGGGTTCTAGCCCTGGCCTGCTAGCCCAGCAGAGCCTCACAACAAGCCAGATGACTCCCCATACTCCATGGGGGCCGCCATTTTCCACATCCGGACTTCCCTCTCTTCACAACTCCACCCAGCAGACCAGACTATCACAGACCAGATCATCGACACCCACCTTGCAGCAGTTTTTTTTTTTTCAATCCGACCCAGGTACGCTGAACCAGAGACTCTCAGACATGGGGCAGAGCTGGTACTTGCTCTCCCTGTGCCCAGCTGCTCATGAGGTGCCCAGGAGGCATGGCAGGTTCTAGCCCCTGGCCTGCCACCCCAGCAGAGCCTCACAACAAGCCAGATGACCCCCGACTCTATGGGGGCCACCGTTTTCCACATCCAGACTTCTTTCTCATTACACCTCCACCCAGCAGACCAGTCTATTACAGCCCGGATTATCCACACCATCCTGCAGCAGTTTTTTTTTTTCAATCCGGCCCAGGTATGCTGAACCAGAGACTCTTAGACATGGGGCAGAGCTGCTACTTGCTCTCCCTGTGCCCAGCCACTCATGAGGCATCTGGGAGGCATGGCGAAGTTCTAGCCCTGGCCTGCCACCCCAGCAGAGCCTCACAACAAGCCAGATGATGCCCCCGAATCCATGGGGACCGCCATTTTCCACATCCTGACTTCTTTCGTCACACCTCCACCCAGCTGACCAGTCTGTCACAGCCCGGATCATCCACACCCACCCTGGAGCAGTTTTTTTTTTCAATCAGGCCCAGGTATGTTGAACCAGAGCCTCTCAGACATGGAGCAGAGGTGCTACTTGTTCTTCCTGTGCCCAACCGAAATTAAACAACACAAAACATACATTAAAATTTGTGATAAAGGGTAAACTAAAAAAAAAAAAAGGCATCCTGTTCAATTTAATAGACAAATTTACTGTAGCAGAAGGTAGGAGATCCATCAGAAGAAAAGATAATTAAAGACTTCTCAAGTAATTAAAATCTTGAAGAGGTCTATTAAAAGAAGTACAAGAAGCACTTTCTAAAATGATAGGCAGGTAGACAGCATTTCATTTATTTAGGAGTTGTACCCCCACTCCATGAGGGCCTCCATTTTCCACATCCGGACTTCTCTCGTCAGACCTCCACCCAGCAGACCAGCCTATCAGCACCCGGCTCATCGAGTTCCACCCTGCAGCAGTCTTTCTTAAATCTGGCTCAGGTATGCCAGTCCAGAGACTCGCAGACATGGGGCAGAGCTGCTACTGGCTCTCCCTGTGACCAGCCGCTCACGAGGCGCCTGGGAGGGATGGTGGGTTCTAGCCCTGGCCCACCATCCCAGCAGAGCCTCACAACAAGCCAGACAACCCCCCACTCCATGAGGGCCTCCATTTTCCACATCGGGACTTCTCTCTCTTCAGAACTCCACCCAGCAGACCAGCCTATCAGTGCCAGGCTCGTGCGGCCGCTTGCAGCCGCACGGTTCATCAATAAATGCCGGACTTAGAGATGCCTACAAGAGTATGCTACCTGGACGGCAGAGCCTGGCAAGCTACCCGTGTTGTATTTGATATATATGCCAAATACCAGTAACAATTATAGACCTCATTCCAGAATGGATTGAGGCTCTTTATGTTCCTGGAGCAAGCAGATGCCTTGGGTTCTACTAGCATGAGACAGGACATATGGAGATGTTACTGGGACCCGCTCGAGCAAATCGATGATGAACGGGAAGACAGTGATACAGTGATACAGGAGTTGTACAAAGAAGTGAAAACTGGGAGAACACTAAGATAACTAACCCTAAAATGGAATTTATGTAGGACAGAGGACAGAGGTTGGCAGATAGATACTACGACAGCTAGTGTTTACTATGGCAAGAACTTTGTCTTTATTTTTAAGGTAAAGAGATGCCGTAGGAGGGGTAAAACTGAAGAACTACATATTCTTCATGTACCTTTAAAAGATCTCCCAATTAACATGTGCAGAAAAGAGAATTTAAATCTGAAACATCAATCATTGTGTAATGTATTTTTAGTGAAATGAAATTGGCATAAAGTAAAATTTGATACTACATATGGAAGGTACAGACTAATTTGAAACTTTATTGTGAATAAAATCCAGTAAGTTATTTTGTCTCAATATGGATGTAATTAAAATACATTAATGTAACTTTTTAGAACACCTCCCTAGTTAAATCTTTATAAAGTAATATGTTTGTTAATGGGTGACACACTAAATTAGAAAACAAATTTCTGCAATTATTTGAGTAAATTTCCAACAGACTCAACTGTATACAAAAACAACTAGGCATATATACTCATAAACATTCTTAAGGTGCACATTTTTAATTAATTTAGCCATATTTAAACCTATGTGGAAATTGAGTATGTAAGTAGGTAGTTAAATATTATTTTAGTAATAGTTGTTCTTAGGGCTTTTTTGTTGGGGCGGGGAGGTGATGGGTGGTGGAGTGTTTGGGTTGTACCCAACTGTGCTCAGGGCTTAGTCCTGGCTCTGTGATTAGGGTTCTCTTCTGGCCTGCTTCAGGGAACTCTACATGGTGCCTGGATCAAGCCTGCATCAACTACAAGGCAAGACAAGCTCCTTATCTACTATTTCATCTTTCTGGTCCCAATAAAATAATATCCTAAGCATAAACAGTATATTTTTTGAGGGCACCGCACAAGTGGATCCTAGGGGACACTCCCAGAGATATTCAAGACACTGTGCTGCTTGGGATTTAATTTGAATTATGCACATGCTAGACAAGCATCCTAAGCACTTTATTATTCCTTGATCCACAGAAATTATAAATTTCTGCAGCCAGATTTATTAAAGCTGTCAAAATTTGCACATTCATTAGGAGTTATAATATCAGAATTGGGACACCTCTTAAACAGGTAAGCCATCAAAAATTGAATATTTTAAGATATACAAAGAAGTGTTCTGATTTAATGTTTTTTAACAGCATTGGGGATTGAACCTAGGACCTAGCAGGTGTAAGGTAAGTGCTCTATCACTGATCCATATCTCAAGCCTCAAAGGAAAATATAAAGGAAAATTATTCTTTAACAAGATCATAACACTATGCTCTGCCATCAAAAATTAAATATTTTAAGATATACAAAGAGGTATGCTAAAATATGTTTTCAGTATTTTACATCAATTTCATTGGAGGAGAAAAAAGTATTCAGTGGATATAAGGTGTTTTTTCTCAACAATGAATAATTGCAATTATTTGACCTTCATTGAGAAAACTATAATGACCTATCATTAGCACAAAACGATATTAAGTTATAATCAGAAACTTCAACTCTCAGCACATAGTGTTGTGATCTTGTTAAAGAATAATTTTCCTTTATATTTTCCTTTGGGGCTTGAGATATGGATCAGTGATAGAGCACTTACCTTACACCTGCTAGGTCCTAGGTTCAATCCCCAATGCTGTTAAAAAACATTAAATCTTTATTCTCTTTGAAATTATGGAACTTAAGTTAAATGGCCTCCACCGGAGGCCAACAGAGCTGTGGGTCTGGAGCATTTCTCTTCTGGGATTGCTGGCATGGAGGTGGAGGAACGGGAGGAGGAGCCCAAATCCCTGCTCAAAGTCTGGCCTGCGGGGCCCCTCCCCCACATGTTGAGCAATCCCTTGGAGCCATGTTGGACTTGGTCAGGAGCTGGCCCAGCCCTTTACTGCCCTCCGAGCTCAATGGGTTACTTCCATGTGGAGTCGAGTGGTGCAGCTGTGGGTCTGGAGTGGTTGGGGGAGCAGTGTGCCAGTCTTAGATAGTACTGGATGTTAGGATCAGATCCTTCACAGGATCGTTCACATTTATACACTGTATACAGTTCTAGGCAGTTTCTAGCCATGGCCCATCATCCCAGTGAGCCTAGCAAGAAGTCAGAGGAAACCCCATACCATGAGGTCAGTCATTCTTAACATCCGGACTCCACAGTTCCTCAGAGCTCCACCCAAGTGAAAATCTTTCTCCGTTGAGTTTCATCAGTAAATGCTCAAGATGAGAGCCTTCTACTGAGAGTATACCACCTTCATGGCAAAGCCTGGCAAGCTATCTGTGTTTTATTTGATATTCCAAAAACCTGTAACAATGATGGACCTCATTCCCATGACCTAAATGAATGGTTTGAGGCTCTTCCTGTTCCTGGAGCAAGTAGATGCCCTTGGGCTACAATTGCTTGTGACAGGACTTATGGAGATGTTACTAGTGCCTGCTTGAGCAAATTGATGAAAAACGGGAAGACAAGTGATACAAGTGATACAAGTTAAACGGACCTCAACTCCAGCAATTTAATATGATGTAAAGTTCCTTAAATAAAAATGCAGGGGACCAGAGCAATAGTCCAGCAGGTAGGTCGTTTGCCTTGCAGGTGGCAGGCCCATCCCAGCATCCCATATGGTCCCCCAAGCACTCCCAGGAGTAATTCCTGAGTGCAGAGCCAGGAGAAACCCCTGAGCATTACTGGGTGTGACCAAAAAAAAGCAAAAAAAAATGCAATTTATGTAAATGAAAATAAACATACTTTAAACCAAATTCCTTACAAAAAGCATTCTCTGACAAGCAATACTCTCTCCCAAATGAAACATCATAGAGAACCAGGAAAAATGTTTTCTTTTCTATGCATAAAATGAAAATTTCTCACCTAGTTAAAATCTTATGTAGATACTGATGCTGTGGCCCATCTCTGGCATTTCCTTGGATGCTCACATGTAGCAGCAACCTGAATATGCTCATTTGGGACACACTTTTGCATAAGTGTCTGCAGCTCCATCAAATCTAAATCACAAACTAGAGGACTGGAATCCAAATGACTGAAGACGCAAGTAAGAATTATAAATGTTGATACCAGAGCAATAGTGCAGCAGGTAGGAATATTCCTTGCTGACCTGGCTTCTATCCCTGGCATCCCATATGGCTGCCCCCTGCACCACCAGAAGTAATTCCTGATTGTAGAGCTAGAATTAACCCCTGAGCATTGTCGAGTGTGACCTAAAAAGGAAAACATTCTGTAAATGTTAAGCGTGGCTGTTGACTTCTATATTGTTTGTTCTGAATTAAAATAATTTCTCTTCATTCACCCTCTCTGTCATATATATTGTTACTACAAAACTTCTATTTACCTGAAAATAGATGAAAAGAAATGCTTGTTCAATTGTGTAGTTAGTTCTGAGTAGATGCATATCTAAATTAACAATTTGTTAGGGAAGCATTTGAAGACTCAAAAAAGCAGTTTATTTTATTTATATTTTAAAAAGTTGGTTTAGAGGTATAATTTAATTCCTCTCCAAAGTTTGATCCTCATCAAAACCACACCCCAAAAAATAATATCCCTCTACCAAAGTTTATTGGACACCTGCTCCTTACTACAATATCTCTACCCTCCTCCCACTCTGGAGTAATTTACAATTGTTAAACATAATGGAGAAAATTCTCTTGTTTTATCATTGTTAGATTTCCCCAAATAGTGTAAGATCATTCCTATGTGTTTAAGTAAGAAGTGAGCACAAGATTTGGTTTCACCTCTATATATTACGGTCAACTTCACTTAAAATATTCATCTATAACACAAATGAGAAATATTAATAAAAAACAAATATTTTTAATCACATTCCACATGAAAAATTCCTTGAGACAGGTGTGTGTGTGTGATCTTGTATCTCCTCAGAACCAATCAGCCCCAGGGAACAGTCAGAACTTCCATCAATGGGAACCAAGGCAAACGGCCTCTGTTCCACCCCGGATCCCGTGGGCCCTGCACTTCCTGGATCAATTGCAGCCTCCCCCACAGGTGTGTGTGTGTGTGTGTGTGTGATCCTTGTGTCACCGCAGACCCAATCAGCCCCAGGGAACAACCGGAACTTCCATCAACGGGAACGAGGCAAACAGCCTTGGTTCCACCGGGACCCCTTTGGGCCCTGCGCTTCTGATATCGACTGCAGCCTCCCCCACAGGTGTGAGTGTGAGCCTTGCATCTCTGTGGACTGAATCAGCCCCAGGGAACAGGCCAGAATGCTACACCCACATCCCAAAAACTCAAAACCACTCGGCCGTGCTAGTCCATCCGGCGCAATCCTCTTACTATCTATCTTGCATGAGGTACCAGGGAACCTTTGTTCCTACACACCTTGCCACCTGCCCAAACTCTGCAAAAAGCCCAGACACCTACTAACTGTACTATCTAGTCACCCAAGAACTCACATTTGCAACCTACAATAGTCATAATAGTAAAACAACGCAAAATTCCATCAAGCTAAGTGAGTGAAGTCACTAGTGCAGATGAGACAATCAATATCTATAAGTTGTATACCCTCTCAGATAAGGAATTTCGGAAAGAATTGTTAAGGATGCATAAGGAACTCAAAGAAGCAATGGAATGAAAAATCAATAAAATGCAAAAAGGACATGAGAGAAGAAATGAGAAAAATGCAAATGGAAATGACAGATATTAAAAATGAGGTAAATTAAATGAAAAACACAGTGGCAGGCCACCATAGCAGAATAAATAATTAGTGATCTTTCTTCAATTAGTGATTGAAGAAAGAATTAGTGATATCGAAGAAGAGTTCCAAAGATTCTCTACACAACACCAGAAGATGGAAAAAAAGACTCACAATTACCTAACAGACAACAAGAGATTATCGGGATGAAGCCAGAAGAAGCAACATATGGATCATTGGGGTCCCAGAAGGGCAAGAAGAAAACCCTGATGAAGAAGAAACTGTCAAAGTCATAATTGCTGAGAAGTTCCCAGAACTAAAGAACGCTTGCCTCAAAATCCAGGAGGCCCATAGGATACCAGCTAAAAGAAACCCCAACAAGAATACTCCAAGACACATCTTAATTAAAATGACAAAAACTATAGATAAAGATAGAATACTAAAAACAGCAAGATCTAAGAAGGAAATCACATAAAAAGGAACATCCCTAAGATTTACAGCAGACTTTTCTGATGAAATACTCTCAGCCTGAAAACAATGGTGGGATATTGTGAAAAGGCTCAATGAACTGCAGGCCTCACCAAGAATTCTGTACCCGGCCAGACTCACATTCAGATATGAAGGAAAGATACACAACTTCATGGATAAGCAACAACTCAGGAACTTCATGGACTCAAAACCAACTTTAAAAAGGACTGAATGGTCTACTGTAATATGACCAAACCGAAAAGCACAACAAGCAAAAACAGAAAGATGGCACAAAATCCGATGACAATAATCTCTCTCAATGTCAATGGTCTAAATGCACCAATTAAGAGAAGCAGAGTGACAGAATGAATTAAAAATTGAACCCAACATTCTGCTGACTACAAGAAACACATCTGAATAATCAGAACAAACACAGACTCAAAGTCAAATGTTGGAAGACCATTCTCCATACAAACAACTCCTCCAAAAAGGCCGGTGTGGCCATACTAGTATCAGATAATATATACTTCAGGCTGAAAAAGGTAAGAAGGGACAACGAAGGCCAATTCTTATTAATTAAGGGGTATGTACATCAGGAAGAAATTATACTACTAAACATATATGCACCCAACAAGGGGCCAACAAGATACATAAAACAACTGCTAAGAGACCTCAAAGAAGACATTAACAGTAACACAATAGTAGTTGGAGACTTCAACACTGCTTTATCAACTATGGATAGATCAACAAGACTGAAACTCACCAAGGAAATATTGGTCCTGAAGGGAGAAATGGAAGAAAGAGAGCTAGTGGATATATACAGGGCTTTTCATGCCAAAAAAGCTGAATACACATTTTTCTCTAGTGCACATGGAACATTCTCCAAGATCGACCACATGCTGAGCCACAAAGCATACCTAAATAAAATAAAAAGATAGAAATTGTGTCAACTATCTTTTCAGACCATGATGCACTGAAAATGGAAGTTAACCATACACAGAAACAAGAGTCAAACCAAACAACTGGAAACTGAACAGGTCACCACTGAAAAACCAATGGGTCATAGAAGAAATCAAACAGGAAATCCAAAGATTTCTGGAAACAAAAGAAAATGAAGTTACCAACTATAAGAACTTGTGGGACACGAAAAAAGCCATGTTAAGAGGGAAGTTTATAGCTCTGCAAGCATTCATCAGGAAACAAGAAAGTGCCCACATAAATAACCTGACTACGGAGCTGAAGACATTAGAAAAAGACCAACAAAAGTAGCCCAACCCAGGCAGAAAAAAAAGAAAATAATAAAACTTAGAGAGGAAATCAATGAGTTGGAAACCAAAAAAAAAAAAAATCCAAAAAGATTAATGAAACCAAGAGCTGGTTCTTTGAAAAACTAAACGAAATTGACAAACCATTGGCAATACTTGTAAGGACAGGGAAAGACAGAACCCAAATAAACAGAATCAGAAATAAAAATGGAGAAATGACGACAGAAATCCAAAAGATCATCAGAGATTACTTTGAGATTCTGTATGCCGTGAAACACGAGAACCTAGAAGAAATGGAAAAATCCTGAAGTCCTATAACCTCCCATGGCTTAAAGAAGAAGACCTGCAACACCTGAATTAGCCTATCATAATCGAGGAAATTGAAACAGTAATTAAAAGTCTGCCCAAACACAAAAGCCCAGTTCCAGACGGATTCACTAGTGAATTCTACCAAACCTTTAGGGAGGACATACTGACAGTCCTTTTCAAGCTCTTCCAAGAAATAGAAGAAACAGAAACACTCCCAAACAGCTTCTAGTAGGCACATGTTACCCTGATACCCAAAGCAGGGAGAGACAGCACAAAGAAAGAAAACTACAGACTAATCTCCCCGATGAACATGGATGCTAAGATCTTCAACAAAATACTAGCATACAAAATCCAAAGACTCATCAAGAAGATTATACATCATGACCAAGTAGGATTCATCATGGGAATGCAAGGATGGTTCAACATTTGCAAGTCAATCAACATAATACATCATATCAATAAGAGAAAAAATAAAAACCATATGATCCTATCAATAGGCAGAGAGAAAGCATTTGACAAGATCCAGCACCTTTCCTCCAGAAAATGGAAATTGAAGGGACTTTCCTCAAGATAGTTACAGCCATCTACCAAAAGCCCACAGCGAGTATCATTCTAAATGGGGATAAATTGAAAGCCTTCCCCTGAGATCAGGGAAAAGACAAGGTTGCCCACTCTAGCCTCCTTTATTCAATATAGTACTGGAAGTACTTGCCATAGCAATCAGAGAAGAAAAGGACATCAAGGACATCCAGATAGGCAAGGAAGAAGTCAACCTATCATTATTCGTAGATGACAGATATTATACCTAGAGAACCCTAAACTCTCTACCAAAAAACTCCTAGAAACAATAGACACATATTGTAGAGTGGCAGGATATAAAATCAACACCCAAAAGTCAGTGGCTTTCCTATATACAAATAACAAAAGAGAAGAAAGGAATATTAAGGAAACGATTCCATTCACAGTGGTGCCACAGAAAACCAAATACCTAGGAATCAACTTAACCAATTGTGTAAAGGACCTGTACAAAGAAAACTACAATACACTGCTCCAAGAGATAAAAGATGACACAAGGAAATGGAAACATATTCCCTACTCATGGATGGGGAGAATCAAATTTATCAAAATGGTAATAATCCCTAGAGCTCTGTGCAGATTCTATGCAGTCCCTATAAGGATACCCATGACATTCTTCAAAGAAATTGACCAAATGCTCCTGAAATTTGTATGGAACAATAAACCCCCCAAGGATAGCTAAAGGAATTCTCAGGAAAAAGAAGATGGGAGGCGTAACCTTTCCCAACTTCAAACTGTACAACAAGGCAGTAGTAATTAAAACAGCATGGTATTGGAATAAAAACAGACCTGTGGACCCATGGAATAGAAATGAGTATCCTGACACCCAACCTCAAACACATGATCATTTAATCTTTGATAAAGGTGCAATGAGTCTAAAAAGGAGTAAGGAAAGCCTCTTCAATAAGTGGTGTTGGGAAAACTGGGCAGCAACATGTAAAAAATGAATTTGGACCTGTGTCTAACACCATGCACAAAAAATCAGATCAGAATGGATTAAAGATCTCAATATCAGACTTGAATCCAGAAAGTACACTGAAGAAAATATAGGAAAAAACCTCCACGACATTGAAGTTAAATGCATCTTCAAAGGTGAAACATCACTAACAAAGAAACTAGAAGAAAAGATAAACATATGGGACTACATGAAACTAAAAAGCTTCTGCACCTCAAAAGAAACAGTGACTAAGATAAAAAAGGCAGTCCACAGAATGGGAAAGAATATTCACCCAATACCCATCTGATAAGGGGTTAATATCCAGGATATATCAGGCACTGGTAGAACTTTACAAGAAGTAAACAAACAACCCCATCAAAAAATGGGGAGAAGAAATGAACAGAAACTTCAGCAAGGAAAAAAATTCAAATGGCCAAAAAACATATGAAAAAATGCTCATCATCACTAATCATCAGAGATGCAAATCAAAACAACAAAAAGATATCATTTTACACCACAGAGACTGACACATATTTAAAAGAACAAGAACAACAAGTGCTGGCACGGATGTGGGGAAAAGGGGTCACTCATCCATTGTTGGTGGGAATGCCGGCTGGTACAGCCTTTCTGGGAAACAATATGGACATTCCTCCAAAGACTAGAAATTAAACTCCCATTTGAACCAGCCATACCACTTCTGGGATTCTACTCTGGGAAGCCAAAAATACTCAGCAGAAACACCATCCCTACTTTTATGTTCATAGCAGCATTATTTACAATAGCCAGAATCTGGAAACAACCAGAGTGCCCTAGAATCGATGGCTGGATAAAGAAGCTTTGGTACATCTACACAATGGAATACTATGCAGCTGTTAGGAAAAATAAAGTTATAAAATTTGCCTATAAATGGATGGACATGGAGAAGATTATGTTGAGTGAAATTAGCCAGAAGGAGAGAGACATATACAGAATGCCTGCATTTATTTGCATGCCATAAATATGTATGTACATATTATGATACCAATATCCAAGGTCAAGTGAAACATGACTTTGTATCAGGAGGTCTTGTCAAAGGTGGAAATTATCACAAATGTGTGGGAGTCAGAGGCTAGGTAAGAATGAAGATGGAACAGTGTGCTAACAATTGTCGAGGGTACTAATACCAACCTAGAACTGAGCATTAAATACAGGCAAGAAGATACACATGACAACCCTTTAATGTATGTTCTGTAATTCATAGTTTGGAGGGAAAGTAAAAGAGAAAAATGAGAAAGGGAAAGAAATCAAGAACCTGCCATGGAGGTGGGCTGGGGGAGGGGGAGGTAACCGGGTAGTTGGTGGTGGGAGATGGGCACTGGTAGAGGGATGGGTGCTGGAATACTGTATGATCAAAACCCAAATGTGAACTTTTTAATTGTATATCTTTGCAATTGTGTATCTCACAGTGGTATAACAAAATACTTTTAAAGAAAATACCAGGAAAAGACTTAAACTCAGGCTGGTGGTAACATCTATGATATTTGAAATCTATAAAGTTTTGATTATGCCAGGTAATTTTTTGGTCAAATATATATGTTGAAATGATCTGGGGCCGGAGCCATAATCCAGCGGGTAGGGAGTTTGCCTTGCATGCTGCCGACTCAGGTTCGATCGGCATCCCATATGGTCCCCTGAGCACCGCCAGGAGTAATTCCTGAGTGCAGAGCCAGGAGTAACCCCTGAGCATCGCCGGGTGTGACCCAAAAAAGCAAAATAAAAAAAGGATAAATCAGTACTAATTACTCTTGGAATTTTTTTAATAAATTCACTTCCAAAGGTAAAAAAAGAAAAATTCCTTTAAAAGGGAGTATTCTAGCAAAGCATCTGTGAATTGATCATAATAGAAAATATGGCCTCAGGGGAAAATACCGAGCAATATCCAATGTGTTTCCTGAGAAACAGGCAGAAAAAGTAAGAAATATCACCTGCATTGTCAGGGAGAGCGGCCGGGGTCTCGGACAGTGTCGGGAAGCGAGTTCCCTTCTACCTCCAAAGCCAGCGGAAAATGAATGAAGACTCTGGAATCCAATGCAGTTTTAAAAGGGTTTTACTATCACAGGTTCCAATATACAATCCAAGAGCAGGGAAAACCTCCGGACTCTGGGTTCCCAGCTAGGCCCCAGCCAGGTGTAGGCCAAGATGGCTGCCACCACGTGTTGAGGCCCAACAGAGAATGGAGACGACAGAGAAGCAAAACACCTAGGGAAGCCGAAATGAGAAAAAGGTGAAAAAAGAGAGAGCTTCTTTCTTTTTGCAGCTTATTTTATAGCTAGAAATCCGCCCAAACTCCCCAGCCCAACCCATTCTGGGCTGGGCTACTAGAGATGAAAACAGGAAAATAGCTCTATAGAAATGTAGCAACTTCAGGAGAACTTCTGGCTGTTTACAAGGACCCAGAGCTAATTCAAAGCCTCCTAGCAGAGCTGGGAGAAGCTATAAGCTAAATGTAACTTCCCCTGGCAGGAAGGATCCAATACCCTCAGGTAATTTCTCCCAGCATCTCAAGTAATGTCTTGAGCCAAGATCTGCCTGGAATTGCCTTTATAGGGTAGAGAAGGGGGTTTCTGAGATGGCATGTCTCTGTACCAAAGACTAATACAAATGCCAGTTAAATATTTCTCCAAGCCTTCACAAGAGTCTCGTCTACTTCACGGTAGTTTTGTATTTTAGTTGCCTTTGAGTTATCAGGGAGCCATGCTTGCTTGCTTGGAGGCAAACAGCATTTCTCTCTGGTCTAATTACTTAGAGATCCAACGTGGCCAGGCAAATATGCTGGTAAGACCTAGCTAGTCCCACGATGATTGTGGTAACGTGAGAGAATATTATACCAGCAAGTACAGAATACATAGTCAGATAAGACTGCCACATTCAGACTACCCCCCTATCTATGAAGTGACCTGCAGGAGGCAATCCAGGACAGATGCAGAGGCCTAGGCTTTTAGGTGTTCTGCAACACTGTATCACTTAACTTGTCTTCCTGCTGTTCATCTATTTGCTTGAGCGGGCACCAGTAACATATCCATACTGTCACATGCTAGTGTAGCCCAAGGGCATCTGCTTGATCCAGGAACATAAAGAGCCTCAAACCATTCCTTCAGGTCATGGGAATGAGGTCTATAATTGTTACTGGTATTTGGCATATCAAATACGACCTGGGTAGCTTGCCAGGCTCTGCCATGCCAGTGGGATACTCTTGTAGTCATCTCTCATCTCATCATTTATTGATGAACTGGGCTTGTGATCAGCTCTTCTGCTGGGTGGAGCTCTGACGAGCTGGGGAGTCCGGATGTGGAAAATGGCAGCCCTCATGGTGTGGGAGTTCCTCAGGGTTCTTGCGAGTCTCTGCTGGGATGGCGGTCCAGGGATAGTACCTGCCTACCCTCCTGGGCACCTTGTGATCAGCTGGGCACAGGGAGAGCTGCAGCACTTCTGCCCCATGTATGTGAGTCTCTGGATCAGGCATACCTGGCTGGGCTTAAAAAAGACTGCTGTAAGAACAACCAGTGCTGGCGTGGATGTGGGGAAAAAGGGGCTCTCATCCACTGCTGGTGGGAGTGCCGACTGGTCCAGCCCTTTTGGAAAACAATATGGGTATTCCTCCGAAAGCTAGATATTGAGCTCCCATTTGATCCAGCAATAGCACTCCTGGGAATATACCCTAGAGACCGCAAAACACATAGCATAAACACTATCTGTACTTCTTTATTCATCTCTGCGCTATTCACTATAGCTAGAATCTGGAAACAATCTCAATGCCTGAGAACAGAGGACTGGATAAAGAAACTGTGGTTCATCTACACTATGGAATACTATGCAGCTGTCAGAAAGGATGAAATTATGAAATTTACCTGCAAATGGATGGACATGGAGTCTATCATGCTGAGTGAAATTAATCAGAAGGAAAAGGACAGATATAGAATGACTGCATTCATTAATAGGATATAAATAGATACCAGTGTTTTAATAAATATGGGAAATGGTAATGGCAGATTAAAACTCACCACTGAATATACACAAAGAGACTTAAGTGATAAACTCTAAATATCTGCAGGGCTAGCCACAATGTGTAAAATAAGAGGGAGAGAGATGCAGAGACAGAGAGAGATAGAGAGAGAGAAAGAGAGGAAACTGGGGTACCTGCTATTAAGGCGGGTGGGGACGGGAGGGGGAGGGGTACATTGGTGGTGGAAATGGGGCACTGGTGGAGGGATGGGTGCTGGAATACTGTATTACCAAGAACCAATTATGAACACCTTTGTAATTGTATGTTTCACGGTGGTATAATAAAAAAATTAAAAAAAAATAGACTGCTGTAGGGTTGGGCTCTGACGAGATAGACTTCTGATCAGCTCTTCTACTGGGTGGAGCTCTGACAAGCTGGGGAGTACAGATGTAAGAAATATAAATTTGAATAAATGAACATATGGCTAAAATAACCATGCTTTTTGATTAGTCATGATTTATTAAACATGATTGCAAGATTAATTTTAATATTATAATTATTACCTAAGCAATAACTTTATTTCCAAGCTCCAAGTAAATGTGAATTTATTCTTTAGAGTCATCTGATTTTATTTAATTTCTACATGCCCTTGCTCATGGAAAGAAAGAGCACATAAGCAGAAAGGTATCAACAAGAAGACAGTGTCCAAGGCAGATGAGAAATGCAGTCAAGTGAATGCCCCATTCTGTGCTGTCCAAACACCATTGTAAATTAGGATATTTAACCTACACTTGGTAACTAGAATTTTTATTTGTGTGAACTAAGAGGCAAAACCTTCAAAGAATCAAAAACAATAGCATTAATGATCTGAACACAGAGACTGGGGTAGAGATACAAATGAAAGTGCATATTCATCTGGCATGTAGGACGAATGGAGATTCAATTCAACATTGAAAGAAGTGACATGTACTAGGAAACCAGCATGTGTATTAACCAAAAAAATATGCGGAGCCCGATGAGGGGAGTTAGACTTACTTTAGAACTCCTCACATTTTATTTTCAATCTACAGTTAAAGTTAGGGAAGTCTTTGGGAGTACAGATTTGTCAGAAAGAAATTTACTGAGAACTGAAGAAAACTATCTTCAGTATTTCTTTTGCATACATTCCTAAAAGAACTAAGTAGCATGTTTGTGTCTGCCATCACTGCAATTAACTCCAGTTTTCCCCTATTATATTAGAATTGTAAAGATGTTTCATGGCAAAATTTAAAAAAATACAGATATTTGCTTTAGGCAAGTTTATTTTAGAGAAATTACTAAGGTTATTATGTTAGGTTTTTGCTTTCACTTAGTCTCTCAAATAAATCTAGATGAGAAAATCTCTCAGCTGTTATTTTAGATAATTTGTTATGATGCAAGAATATGAGAAGCATAAGAAAATATTTAAAACTAAGTCCTTTTATGGAAGTATTATCATTACCTTATTATGAATACATTTTTAAAGTATTTTAGTGAGCAGGGACAAAGGAAAATGATATTTAGGCAAACATTTGTTTTAAACATATGCATGCATGAATTTCTTTTTACTTATTTATTTTATTATAGCACCATGCAATATACAGTTAAAAAGATGTTCATGATTGGATTTCATCATACATTTTTCCAGCACCCATCCCTTCACCCTATCCCACTACCAATGTCTGAAAATTCCCGAATCCCTCTCCTATTCTGCCTCTGTAGCAGGCACTATTCTTCTTCTAATCACTTCTCTCCCCCCCCCCCCTCACTCACTCATGCACTGTGGATTGCCCTACAGACATAAACAATTACCCTGTAAATCCCTTAGTCAAAATTCAATGTTTGGTTCTAGTGTGGTGTTAACATTTCCCACAATTAGTAGAGCACAAGTATATATTTACATACCACTAATGAATGCAGTCATTCTATATTTGTCCTTTACATTCTGACTAATTTCACTCAGCATGATAATCTCCATGTCCATCCATTTACGTGCAAAATTTCGTGACTTCATCTTTATTGACAACTGCATAGATTTTCATTGTGTATATGTGCCACAGTTTCTTTAGCAAGTCTTCTGTTCTCCGGCATTAAGGTTGTTTCCAGATCTGGCTATTGTGAATAGTGAGTGCTGTGAACAACATCATAGTGCAGATAGTGTTTCTGCTGTGTGTTTTGGGGTCTCCAGGGTGTATTCCCAGGAGTGGTATTGCTTGGGTCAAATGGGAGCTCAATATATAATTTTTGGAGGAATGTCCATATTGTTTTCCAAAAGGGTTGAACCAGTCAGCACTCCCACTAACAGTGGATGAGAGTTTCTCCCCGCATCCATGCAAGCATTGGTTGTTCTTGCTCTTTTGGATGTGTGCCAGTCACTTTGGTATGAAATTATACCTCATTGTTGCTTTGATTTGCATCTCCCTGATGATTAGTGATGTAGAGCACTTTTACATATGACTTTCAGCCATTTGATTCCTCGTTTTTGGAAGTTTCTATTTATTTATTCTCCCCATTTTTGATGGGGTTGGTGCTTTCTCCTTGTAAAGTTCCAGTGCCTGATATATCCTGGATATTAATTCCTTATCACATGCGTATTGAGTGAATATTCTTTCCCAGTCTGTGGGCTGTCTCTGTACCGTGGTCATTATTTCTTTTGAGGTGCAAAAGCTTTTCAGTTTTGTATAATCCCATTTGTTTATCTTTGCTTCCATTTGCTTTGTCTGTGATGTTTCTTCTTTGAAGATGCCTTAGATTTGATGTCTTAAAAGCGTTTTTCCTATGTTTTCTTCGATGTACCTTACAGATTCATGTCTGATGTTGAGATCTTTGATTCATTTTGATTTAACTTTTTGTGTGTGGTGTTTCAAGAATATCTAAGTTTATTTTTTACAAGCAGCTGCCCAGTTTTCCCAGCACCACCTGTTGAAAAGGCTTTCTTTGCTCCATATTTTCCCTCCTTTATCAAAGATTAAGCTATCATATATTGTAGAGTTTGTGTCAGGATATTTAGCTCTATTACATAGGTCTACAGGTATGACTCCATACCGATACCATGCTGCTTTTTTTTTTTTTTTTGCTTTTTGGGTCACACCCGGCGACTCTCAGAGGTTACTCCTGGCTGTGCACTTAGGAACCACTCCTGGCAGTGCTCGGGGGCCATATGGGATGCGGGGACCAAACCCGGGCCAGCACAGGCAGGCCGCATGCAAGGCAAATGCCCTACACGCTGGGCCATCCCTCTCCAGCCCCACCATGCTGCTTTTATTATGACTGCTTTGTTGTAGAGTTTGAAATAGGGGAAAGTGATACATCTTCTTTTTTCCCAAGGATTGCTTTAGCTATTCGTGGGCTATTATTATTCCATACAACTTTCAGGAGTGTTTGGTCAATTTCTTCGAAGAATGTCATGGGTATCCTTATAGAGACCGCATTGAATCTGTATAAAACTCTAGAGAGTATTACCATTTTGATTATGTTAATTATCCCAATTCATGTGTGGGGAATTTGTCTTCATTTGCTCAGGTCTTCTTTTAATTCTTGAAGCAATGTTTTGTAGGGTTTTTTTGGACAGAATGTTTATATTCTTAGTCAAACTGATTCCTAGGTATTTGATTTTCTGCGGTGCAATTGTGAATGGGATTGTTTCTTTAATATCCCCTTTCTTCTCTTTTCATTATTTACATATAGGAAAGCCATTGATTTTGGGTTTTGATTTTGTAACCTGCAACCACACTATAGGAATGTATTGTTTCTAGGAGCTTTTTGGTAGAGAGTTTAGGGTTTTCTAGATATAACAGCAGGAATCTATCTTAACATGGCATTTTACCATCATTTATGTTTTGAACTTTTTGTTCTATTTAATTAGACATTAGAGATAATAAAGAGACCTTATAAAGAGACTGATAAATCTTTAAACACTTAGTTGACAAAATGGACAAAACATTCACCAAAGAAATAGACAATAAAAATACATGATTGCGAGAGTCTCTGGGGTGCGCAGCTGGCCGGGCGGGCGCCTCGGGCTGTGGTGGAGCCCCAGGTCTCGGCAGAGGGTGGAACTACAGCCCCCAGAAGTCCGAGCGGAACCGGAAGTAAACCGTCATTTTGAACTCTCACCCCGGCCTGTCTGCATCTCAGGTAGAGTCTCTGGGGTGCGCGGCTGGCGGGCGGGCGCCTGGGGCTGTGGTGGAGCCCCAGGTCTCGGCGGAGGGTGGAACTACAACCCCCAGAAGTCCGAGCGGAACCGGAAGTAAACCGTCATTTTGAACTCTCACCCGGCCTGTCTGCATCTCAGGTAGAGTCTCTAGGGGTGTGCGGCTGGCGGGCGGGCGGCCGCTTATGCAGCCACTTATTATTACTAAAACTAGGAAATTCAACACCAAGGGTAGGTAATACCGTCAAGAAAAAAAGAAACAGTACACTAGAGGAATCTATCCCTGAACACCGCAACACTATGGGAAAACAACGCAGATCCCCAGCTCGAAGAACAGATGAAGGAATTGACTGTGAAGAATCAAAAAGAATACAAATATGCATGATCACTCTGACAATGAAATTAGAGAGGAAATTGGTAGGATGTTTAAGGAGTTCAATGAAAAAATTGAGCAGATGTCCAATAAAATACAGGAGAACATAAACGAAGCAGTTGAAAGGGCAGTCAATAAACTACGGGAGGAAATGAGAGCAGAAATGAGAACCATGCAAATAGAAATATTATCACTTAAAAACTCAGTAGATGAAATGAAAAACACAATTGGGGCTCTCAACAGTAGGATGACAGCAGCGGAAGAGAGAATCAGTGAGACTGAAGATGAGCTGCAGAAAGCACTCAGAGAACTACATAAGATGGCAAAAGATCGGAAAATGGATCAGCAACGGATCAGAGAACAATGGGATGAAGCCAGGCAGAACAACATAAGAATCATCGGAGGGAGTCCCAGAGGGACAGGAAAGTAACCCCAAGGAAATTAAAACAGTTAAAAACATCCTGGCTGAAAAGTTCCCCAAGTTAAAGGATGAAGGCATCCAGATCCAAGAAGCCTGATGCGTACCAGCAAGAAGAGACCCCAATAGAAAGACCCCCAAGACACATCCTATTCAAAGTAATGGATGCCAGAGACAGAGACAGAATTCTTCAGGCAGCAAGATCGAAGAAGGAAATTGTGTACAAAGGAGCATCCATTTGACTTTCAGCAGACTTCTCAGAAGACACCCTCCAAGCCCGAAGGCAGTGGTGGGATATAGTAAAAAAACTTAATGAAATGAACGCCTCAGCAAGAATTCTTTATCCAGCTAAACTCTCACTCAGATTTTAAGGACAGATATACAACTTCTTGGATAAACAACAGCTTAGGAACTTTGTAAAATCAAAACCAACTTTAAAAAGGACTGAATGATCTACTATAAGACGAGACATAACCCAAAAAGAACAACCAACCTATACAGAAAAATGGCACAAAATCCCATGACAATAATATCTCTCAATGTCAACGGTCTAAATGCACCAGTTAAGAGACACAGAGTGGCAAAATGGATCACAAAATTGAATCCGACATTCTGCTGCCTTCAAGAAACACACCTGAACAGTCAGAGCAAAGACAGGCTCAAAACAAAAAGGCTGGAAAACAATCCTTCACTCAAACAACCCATCCAAAAATGCTGGGGTAGCCATACTGGTATCTGACAACATAGACTTCAGGCTGAAGAAGGTCAGAAGGGACAGTGAAGGTCACGTGTTAATAGTCAAGGGATGCATACATCAGGAAGAAATCACGCTATTAAACATATATGCACCCAACAAGGAGCCAGCAAAATACCTAAAACAACTACTAATAGACTTTAAAGAAGACATTGACAGCAACACAATTGTAGTTGGAGACTTCAACACTGCTCTATCAACCCTGGATAGATCAACAAGGTTGAAACTTATCAAGGAAATACTGGCCCTAAAAGAGGAGATGGAAGAAAAGAGGGCTGGTAGACATATACAGGACATTTCATCCCCAAAAAAGCTGAATACACTTTCTTCTCCAGTGCAAATGGAACATACTCAAAAATAGATCACATGCTGAGCCATAAATCATACCTCCATAAAATCAAGAAGATAGAAATTGTGCCAACTATTTTTTCAGACCATGATGCACTGAAAATAGAAGTTAATTGTACACAAAAACGGAGACCAATAGCAAGTACCTGGAAACTAAACAGCTCACTGCTGAACAACCAGCAAGTCATAAAAGAAATCAAAGAGGAAATCCAAAGATTCCTTGAAACAAATGAGACTGAAGACACGTATTACCAGAACTTGTGGGATACAGCAAAAGCAGTGTTAAGAGGCAAGTTCATAGCTCTTCAGGCATTCATCAGAAAAGAAGAAAAGGCCATCATAAACAGTCTGACTTCCCAACTTAAGATCTTCGAGAGTGATCAACAAAAAGTAGCCCAACCCAAGCAGAAAGAAAGAAATAATAAAACTTAGAGCAGAAATCAATGAGATGGAATGTCAAAAAACAATCCAGAAGATCAACGAAACCAAAAGCTGGTTCTTTGAAAAAATAAACAAGATTGACAAACCACTTGCAAGACTTGTAAGAAAAGGAAAAGAGAGAACCCAAATAAATAGAATCAGAAATGAAAACGGGGACATCACAACTGAAAACACAGAAATTCAAAAGATCATCAGAGATTACTATGAGAGTCTGTATGCCATGAAACAAGAGAACCTAGAAGAAATGGACAAATTCCTGAATTCCTATAGCTTCCCAAGTCTGCAACAAGAAGATTTGGAATACCTCAACAAACCTATCTCCATCGAGGAAATAGAATCGGTAATCAAAAGTCTCCCCCAAACACAAAAGCCCAGGTCCAGATGGATTCACCAGTGAATTCTACAAAACCTTTAAAGAGGACCTACTCCCAATTCTTTTTTAAGCTCTTCCGGCAAATTGAAGAAACAGAAATACTCCCAAATAGCTTTTACGAGGCACATATCACCCTGATACCCAAAGCAGACAAAGATGTCACAAAAAAGGAAAACTACAGACCAATCTCCCTGATGAATACAGATGCTAAGATCTTCAACAAAATACTAGCAAATAGAATTCAAAGAGTCATCAAAAAGATTGTACACCATGACCAAGTGGGATTCATCCCGGGAATGCAAGGATGGTTCAACATCCGCAAGTCAATCAACATAATACATCATATCAACAAAAGAAAAATAAAAACCATATGATCATATCAATAGATGCAGAGAAGGCATTTGACAAGATTCAACACCCGTTCATGATGAAAGCTCTCCGTAAAATGGGGATTGAAGGAACCTTCCTCAAGATAATCCAGGCCATCTACTACAAGCCCACAGCGAGCATCATTCTCAATGGGGAAAAACTGAAAGCCTTCCCCTTAAGATCAGGGACAAGACAAGGCTGCCCACTCTCACCACTTCTATTCAATATAGTACTGGAAGTACTTGCCATAGCAATCAGGGAAGAAAAAGACATTAAGGGCATCCAGATAGGAAGGGAAGAAGCCAAGTTATCACTATTTGCAGATGACATGATATTATACCTGGAAAACCCAAAACTCTCTACCAAGAGGCTCCTAGAAATAATACATTCTTATACTAGAGTAGCAGGGTACAAAATCAATACCCAAAAATCAATGGCCTTCCTATATGCAAACAGCGAAAGAGAAGAAAGGGACATTAAAGAAACTATACCATTCACAATTGCACCACAGAAAATCAAATACCTAGGAATCAGTTTGACAAAGAATGGAAAGGATATCTACAAAGAAAACTACAAAACGTTACTTCAGGAAATAAAAGAAGACCTGAGGAAATGGAGACACATTCCCTGCTCATGGATTGGAAGGATTAACATTATCAAAATGGTAATACTCCCTAGAGCTTTATACAGATTCAATGCGGTCCCTATAAAGATACCCATGATGTTCTTCAAAGAAATTGAACAAACACTCCTGAAATTTGTATGGAATAATCGAAACCCCAAGAATAGCTAAAGCAATCCTTGGGAAAAAGAAGATGGGAGGTATCACTTTCCCCAACCTCAAGCTCTACTACAGAGCAGTTGTAATTAAGACAGTGTGGTATTGGTATAGAGACAGACCCGTAGACCTATGGAATAGAATTGAGTATCCTGAAACACACCCACAAATATACAACCACTTAATCTTCAATAAAGGAGCAAAAAATACTAAGTGGAGCAAAGAAAGCCTCTTCAACAAATGGTGCTGGGAAAACTGGGCAGCTACATGTAAAAAAATGAACTTAGACCTCCTTCTAACGCCATGCACAAAAGTCAGATCAAAATGGATTCTAGATCTCGATATCAGACATGAATCTATAAGGTACATCGAAGAAAACATAGGAGAAACGCTCTACGACATCGAAACGAAAAGTATCTTTAAAGACGACACACCACTGACCAAGCAAATGGAAGCAATGATAAACAAATGGGATTATATAAAATTGAAAAGCTTCTGCACCTCAAAAGAAACGGTGACCAAGATACAAAGACAATCCACAGAGTGGGAAAGGATATTCACCCAATACCCATCTGACAAGGGGTTAATATCCAGGATATATCAGGCACTGGTAGCACTCCACAAGAAGAAAACAGCCAACCCCATCAAAAAATGGGGAGAAGAAATGAACAGAAGCTTCCAAAAAGAAAAAAAATTCGAATGGCCAAAAGGCATATGAAAAAGTGCTCTTCATCTTTAATCATCAGGGAGATGCAAATCAAAACAACAATGAGGTACCATCTCACCCCACAGAGACTGGCACACATCCAAAACAGCAAGAACAACCAGTGCTGGCGTGGATGTGGGGAAAAAAGGGACTCTCATCCACTGCTGGTGGGAGTGCCGACTGGTCCAGCCCTTTTGGAAAACAATATGGGCATTCCTCCGAAAGCTAGATATTGAGCTCCCATTTGATCCAGCAATAGCACTCCTGGGAATATACCCTAGAGACCGAAAAACACATAGCAGAAGCACTATCTGTACTTCTTTATTCATCTCTGCGCTATTCACTATAGCTAGAATCTGGAAACAACCTAAATTCCCGAGAACAGAGGACTGGCTAAAGAAACTGGTTCATCTACACTATGGAATACTATGCGGCTGTCAGAAAGGATGAAATTATGAAATTTACCTGCAAATGGATGGACATGGAGTCTATCATGCTGAGTGAAATTAGTCAGAAGGAAAAGGACAGATATAGAATGACTGCATTCATTAATAGGATATAAATAGATACCAGTGTTTTAATAAATATGGAAAACGGTAATGGCAGATTAAAACTCACCACTGAATATACACAAAGAGACTTAAGTGATAAACTCTAAATATCTGCAGGGCTAGCCACAATGTGTAAAATAAGAGGGAGAGAGATGCAGAGACAGAGAGAGAGATAGAGAGAGAAAGAGAGGAAACTGGGGTACCTGCTATTAAGGCGGGTGGGGGGGGGGGGAGGGGAGGGGTACATTGGTGGTGGAAATGGGGCACTGGTGGAGGGATGGGTGCTGGAATACTGTATTACCAAGAACCAATTATGAACACCTTTGTAATTGTATGTTTCACGGTGGTATAATAAAAAAAATTAAAAAAAATACATGATTGCAAAAGGTAGCAAATGAATATAATAAATTGGATTTTTTATAATCAATTAGACCAAATTAGTAACTCTTTGTCTGAACTTCTGCCTTCTGGATGGCCAGAATTTGATTCCGTAGTTCTACGGCCACTGATCCAAGTCAGTACATCCTCTATTTCTTCTCAAATCCTGTTTGCATCTGCCAGGCCATGCAGGGTCACACTGAGTGAATTTTCTAGTCTCTTGAACTTCTTGGCACTGGTTTGGCTTTGTCATTGGAGGTATGGAATACACACAGCCTTTCTCTCCTCTCTTTTCAACTGGGTACCACTGAATCTGATTAGAATCTTTCAGTGCTGCCTTGACTATATCACCTGCCCCAACTACAGTCAGACATTATAGCTAGAAAACATCATTAGCACAGTGGGCAGGAGGTTGGTTACATACACATACTACTGGCTATATATTCAATAAACTGCATGTGTATAAAATAAAAGAAAATTAAGTCACTACAAATAAAAGGAAAGGTTGATTCTATTTCTTGAGGTTGAAGGAACTGAGCAAAATAATCAAAATTTTTTTCAGAAACTATTACCAATCAACCTATCTCATAAAGTTTTACCTTAGGACAATATTTTTCTCTCAAAATAAAGTCAGATCACCTTATCATGTTCCCTTGTCACTGTTATGAATGTGTCTCCATTTTAGCAAAATATTAGTTCAGGATAGAGGAGGGTGAACAAAAGATGAGCCCTATGGTATTGGAAAAATTATGCAAATCTGAACAGATATAATTTTCTCCCAATCATTCTCTTTCACTTCCTTGTATTCATCTTTCACAACTGATCAGAAAACTCAGAAAAAATGGCTAGAAATTAAATTATAAAGTCACATAGCAGTCCTCATTCCAACTACAAATACTTCCTAATTGCCATATCTGGAGGAAAAGTTGCTAATAAGGCTCTTTGTGGAGTAATAACCTACTATATATTGCAATTGTATCTTCGGACAGTTCACATTATTGGGACAATGAGCAAATGCTTGGTTTTATTCTCTGCAAATTTATTTTAATATGTTACAATATGCTTTTTAAAAAAATCAGGTATGCTGATCTAGAGACTTACAGACATGGGGCAGAGCTGCTACTTGCTCTCTCTGTGCCCAGCCGCTCACAAGGCACCCGGGAGGGATGGCAGGTTCTAGCCCTGGCCCGCCACCCCAGCAGGGCCTCACAACAAGCCAGATGACCCCTCCACTCCATGAGGGCCTCCATCTTTCACATCGGACTTCCCTCTTGTCAGAACTCCACCCAGCAGCAAACGAGCCTATTATAGCCAGCTCGCGCAGCCACTTGGCGGCTGCAAGGTGCATCAATAAATGCTGTATTTAGAGGTGACTACAAGAGTGTGCCACCCACACTGCAAGCCTGACAAACTGCCCTTTTCATATTTGATATGCCAAATACCAGTAACAATTATATTAGGTCATTCCAATGACCTAATATAATTGTCTGAGGCTCTTTATGTTCCTGGAGCAAGCAGATGCCCTTGGGCTATACTTGCCCAAGAGACAGGAAATATGGAGATATTACTGGTGCCCACTAGAGCAAATAGATGATGAATGGGAAGATAGTGATTATATTTATTGCAGTTTAGCCTGGTTACAATAAAATACAATTGCCATTTATACTCATGAAATATATTCAAAAGGCTTGAAATTATTAAAAATATTTTTTATTTTTTTATTATATACTGTACGATACACAATTACCAAAATGTTCATGGTTGGATTTCGGTCATACATTTTCCAATATCTGCCCCTCCACCAGTATCCTAATCCCATCACCAATGTTCTCAATTTCCCACCCACCTCCCCAGCCTGCACCTATAGCAGTCACTTTTCCTTTTCTTCTCTCTTTCTATTTCTCTTTCTTTTTCACTCTCTCTATCCTCTTACACATTGTGGCTTTCCCTACAGACATTTAGATATTTTAATGTAAATTCCTTTATGTATACTCAATGTTCAGTTCTAGCCAGGCATTAACATTTCCCACAATTAGGAGAACACTGCTATATATTTAGATCCCATTAATAAATGTATCATTATATCCTTTTCCTTCTGACAAATTTCACTCAGCATGATAGTCACCATGTTAATCCATTTGCAGATATATCTAATGACTTCATCTTTTCTGACAGCTGCATAATATTCCATTTGTAGATATACCATAGTTTCTGTAGCCAGTCTTCTGTTCTCAGGCATTTAGGTTATTTCCAGAATCTGGCTATCATGTATATTTATATATCTATATATCTATAACTTATATATATATATATATATATATATATATAGATAGATAGATAGATATATATATATCACTACTAGACACTAGACATCCCGTGTTCATCGATTTCCTTGAGCGGGAACCAGTAACATTTCCATTTGACCCTATCATGTGCCAGTGTAACCCAATGGCATCTGCTTGCTTCAGGAATACGAAGAGCTTCAAGCCATTCGTTCAAGGCCTTAACAAAGAAGTCTGACCATTTTGCAGGTGGGCGGCCATGTGATCTTTTGAAGTCCTGTGGGATCCAGTCGGTAACTTCTCTAGACTAGCGGTCATCGCCAAATCTCATGACATGTCCAACCCATCTAATTTTCAATGCCTTGGCAAATGAGACAGCATTCCTGACTCTTGAATAGCTATGGAGGTCGGAACTACGGATTCCTTCTCTCATTTGAGTGAGGCATGATATTCCAATAATAACTCTTTCGATTCCTCTTTGAGAGACTAGAATAGCATTCTCATCATGCTTTTGTAGGACCCAGGTCTCTGAGGTGTATGTTAACGCAGAGAGAATGGTGGAGTTGAAGAGATGTGCCTGAAGCCAGAGGTTCTAGTACTTTTAGCTATTTCTTAGATGATTTTGAAGGCATTCCATGCCACTCTCTTCCTCCTGTGCAGCTCAGGTTTTAGGTCGTTCATCATGTTGACTTCTCGACCTAAGTACACATAACTGCTGCATTTAGAGATGAGTGGAGCTTCTGGAACTAGTTAATTTCTCATAAACATAGTTTTGTTGAGATTCAGTGTAGACCTATCTTTCCACATTCTCGGTCAAAGTCAGCCAGCATTTATGTCACTTGGCTAATGTTTGGTGTTATTATACAATGTCATCAGCAAAGTGTAGGTGTTGTAGTTGCCAACTGTCTATCTTCACTCCTATTCCTTCCCAATCTAATTGTTGCATGATGTTCTCGAGGGTGGCACTGAAGAGTTTTGGTGAAATGGTATCACCCTGCCGAACCCCTCTTTTAACATCAATAATCACTTCCTTGTAGAATGGTGAGATCCTGGTGGTGAATCTGTAATAGAACTCAAGAAGTCTCTTGATGAATTGGGTTTGAACACCCTGTTTGACTAGGGCTTTGATAATTGCTTTGGTCTCCACAGATTCAAAGGATTTCTTTAAATCAATAAACATGAGACAGAGTGACATCTTTAATTCCCTACAAACCTCAGTGAGCTTGGTTACCATGTGGATATGGTTGATTGTGCTGAATCCTTTTTGGAAGCCAGCTTGCTAACATGGTTGTTCTTCATCTAATGTTCTGCCAATCCTGTTCAGGATGACTCGAGTGAACAGCTTGTAGATGATGGACAACAGGCAGATGGGGCAATAGTTGCCAATGTCATGAATGTCTCCCTTCTTGAACAGTAGAACTGTTCTGCTGGTTTTCCATTGGGAGGGCACCTTGCATTCATACAGGTAGCATGTGAAGAGCTGAGCCAGTGTATTGTTTTGTACCCATGGCAGATTCTTCAGGTGTTCGGGTCTGACTTTTTCTGGGCCTGGTGTTGTTCCTTTCTTTAATGACTAAATGGCATGTTGGATTTCAGAAGGGAGAATGTTGTGAGTGACATCCGACCCGTGGAATTTTGTATGTGGGCAGGTGGACATATATATGGATATATACAGTGTATATATACAGCTATATACACTATATATCATGTATATATATGCAATGAATATAGAAGTGGATATAGTGTTTCAGAGCCCTGCTCGTCAGGTATGCCTGATCCAGAAACTCAGATACACCTGCTAGAGCTCCTACCAGCTCTCCCTGTGCTGAGCTGATCATTAGGCACCCAGGAGGGAAGGCGGGTTCTAGCTCTGGCCTGCCTTCCCCTCAGAACCTCACAAGAAGGCAGAGGAACCCCCACACCATGAGGGCTGCCATTTTCAACATCTGGACTCCCCACTCGTCATAGCTCCACCCAGCAGAGGAGCTGAATTTTCCCTGTGTAGTGTAGGTGCTTTTTGACCGTGTGATTCATCAATACATGCATGAGATGAGAGGCTACTAAAAGAGTATCCCACCCACATAGCAGAGCCTGGCAAGCTAACTGTCATATTTGATATGCCAAAAACCAGTAACAAGGTTAGACCTCATTCCCATGACCTGAAGGAATAGTTTGAGACGCTTCATGTTCTTGGACCAGCAGTTGCCCTTGGGCTACACTAGCATGTGACAGGAAGTATGGATATGTTACTGGTCCCCACTCAAGAAAATAGATGAGCAACAGGAAGACAAGTGATACAAGTGATATAGTGTTTCTGCTGTGTGTTTTTGAGTCTCCAGGGTATATTCCCAGGAGTGATATTGTTAGGTCAAATGTGAGCTCAATATCCAGTTTTTGGAGGGGTGTACATATTGTTTTCCAAAAGGGCTGGACCAACACTAGATGAGAGTCCCTTTGTCACCACATTAATGCCAGCACCAGTTGTTCTTGCTCATTGGGTGCATATATGTTTAGGAGTGTAATTTCTTCCTGATATATGTATCCCTTGATTAGTAAGAAATGACCTTCACTGTTCTTCTGAACTTCTTCAGCCAGAAGTCTATATTGTTAGGTACCAGTATGGGCACCTCAGCCATTTTGGAAGGGTTGTTTGAGTGAGGATTGTTTTCCAAAACAATCCTCACTCAAACAACCCTTCCTTTTACTTTGAGCCTATCTTTGTTCCGATTGTTCAAATGTGTTTCTTGAAGGTGGAAGAATGTTGCCTTCAATTTTTTGATCCATTTTTCCACTCTGTTTCTTAACTGGTACATTTAAACCATTGATATTGAGAGAGATTATTGTCATGGAAGTTTGTGCCATCTTTCTGTATAAGTTTGTTGTTCTTTTGAGTTTTGTCTCATCTTAGAGTAGCTTTTTCAGGCCTTCTTTTAAGGTTGCTTTTGAGTCTACAAATTTCCTGAGCTATTGTTTATCCAAGTAGCTGTGTATCCATCCTTCAAATCTGAATGCAAGTTTAGTTGGTAAATCTTTATTGATGAGGCATTCATTTAATTGAGTTTTTTCACTGTATCTCACTACTGCCTTCTTGTTCAGCATATCTCTTCTGATAGGTATGCTCAAAATTGAATGGATGCTCCTTTGTATAAAATTTCCTTCTTTGATCTTGTCGCTTTAAGAATTGTGTCTCTATCTATGGCATTCATTATTTTTACTAGAATAAAAAGAGACCAATAAGAAGACTCCAAGAGTCTTTTTATTGGTCTCTTTTGCTGGTATCCTTCGGGCTTCTTGGATCTGGATGTCTGTGTCCTTTAACTTTGGGAACTTTTCAGCAAGGTTGTCTTTAACTGTTCCTATTTCCTTGGGGTTGCCTTCCTGTCCCTCTGGGACTCCAATGATTCTTATGTTGTTCCTGCTTGATTCATCCCAATGTTCTCTGTTCCGCTGCTGATTCGTTTTTTGGTCTTTTTCCCCATCTTGTGTATTTGCCTGAGTGCTTTGTGCAGCTCATCCTCATTCTCACTGATTCTGGTCTGTCTTCCGCTGCTGTAATTCTGCTGTTGAGAGCCCCATTTACATTTTTCATTTTATCTACTGAGTTTTTAATTGATGATATTTCCGCTTGCAGTGCTCTCATTTCTGCTTTCATTTCCTCCCATAATTACTCCCCTTTCCACTGCTTCATTTATGTCCTCCTGTATTTTATTGGACATCTGTTCCATTTTTTTCATTGAGCTCATTAAACGTTCTCACCATTTCCTCTCTGAAATCTTTGTCAGATATTATGAATTTGGGAATTTCTATTTGTTTCTTCAGGGCTCTTTTCTTCTTTCATCCTTTGAGGAGGGGATCTGTGTGGTGGTCTGAAGGTGAAATCTTCTGGAGCCCTGCTCCTCCTCATGGCCAGATACGCCTCTGTAAAGGTCGTTTTTTCTGTGCTTTAGGGGTATGCTGTATTGTCAATGTTGTTCAAATAGAGTCCAAAGTGTTGGTTCAATGCAATATGGAGAGGAAGATTAATTTGTGTCCAAGTGAGTAGCTACCAAGGTGAAGTCCCTCCTCCACAGATCCTACATTGGTGGGACCAAGGTCTCTGGTTCAGTCTCTGGTCTCACACTTAGGCTGCTGGGTATTGTAGTCCATGGTTTCTGTCCCTGAAACTTATAAGCCGCTAGTGTGGTTCCATTTTCTTTTTCTTTTTTTTTTTTTTGCTTTTTGGGTCACCCCCGGCAATGCTCAGGGGTTACTCCTGGCTCTGCACTCGCACTCAGGAATTACTCCTGGCAGTGCTCGGGGGACCATATGGGATACCAGGGATCGAACCCGGGCGGCACAGGCCGGCGCATGTAAGGCAAACGCCCTACCCGCTGGGCTATCGCTCCGGCCCGCATTTTCACTGAAGCATGTGGACTGCCATCTGAAACTGCATTATTACTCCCCCTCAAAATCTCATGTATTATTTAGGCCAAGTAGATTAGAATAAATTAAAAAGCATCAACAAATCAATAGAAAAGCACATTTCAATCAACACAGATTTCACAGATAGTAACTTTTAGCTTCTCACACACTCTAAGAAAAATACATTTCTATATCACTGGAAATAAGTGTTCAAAAACAAATTGTTTTCCTTTGTTGTTATTCTTCTTGTTTGAGCATACACAAGCAGTGTTCATGGGCCATGCCCAGGGTTCAAAATTAAAATCTTATTTTCTGTGCAAGTCAAGTGCCTTAGCTTATGTATTATCTATTGTTCCCCTGAACGTCACTTTTATCATTTGTCTTCCCATTGATCATTGATTTGCTCTAGTGGGAAACAGTAACATTTCCATTTGAACCTGTATTATGCTAGTATAGCCGAAGGGCACTTGCTTGCTCCAGGAAAATGAAGAGCCTCAAACCATTCTTTCAGGTCATGGGAATGAGGTCTATTATTGTTACTGTTTTGGGCATATCAAATACAACATGGGTAGTTTGCCAAGCTCTGCCATGCGGGCACTCTTAAAAGGTGAATCTCAAGCACCGCAGTCTCATTTGAAGCTAAGCCCTTTCCCTTATAAGATGTGCAATTGGCCACTGTCTCCTAATTGATGTAGGCTTAATAGATTAGAACAATAGAGGAAGGATGATAGTACAGCAGAGAGGGTGTTTGCCTTCCATTTGGCTAACCTGTGTCTGAACTCTGGCATGCCATATGGTCCCCTGAGCATTGCCAGGAGTAATTCCTGTGTGCAGATCCAGGAGTAACCCATGGTTGGTGTGACCCAAAAAAGCAAAAAAAAAAAAAAATAAAATAAAAAAGAGAATAATGTGAGGCAGGACAAAAAGAAAAAACAACACTCCAAATCAAGACTGTCTAGACTATACTAGAGCAATCAATTTCAATACCTGCTCTGTGATAGCCTTTTTTGTAAAAAAAAAATGTGTAAAGCCTTTACTTACACAATTCACACTCAAAGCTTGGAGTGCATAAACAAGGAAGAGCAGAGAACAGTCCTGTTCTAAGCCTGAGATGGTGCCTCACTGTCTGTGGAGCCTCAAAGGCATCCTTCCACATAGTGAGCCACTATCCCTTTTTCGCCACCCTTCTCCCACCAGCTATACTCACAAGTCTTTCCCATAATCCTCATGCCTGACTTGGGCATTCAGGTTCATTCCCAAACACAGTGATGAGGACAGCGAGGCTCCTTGGAAATGCTCAGTTCAGGCAGGGGGACCTAATTTCCCTTCACTCTCTACCAAATCATCTTATTCCTCTGCCTCCTGAGTATCCGTAACTCCTCCTCCCCACACAGTCTACTGCGTGGGGACCCTGCACAAAGCTTCCATGCAGGGAGCTCCAGTCCCCCTCAACATACACTTTGAATATTTGAAATGAATATTTGAAATGAACTTTCAAAAACCATCCTTCAAAATGTTTTTTTTTAATTAAAATGAGATGCAGTTGTTCACGATGAGGTTTCAGCAATACATTATTCTAACAATCATCCACTCAGCAAGGTACATTTCCCACCACCAAAGTCCACTACCCTTTCCCTATGGCTTGTCTCAATGGCAGACATTTTTGACACCGCCTCTCTCTCTTTCTCTCTTTCTCTTTCTGTTCAGATATTATAAATCTTGGTTCAAATTTAAGAGGCATTGGATAACCCCCAGGTTTTGTATTGTAGGTGAGTTATGAAAACTATTAAAAACAGAAAGTCAGGATTCTGAGTGTCTCTTGGCAAATATAAAAATCCCAGGGATGGAATCACTGGGGTGTTCTGGAGAACATGCCAGGGAAACAGAGAAGTCCTTGGAGATAGATTCCTGGAGTGAGGTGGAATGAGAAGTGAGTCAATGGAGATTAAAAGGAGAGTTTCAGATTTTTAGTAGCCTGTGTTCTTGTTACTTGTCCATCATTTAAGGAGAAAGGATGTCGGTTCTGGACACAGCCCGAAACCTCACTGAGCGCCAGTACTGTCAGGAACAGGAGGTTATATGAAACCAGGAAGTTATTCATTTCTCCAAGGTCATCTCTGGTGATTCTTTGAATTTCTGTGGTTTCTGTTGTGATATACCCTCTTTCATTTATGATTCAGTTTATTAGGGTTCTCTATCTCTTTTTATGACTCTGGCTTTATAGATATTGTTTTTCAAAGAATAAGCTTTTGGTTTTATTGATCTTTTGGATTTTTTTTCAGGATTCCAGTTCATTAATTTCTGCTCTGAGTTTTATTATTTCCTTGGTCCTGCCTGGTTTGGGCTCCTTTTGTAGATCTCTTTCTAACATCTTAAGCTGTGTAATCAAGTTCTTTACGTGGGCCTTTTCTATTCTTTTCTTTTGAGTATGCTTGTAAAGCTATAAACTTTCTTCTTGATACTACCTGTGTCCCACAAGTTCTGGTATCTCATGTCCTGATTCACATTTGTTTCCAGGAATCATTTGATTTGTCTCGAACCCACTGATTGATCAGTAGCTTGATCACTTGATCACTTGATATCCCGTATTTAGTCTATTTGCTTTCGAGTGGGCGCCAGTAACATTTCCTATCAAGTGCCAGTTTAACCCAATGTTATCTGTTTGCTCCAGGAATATGAAGAGCCTCAAGCCATTCATTCAGGGTTTTGACGAAGAAGTCTGACCATATTGTATGTGGGTAGCCACGTGATCCTTTGATCTCATGGGATCCAGTCAGTTACTGCTCTAGTTCAGTGGTCATCTCCAAATTGCATTACATGTCCAGCCATCTGATTTTCCATGCCTTGGCAAATGAGATAGCGACCCTGACTGTCAATCATCAACAGAGGCCAGAACTCCAGATTCCTTCTCTCACTTGAGTGAGGCATGATATTCCTAACATAACTCTTTCAATTCCTCTTTGGGAAACCTGAATGGTGTTTTCATTCGGCTTTCATAAGGCACAGATCTCTGAGACATATGTTAATGCAGGGAGAATGGTGGAGTCAAAGAGATGTGCCTGGAGCCAGAGGTTCTTTGTCCTTTTAGCATTTCTTCCTTGCTATTGATGGCATTCCATGCCATTCTCTTCCACCTGCGCAGCTCAGGTTCTAGGTCATTCATCATGTTGAGTTCTCGACCTCGGTATACAAAACTGCTGCATTCAGAGATGTCTGTTCCATTGAGAGTGAATGGGGCCTTTGGAACTAGTTCATTTTTAATGAACATTGTTTTGTTGAGATTCAGCTGTAGACCTATCTTTCTACATTCTTGGTCAAAGTCAGCCAGCATTTGTGCCACTTAGCTCAGGAGTTATTAGAGCAATGTAATCAGCGAAGCAGAGGTGATGTAGTTCCCAACTGTCTATCTTCACTCCCAATCCTTCCCATTCTAATTGTCACATGACATTCTCGAGGGTGGCACTGAAGAGTTTTGGTGATATGGTATCATCCTGCTAAACCCCTCTTTTGACATAAATGATCACTTCCTGTGGAATGGTGAGATCTTGGTGGTGAATCCGTAATACAGCTCACGAAGGATCTTGATGTATTGGGTTTGAACATCCTGTTTGGTTAGGGCTTCAATGACCACTTCAGTCTGAACAGAATCAAAGACTTTCTTTAAATCAATGAATGTGAGACAGAGAAGCATCTTGCACTCCCTACAAAATAAGCACAGAAAAATCAAATACTCAACTACTTGCACTTAGGAAAACTTTGAAAAGCATTTTTTATTGATGTATTGCTTTATTGAAGAAAACATTTTTTTCAGTTTACTGCCCAAATACCAGTGTGCATTACTTCTTAATGAAACCAGTATGGTTTTATTTGTATTATGTAATCTTACTAAACCAATCAAAACATGTGTTATTAGACATCATTAGTGTTCTTAATGGGTACATATAAATTATGTTTTCTCACATGCCATTTGTCTCTCAAAAAATTTTAAGCAAGTTTAAAAAGAAACACTGTAAAATTAACTTATTGCTTGATAAGTTTGAGGTTTAAGATATGAGGTTTTATTTACATCATAACACTTGATCACTTGATCACTGGATATCCCGTTAGTCGTTGATTTGCTCAAGCAGGAGCCAGTAACATTTCTATTTGACCCTATGATGTACCAGTGTAGCCCAATGGCATCTGCTTGCTCCAGGAATATGAAGAGCCTCAAACCGTTCATTCAGAGTCTTGACAAAGAAATCTGACCATCTTGTAGGTGGGTGGCCATGTGATCTTTTGATGTTTAATGGGATCCAGTAGGTTATGGCTCTAGTCCAGTGGTCATCTCCGAATTGCATTACATGTCCAACCCATCTGATTTCAATGCCTTGGCAAATGAGAGAGCATACCTGACTCTTGATTGTCAACAACAACTCTGGATTCCTTCTCTCACTTGAGTAAGGCATGATATTCCAAGCATAGCTCTTTTGATTCCTCTCTGAGTAACCCAAATAGCATTCTAATCCTGCTTTCGTAGGGCCCAGGTCTCTGAGGCATATGTTAATGCAGGGAGAATGGTGGTGTCAAAGAGATGTGCCTGAAGCTGGAGGTTCTTTGTCCAAATCACTTGACTTGATCACTTGATCACTTGACATCCCGTTATTCATCGATTTGATCGAGCAGGCACCAGTAACATTTCAATTTGACCCTATAATGTGCCAGTGTACATTATATCCACCCACGCCAGACCCACATGTCCCTTGGCCGCAAATGGCCACGTGATATTTTTATAGGATACTGAATTTTGCATAAGGGTCTTCCCAATTTCTTTCACATTTATACATAGTAAACTGTTATAAACATGTTCTAACTGATACCAGTAAGCCTGGCAAGAAGCCAGAGCAAACCACACATCATGCAGTTAGTCATTCTCAACATCCAGACTCCAGAGTTCCTCAGAGCTCCATCCAAGAGAAAACCTGATCTTCCCCTTTAAGTTTCATCAGTAAATGCTCGGGTTGAGAGCTTTCTACTGAGACTATACCACCTACATGGTAAAGCCTGGCAAGCTACCGTGTTTTATTTACTTTTTATGCCAAAGACTAGTAACTATTATGGATCTCAGTTCCATAACCTGAAGAATGGTTTCAGGCTCCTCCTTTCCCTGTAGCAAGTAGATGCCCTTGGGTTACACTTGCTTGTGACAGGACTAATGGAGATGTTACTAGTGCCCACTCGAGCAAATCGATGAACAATGGGAAGACAGTGATACAGTGAATGTGCCAGTGTAGCCTCAAACCGTTCATTCAGGGTCTTGAGGAAGAAGCCTGACTATTTGGTAGGTGGGCTGCCATGTGATCTTTTGACATCAAAATAAATAAGAAAATAAAGAACGAAACGTGCACATTTTAAATTACTTTCCAAAACCACCAAATATCTAGGAATCAACTTCAGAAAAGTATGTGAAATATATATATATATATATATATATATATATATATATACATATATATACATATATATATACCATGAAAAGTATAAATAACTTAAGGAAATGAAAGAAGACATTACAAAATATAAAATTCTCCCATGTACTTATAATGGTAAAATCAATATTTTTAAAATGACTATTCTATGTTCATGAAAAATGTATTAGTTCCAGAGGCCCCATTCAGTCTCAATGGAACAAACATCTCTGAATGCAGCAGTTATGTGTATCTAGGTCGAGACGTCAACCTGATGAATGACCTAAAACCTGAGCTGTGCAGGAGGCAGAGAGTGGCATGGAATACCTTCAAAAGCATCGAAGAAATAGCTAAAAAGACAACGAACCTCCAGCTCCAGGCACATCTCTTCAACTCCACCATTCTCCCTGCATTAACATACGCCTCAGAGTCTTGAACCCTACAAAAGCAGGATGAGAATGCTATTCGGGTCTCCCAGAGAGTAATTGAAAGAGCTATGCTTGGAATATCACGCCTCACTCAAGTGAAAGAAGGAATCTGGAGTTCTGACCTCCGCCGCTGTTTCAGGAGTCAGGGATGCCGTCTCATTTTTCAAGGCATCGAAAATCAAATGGGCTGGACATGTAATGGAATTTGGAGATGACCACTGGACTAGAGCTGTTACAGACTGGATCACATCGTATGTCAAAAGATCACGTGGCTGCCCATCTACAAGATGGTCAGACTTCTTCATCAAGACCCTGAACAAACAGTTTGAGGCTCTTCATATTCCTGAAGCAAGCAGATGCCATTGGGCTACACTGGCACGTGATAGGGTCAAATGGAAATGTTACTAGCACCAGCTCGAGCAAATTGATGAATAACGGGATGTCAAGGGATCAAGTGATCAAGTGGCCATCCTAACTAAATTATTATATACAGTCACTTCAATCCAAAATCCTGACAACATTCCTCAAGGACTTAGAACTGTTAATACCAAGTTCTGTCAGAAAACGTAAATCTCCCAGAAAAGACAAAGTCATACAGAGAAATAAGAAATTGGGAGGTATTAAGTTACCTAAGTTTAAATTATAAGACTAGTGATCAGTGATCTAGAACTGGGTACCCCAAGACAAATTTCCACATCTTTGATAATCCAATTTTCACCAAAAAATCTAGGTACATGAAGTATATGATGGTTCTCTTTTAGCAAATGCTGCTGACAAAACTACTTAGCCAAACACTACAAAATAAAATTATTTATATCTTAAACAATATAAAAATTTAACTCAAATGAATCAAAATTCTTCAGATCAGACTAGAATCCAGGAATACATCAAAGTAGATTTTATCTGAATGCTCTGAAATTTGGATCTTAAAGATTTTTAATATATTTTTCCATTACTTAGGCAAGGAATAGCAAAAATAAAAAAAATGTTACTTCATTAAATTAAAAAGTTTATGCATAGAAAAGGAAGCACAGGTTAGAACTAAAAAAGACTGAATAGGAGAAAATATTTACACTCAACACATCAGAATAATACTCAAGATATATAAGGCACTCACAAAGATATACAACAACTATAAATTCACAAACCATAGCAAAAGAAAAATGAAGAGAGGAAATAACAGATACTTCTTTGAAGACAGATTGGTGGCAAATAAACATATGGAAAAAGTACTTGTAATCACTTATTATCAGGGAAATACAAGTCAGGACAACAATGAGATACCTCACACCAGTAATCATGTCACATATTTAAAAAAATCCACAAAACTCATAATAATCTGTGGTTGTGTGGGTGTGGAGACAAAGAACCCACTGATGATGCTATGCTGCCTAGTTCAACCCTCTTGGAAAATAGTATGAGATTTCTCAGAAAAATAAGAAAAAGCAGTTTTATGTCATAGCAATTTCACTTTGAATCTACCCCAAAGACAAACAAAAAAAACCCTATTTCTTTCAAAGGACATATACATTCCATTATTTATTATAGCACTCAGCACAGTAGCTAGGATGTATAATCAGACTAGTTATTCAACAACAGTAGAGTGGATTATGACAGTAGGGTATATATTCACAGTGGAATTCTATACAGTAACAATGAATGACTAAATCTGAAAGTCACTGCAATTTGAATGAATCTGGAGGATATGATAAGTGAATGGAGTAATAATTACAAATACCAGATATAGAGCAATAATAGGAGGATGAAATGCAAAGTGTCAAAAGGCGTAAAGCCCAGTTTGTTGACTCTAGGTTATAAAAAAATGGAAAGGAAAGGGAAGGAAAGAAACAGGAAGTAGACGGCTTAATGGGGTAGTAAAAAGAGATGGATGGGAGGTAACAGAGGTAGAGATCAGGGTCTTGAGTACACTGGCAGTGTAGAGGTAGGGTGTATCTATGTACCTGAAGTACATAGTCAATAATACTATGAGTATGAGATCTAAAATACAATAACCAAATTTTAAAATATGCCTGTCAAGGATGCAGGCTTTAGATTGGGAGGGAACCAGGGGCCGCTGTGAGGGAAGTTAACAATAGCTGTAGAATTCATGTTGGAAAACAAAAATAGTGAAGCTCATCTATAAATAACTAGGCAAATCATGGTACTTAAATATTTTTAACTTTTTTTTTTTTGCTTTTTGGGTCACACCTGGCGACGCTCAGGGGTTACTCCTAGCTCTGCACTCAGGAATTACTCCTGGCTGTGCTCAAGGGACCATATGGGATGCCTGGGATCGAACCCGGGCCGGCATAGGTCGGCCGCATGCAAGGCAAATGCCCTACACGCTGGGCTATTGCTCTGGCCCCAAATATTTTTAACTTAATGTAAATTTTTTTTCACTTGTATCTCTTGTCTTCCCATTCATCATTGATTTGCTCAAGCGGGCACCAGTTACATCTCCATATGACCTGTCACATGCTAGTGTAGCACAAGGGCATCTGCTCTCTCCAGTAACATAATGAGCCTCAAATTATTCCAACAGATCATGGGAATGAGGTCTATAATTGTTACTGGTATTTGACATATCAAATACAACATGGGTAGCTTGCCAGGCTCTGCTGTGAGATAAAAAAAAATGAATCATGAACCCAAGCTATCTATCAGATATTTTTGAGAATAAACAGGAACCTAAGGATCACATGGCACAGGTTATCTGGCCTAGGACAAACAATAGGCAAAGAAATAGCTCAGAATCCACCATTCATTGGTGGATTTGTTCCACTGTTTCTTCTAGCTCATTAAACATTCTCACCATTTCCTCTCTGAATTATTTGTAAAAAGATTATGATGCAGGTATTCCTAGTTGATGTTTTGGGCTGTTTTCTTCCATTCTTTGAGGAGAGGATCTGTGTTTTCCTCCATAATGCTGCAGTGGTCTGGAAATGGATCCTTCTGGAGCACTGTTCCTCTCTCGTTGCCAGGCAGGTCTCTGTAGATGCCAGTATTTTGTGTGCTTTATGGGTATGTTGTATTGTCAGAGTCCTCCCCAAGCAACCTACCTGGGTAGGCAGAGTCACTGTGGAAGAACCAGGGTCTCCATTCAGTCTTTGAGCTGGTATTTAGAATTCTGGTTGTTATAGTCTCTAGTTCCTTTCCCTGATGTCTAAAATGCTGCGCCAGAATCCATCACTGATCTCAAAGAATTAAAAGAGTAAAACATTATGTATGCTGTAAGGAATGATGAACTATTATTTATAATGATTTAAATAAATAATATTTATAAGTTTGGGTAAAAATAATTAAACACTGAATGCACAATGCTAAGATTTGATATGTCAGGAATAAGAAACAAAGATCTCTTAGGATGTAAAATTACTTTTTAGTGGTAATAAAAATTTCATTAGATTATAAGGTAAAATAACAAGTAAAATGGCATCAGATTATAAAGTTATGTGAAAATAAAAGGACATTGAGAACCAGAGAGTTTATATTCAATTACAATTTGTAAAAGAAGTAACAAATTAATTAAGTCAGCTGTTTAATACCTGAACACAATGTCTGAATGTATTAAAATACACATGGAATGTCCAATCTATCATTAAACATACCATTTCTTTTTTTAAATATATATCATAGCTATGATGCTTTAGGGAAAGCAGAATCATTCCTGATAATCTTCACCTGAGTTATACTCAGCATAATAGCCCCATTATTGTAGACAAAATCCTTCATTTCTCAGGTTCCAGAAATGCTGAGAGTCACCAGAACTACCCCTGGGTGCTCCAGAGGGCTGTGTGATGTCAGGAATCTAACTCAAGACCCACTCATGTGTGATCCAGACCCTTGGAACACTGCCTTGTTCTATTAATGTCTCATTTTTCAAAAAATCATAAAAGAAAAGTTTCCTGCATTTCATCTTGCACTCACTGATCCCTACCTAGTTGCTGTTAGAATATTGCTCAGACATTTTATTGAGTTTTATCACCTACCATACTCCATGTGGGATCATAGCTCTCTCATTCTTACTACCATACTTTATTACTTTGCTGACTCCCTGTGCCACAGTTTTTCTTTGCGCTCATGCATCTTTCTCTGCATGCTGTCCTTAAAGTCATTCTCTCAGCGATTACAGAACTGATTGGTCCTGGCAGAGACTTCTTTGTTACTGTTGGTACTCACTGAGTTCGGAGGAGTTCTATGTGGCTTTCTCTGTGTTTTCTGTGCTTCTGGTTTGCTGAGCTCCTGGTTTGCTGAGGGTGAATTTTTGGACTTGTCCACCAGCCTGAGTGCCTCTAAAAGCTGAACGATGCAATTTTCCTTTCCTGCTCATCTTCTGCCAGGTGTCAGGAGGTTTAGGTGTGAGTGGAGTGAGGTATTAGGTGTAAAGCTCAGAATGCAGCTGCAGAGGCAGTAGGGGAGAGGTGGAGGTGGACTTCTTGCTACAGCAGACTGTGTTGGGTGACCATCCCTACTTTAAGCTCCAGCTACATTTAGTTTGCAGCAACTCCCAAGCTTAGCTAGGGAGGCTTTGAATCAGCTTTGGCACTTAGAAAGCCAAAAGGCCTACCTGAAGTGCTGAATTTCAATGGAGTTGTTTACCTGCCTTCATCATTAGATAGCCCGGCCCATTTTGGGAAGTGTTGGTGGATTTCTATCTATAAAATAAGCTGGGAGAAAAGAGAAGGCCTTTTGCCATTTTAGCTTCCCTTGGCTTCTGCGTCTCGATTCTCTGTTGGGCTTCAACATGTCGTGGCAACCATCTTGGCCTATATGTGGCTGGTGCCCAGCCGGGATCCCAAAATCTGGGGTTTTTCCTGTTCTTATATTGTATATCAGAACCTGTGATAGTAAGGTCTGTTAAAACTGAACTGGATTCCTGAGTTTTCATCCATTCCCGCCGGCTTTGGAGGTAGAAAAGAACTCATTTCTTGGTATTGTTTGGAACCCCTGCGGCTCCCGACAAGAATGGACTAGATTGTATCAGGAAATAACTTGAAGGGGAGGAAATATGCTTCTGGTTTGAGGGAGGTTAATCTTCCATAAAAGGTTTTAGTAGTGAGCAGATATGAGAAGTGAAAGGGTTATGTTGGAGAAATAATATAAGATTTATTGGAGTGACTGATGAACAGGAAGGCAAATTCGATGAAGAACAACTAGTTAAAGAAATCATAGATGAGAAATTCCCTGAGTTTAAGGCTGGAACAATAGTATAGCAAAAGTCTTGCAAATGGCTGATCTTGATTCAATTCCTGACACACCACATTTGAGCCCCCAAGAACTAGCAGGCATGATCTCTTCCCACAGATCCAGGAGTAAATCCTGAGCACAGCTGGGTGTGCCATTCCCAAAGGAATATTTTTCAGATTTTAGGGTCTGGGAGGAACTCAGATCCATGAACATGAAGGGTCTCAGCAAAAAAGACACAAATAGAAAAACTCCAAAGCACACATAACAGAGGATTGGAAACAGCAAGATCAAAAAGATCAAAACAGGAACACTTCATCAATACTCTATTCAGCTAGATTTCATGCAACATTAACAAATCTTTAAGAGACAAGACAAAGGGGCCGGAGCAATAGCCCAGTGGGTAGGGCATTTGCCTTGCATGCCGCCGGCCTGTGCTGGCCTGGGGTTCGATCCCTGGCATCCCATATGGTCGCCCGAGCACAGCCAAGAGAGATTCCCGAGAGTAGAGCCAGGAGAAACCCCTGAGCATTGCTGGGTGTGACCCAAAAAAGCAAAAAAAAAGACAAGACAAACTTATCAGTCCTTTGTCAGTGAGTATTGCATTCATTCATAGCATATTTTGTTTGCCCTCTACTAGATTTAGAGAAGTCTGCTGATTCCTACCTTGTATCTTATTTCCAAGCATAATTTTCTAGATTTCTCAAATGACTGAAGTGAAACCAGTGGTGATATACATAAGATAACAAAAAAATGCCTGCAGAGTGCACTTTAAACAAAAATCACTATGTGAGGAACAGTAAAGTCACACACTGAATTATGTCCATAAGGGATGGTATAGTTGATTGAACTTGACTAAATCAACTGGAAAATATTTAATGTGAACTTCATATCTTATGTTTCCATAAAATATTTTCATTTAAACACAAATAGAACAATTTTCAAATAAAAATGAAAGAAATTGCTGATGAAAATATTCAGAGAGTTCTTTCATATTCCATTTTTCTTACAGCATATACAAGCACTTCAGGAATGATAATTATGAAACAAACAAAGCTGAGTCAATGATAAATTCATGCTTTATTGGATTAAATGTATACTTCTTTGCCCTCTGAAATATGTCCTCTAAACTGGTGGCCACTGATATTCTTCCCATGGTACAATGAAAGTCTCTATATATGATTGTGGTGATTGCTTTACTATTTGCATAAAACAAATTTTTCTTTGCTAATTCAAAAGACACAGATTCCAGCATACACATTCTGCCCCCTTCAGAAGCATGGCATCTGTAAATAGCATGACATTTGCATGAAATGATGAAGGAGTTAGAGCCTAAGACAGTATAAAAAAATAAAGAAAGAAAATAAAGAAATAGACTGGCTGGAAAGAAAATAATCAGATAGTGCACTTACCTTGCATGAGGCCAACCCAGGTTTAATCCCTGGCACCTCAAAAGGTTTCCTGAGCCCTAGCAGGAGTAATCAATGACTATAGAGCCAGGTATAAGCCCCAAGCATTGCAGGGTTGACAGAGGAAGGGGAGGGTGGAAGGAAGTAGGAGGTTCTAGGAGAAGGGTAAGGAAAGAGAAGGGGAAATGGAAGGGAGAGGAAAGGGCAAGGGAGGTGAGGGAAAGAAGTGAGATTTGGGGATAATGAGAGTAGGGCCATGGAGTTGGATATTTGAGGAAGGAAGTGAGTAGAAGAAGCAAGAGAGGAGAAGCTTCAGTGGCTGCAGCAAAGATTTGGAAAGAGGTCTGTTGCAGAATATTTCTTTGCAAGTGAAATTCATTATATCGTTGGATTTCAAATTCACTGATATAGAGTACAATTAAATTATAAGGACTGTGAATAAGTATAGATTAGGACATCAAATTTATCATGAACTAAATAAAAATAGCAGCAACAACACATTTATTATTCTAAATGCTTTGAATGTACTTATTTTAATCTTTGATTTGCATTGTGATGTTGCAGAATCTACTTCTATCTTCATTGTTTACATTTTATGAAAATATAGCACTTGTCACTTGTCTTCCCATTGTTCATCAATTTGGTCAAGTGGGGACCAGTAACGCCTCCATTCATTGGGAATAAGGTCCATTATTGTTACTCTTTTTGGCATATTGAAAATACCATGGGTAGCTTGCCAGGCTCTGCCGTGGCTCTGGATTCATCCCAGGGGCCTCAGTCTCTTTCTATGTCAGACCATCACCATCCAGGGCCCACGAGGCAGAGCCCTGGTGTAGACAAGCATGTTTCCTGTCTGCCACCTGTTAATGCAGCTGGGCACAGCAGTCACACCTGCAACACCTCAAGACAAGAGATTAAATCACATGCTCATTTTTTCAATTTAAAAAAGTTTTGAGATCAAAATATCTGGACAAATGATTTGCTTATTACCTAGGCCCTCAATTTCTTCAATACAAAAGAGAGCAGCAGTTAATATTAGTTTACATGTGACCTTTATAGGAAAGACTAGAGAAATAATAAAACCAGGAGGAAAATCCTTCTCAGGTATAAAATTGGATATTCAACATGGCTGATAGGCGCTGGCAAGGGAAGCAGCCAGCACCCATTGGGACCCCAGGCATCCAGCCAGAGCCCATTGGCACACAAGGCATCCACTCCAGCACCCCAATCAGCACACAAGGACTCCAGCCCACACCACTGGGTGCTCAGCCACCCCCATCTGAGGGCAAGACTTCAGCAGTGGTCTTGGCTGATGGAGCCACGATTGTAGCCAACCCTATAAGCAGCCCATTCAGTGCGGCCCCAGCAGCAACCACTCTCCACAGCCAGAGTATACTAGCAGCAGTGCCCCCACCCAGGGCTCTTCCCCACCCCCCTGCCCCAGCATCCTCTGGAAAAAAACAGCCACAGACGGAATGGCAGTTAGGAAAAACCTCATTCCTCCACAGCCTCCTGAAGTGACCAGTCCTCGTGTGGAGGCGCCGCGCCTGGAGTACATCTGGGTCACCCAGACCTGCAGGTGCCAAACCTAAGTCAGAGATCCATGTTTCCATGGCTGCTCCAGCCCCTGTGTCCTTGGAAAATGTGTCCAGTCAGAACAGTGACCAGCCCAGCCTCACAGTCCCTCCTGCTACTCCCTAACCACCACCTGTCATTCCAGCCATGATCGCAGCAACTAGCTCCCCCATCACAGCCCGCTACCACCCTGTCCACCATTCCCGGGAGCGGTTCCCATCACTCCACCCATCACCACAATGGCAGTTGCACCCCTGCCATCAGCAGCTGTGGGTGGCAGCCTCTCCTCTGTTCTGGGCCCTCCTGTTCCTGAAATCAAAGTTAAGGAAGAAGTGGAGCCAATGGACATCATGAGACTAGTATCAGGTTCTCCTTCATCCAGGAGGGATGGCGAGTTCTAGCCCTGGCCCGCCACCCCTAGCAGAGCCTTGCAACAGCAGACGACCCCCCACTCCATGAGGGCCTCCATTTTTCACATCGGACTTCTCTCTTGTCAGAACTCCACCCAGCAAACCAGCCTATCACAGCCCGGCTCATCGAGTTCCACCCTGCAGCAGTCTTTTTTAAATCCGGTTCAGGTATACTGGTACAGCGACTCACAGACATGGGGCAGAGCTGCTACTGGCTCTCCCTGTGCCCAGCGCTCAAAAGGCGCCCAGGAGGGATGGCGGGTTCTAGCCCTGGCCCGCCACCCCAGCAGAGCCTTGCAACAAGCCAGACGACCCCCCACTCCATGAGAGCCTCCATTTTCCACATCCGACTTTTCTCTCGTCAGAACTCCACCCAGCATACCAGCCTATCACAGCCCAGCTCATCGAGTTCCACCCTGCAGCAGTCTTTTTTTAAATTCAGCTCAGGTATGCCTGTCCAGAGACTCACAGACATGGGGTAGAGCTGCTACTGGCTCTCCCTGTGCCCAGCCTCTCATGAGGTGCCCAGGAGGGATGGCGGGTTCTAGCCCTGGCCCGCCACCCCAGCAGAGCCTTGCAACAAGCCAGACAACACCCCCACTCCATGAGGGCCTCCATTTTCCACATCCGGACTTCTCTCTCATCTTAACTCCACCCAGCAGACCAGCCTATCACAGCCTGGCTCATCGAGTTCCACCCTGCAGCAGTCTTTTTTAAATCTGGCTCAGGTATGCCGGGCCAGAGACTCACAGACATGGGGCAGAGCTGCTACTTGCTCTCCCTGTGCCCAGCCACTCACGAGGCGCCCAGGAGGGATGGCCGGGTTCTAGCCCTGACCTGCCACCCCAGGAGAGCCTTGCAACAAGCCAGACGACCCCCCACTCCCATGAGGGCCTCCATTTTCCACATCCGGACTTCTCTCTCATCAGACTCCATCCAGCAGACCAGTCTATCACAGCCCGGCTCGTGGCGGCCCCTTGCGGCCGGTGGTTCATCAATAAATGCTGGACTTAGAGATGACTACAAGAGTATGCTACCTGCACGGCAGAGCCTGGCAAGCTACCTGTGTTGTATTTGATATGCCAAATACCAGTAACAATTATAGCCCTCATTCTGGAATGGATTGAGGCTCTTTATGTTCCTGGAGCAAGCAGATGGCCTTGGGCTCTACTAGCATGAGACAGGACATATGGAGATGTTATTGGGGCCCGCTCGAGCAAATCGATGATGAATGGGAAGACAGTCATACAGTGATTCAACATGGCAAATCAAAGCACTGAATCTCAGAGTTAGAAGATAAGCAGAAAGACAACTGGAATGAAGAATGTTTTTTATTAGGAGAATTTTTAATATACTTAGCCAACAGAAAACAGGGAAAGGAGACAAAGGGTTAAAATAACATATAATAAATTATTCATTATCATAATTATTTTGCTGTTAAGGAAAAACAATGAAACTAGATTTCCATTGTCAATGGAATCGGTGCATTGTACTCTAAAGTAATTGAAGAAACTGAAAAATACTGATTTTCACATTTAAATATTTTATCCTTCACAGTGTGTGCTCAGTAATTAAAAAAGAAATACATAATCCCTTCCTGAGTTTGCTGAGAACCTACTCAATTCCTCCAGCTAGTAATACTTTGATACTACTCTAGATTGTCTGTCCAAGTCTGCACTCAAATAGAAATGCCTTGCATCTCTTTTTCCCAGGGAATTTCAACCTAATATGCTGTAGGATAAAAAAAAACACTAGCATGTGAACACTAGCATGTGAATACGAAAATGTATAAAAATATACTTTCTTTTTTAGTCAGGAATAAGACAAACTAGAGACTGTGTTTTGATCATAACTTAGATAGCTTTATTTTGTCCCTATGATAGGACGCATTTCATATATATAATTTTTTCTGTTTTTCAATTTTAGAGAAATTTGAAAGAGTGTGATATTATATGTGGTTGGTTTCGTTTATATTATGGATTTAAACCACTTAAGGAGAGATTTGGCTCTAACTTTGTATTACCTACTCAACTTGATTATATAATGTTTATCCTCTTCTATAACCTTAAAATATAAAGACTGTTAAAATTTCTGACATCATTTACGAGTAGATAAATGTGAATGATAACTGGAAATAGTTTTTACTATATTTTAAAAATCATTTCAGGTAATTTAAGTATAAGTGGATCCTTAGTAATTTGTATATTGAAGACAGAAAATCACAGTTACTTTATGGTAGTCGATTCATGTTTAGTCAAACAGTCTCCTTAGATAATTTCATCTACATAGAGTTTCAATTACCTATGTACATACATATAAATTTATGACTTCAATACAGATATACTTTAAGATCAGAATACATAATCAGCAACTTCTAAATATTTATGGATATCACTGTGAAATTCACCTCAAACCCAACCTGCTTGAAATTAAATTTATATGCTTCCTTCATCATAAATTCTATTGCTCATCTCAATCAATAGAATCACAATATAGCTACTTGGGCAGGAAACTAACATTAATACCATCTTTTCCCTCACTATCATTTTCAATTATATTCATTTTGATTCCTAAATGTTTCTTATATTTATTCCATTTTTCTTTCATACACTAGTACATATTATACCAAGCTCTGCTCCTATTACTATAATACAAAAATTATTGGTTTGATCTATGTATATCTCTCTCTACAGAAAGATCCTTCAGAAAGAGCCTTAGAACTGTTAAGTGGCTTTTGCTATTTTATAAAGATAAATTTTCTTAATGCATTCTAAGGCCTTTGATGATCTTGCTTGAAAATATTTTCTAACCTTGCCTTTTGTCTTGCTCTCTTTTACCATCTCACACCTGTACTTTTCCCCCATTATCTTTCCCACATTCCTTCACAATGGTTATCTTAGCATAGCATGTTCTTCACTTATCTTTCTTAATTACTATTCGACTTTCACATCTCAGCTTTGTACTTTCCTCCAGGAAATCTTCCCTGATGGCACTGCATAGTTGAAATTTGTATTTATTTTTTAATTAATTCTTCAATTCACGTCTCTTTTCTAGTTAGATTCTAAACTCCATTTGTAGAGATTACATTAGAATTAAACTCATTTCCACGCATTCAGTTTCATAACTCAACCTTGAGGATAAATAGTTGCATATAGCTTTATACTTTTAGAATGATGACCAGTAAACAATGTTAGACAAGGATTCTGAATCACTTTGGGGGAATAGCTCTGCTTTATTACCTGGAACCGGGTTATTTAAGTTGCGGAAACTGGAATGAGAACTCTGTGTCAGTCAATCAGCTAGTAGGCTGGTAACTCTGTATTAGCCAATCAGGTATTAGGGTGGGAACTCTGTGTCAGCCAATCATGTAGGTCAGGAGAACATATTAAAACAAGGGAGTCAGGCAGGATGTGTGCTGAATCCTAAACAGGTAGGGTGGTGTTTTTGTTTAGTTACAGTCCGGTACAAAATACAGGTTCAACAAGCCTTAAGATACATTTCTGTAGGTAAATAGAGATGCATGATGACCCTTTAGTGTCTGTATTGCAAATCACAATACACAAAGGAAAGGGGGAAGAGAGCTAGTGAGCTAGAGAGCAGAGCCAGAGAGAGAGAGAGAGAGAGAGAGAGAGAGAGAGAGAGAGAGAGAAGAAAAGTTTGCGCCATAGAGGCAGGTTGGTGGGTGGGGGTTCTGGACTGGAGACCTTGGTGCTGGGAAATGTGCACTGGTGGAATGATGGGTGTTGGAGCACCATATAACTGAAACCTAATCATGAACAGCTTTATGTTACAGTGATTAAATTAAAATATCTAAAAATAAATCTTTGATTCAGTATTTACTCAACAAGCTAAAAGGACTTGAGTTCTCATGAAATCTATGCAAACGTTGATGCAAGCCTGAACTTTGTGAGATCCACAATCACGTATATTAAAATGATTCCTTAAAACATTATATAAGCAGTATCACAGTGGACCTAAGTGTCCTATTCTTTAAGTTTGAGAGACAAAAATCTCATGCCACCAAGGTGTTTTAGAATCCCAGATTGTCATGCCAACAAAGCCTGCTCAGCAGCTATTTTTCTATGTAAAGACTAATTTACACAACAGCAGCCCAGGTTAGCAAGTCACAAGTTGGATACAAAGAACTTTTGTAAGCCTATGAAACATAAAGGGTAAGAATATAAAGCCATAAAATGACAACAAAATAACAGAGAGAACCATGTTCAGGGTGAGAAATTGTTCATATTGATTTAGTTTTCAGTATGAATTCACTGAGCTGAAAAAACAAATCCACCATGATGTACCATCTCCTTGGCAACCCTGCTTCACTAGAGCAGCAACAAAAAGAACACTATATTTATCTGTATCTAATAGCAGCACAGTCAAAATAGAGTATAAATCCAAAGTTCCCAATCATTTTGTAAAATTAAGCTGTGTTTATTTTTTTCAAAAAACCTTTGCATTCCAAAGCATAAAGGATTAAATACAGATACAAATATTGTGTGTGAGTATACTTGTCTAGGTATATAATTATATCACTAGATCACTAGATCACTACACATCCTGTTGCTCATCAATTTCCTCGAGCGGGCGCCAGTAATATTTCTATTTGACCCTATCACATGCCAGTGTAGCCCAATGGCACCTGGTTGCCTCAGGAATACAAAGAGCCTCAAACAATTCATTCATGATCCTGACAAAGAAGTCTGACCATCTTGTAGGTGGGTGATCACATGATCTTTTGACATCCGGTGGGATCCAGTTGGTAATGGCTCTAGTCCAGCGGTTGTCTCCAAGTCCCATTACATGTCCAGCCCATCTGATTTCCGACGCCTTGGCAAACGAGACAGAGTCCTTGACTCTGGAACAGCGATGGAGGTTGGAACTCCAGATTCCTTTTCACTTGAGTGAAGCATGATATTCAAAGCATAGCTCTTTCGATTCTTCTTTGGGAGAACCAAATAGCATTCTCATCCTGCTTTCATAGGGGCCCAGGTCAATGCAGGGAGAACAGAAAAAATTGAAGATGTGTGCCTGGAGCCGGAGGTCCTTTGTCTTTTTTAGCTATTTCTTCGATGCTTTTTGAAAGCCGTCCATGCTGCCTCTCTTCCTCTTGCTCAGCTCAGGTTTTAGGTCGTTCATCATGTTGACTTCTCAACCTAGGTACACATAACTGCTGCATTCAGAGATGTTTGTTCCATTGAGAGTGAATGGGGCCTCTGGAACTAGTTCATTTTTCATGAACATAGTTTTGCTGAGATTCAGCTGTAGACCTATCTTTCCACATTCTCAGTCAAAGTCAGCCAGCATTTGTGCCGCTTGGCTAATATTTGGTGTTATTAGAACAATGTCATCAGCAAAGTGGAGTTGGTGTAGTTGCCGGCCATTTATCTTCACTCCCAATCCTTCCCATTCTAATTGTCACATGATATTCTCGAGGGTGGCGCTGAAGAGTTTTGGTGAAATGGTATCACCCTGCTGAACCCCTCTTTTGACATCAATGATCACTTCCTAACAGAATGGTGAGATCCTGGTGGTGAATCCGTAATAGAGCTCACGAAGGTTCTTGATGTATTGGGTTTTAACACCCTGTTTGGCTAGAGCTTTAATGACCGCTTCAGTCTCCACAGAATCAAAGGCTTTCTTTAAATCAGTGAATGTGAGACAGAGCGGCATCTTGAACTCCCTACAAACATCAATGAGCTTGGTTACTGTGTGGATATGGTCAATTGTGCTGAATCCTTTCTGAAGCCAGCTTGCTCGATGGTTGTACTTTATCTAATGTTCTGCCAATACTGTTCAGGATGACTCAAGTGAACAGCTTGTAGATGATGGACAACAGGCAGGTGGGCTAATAGTTGCCACTGTCTTGAACAGTAGAACTGTCCTGCTGGTTTTCCATTGGGAGGGCACCTTGCATTCAGAAAGGTAGCATGTGAAGAGCCGAGCCAGTGTATTGATGAGTACTGATGACAGATTCTTCAGGTGTTCAGGTCTAATTTGTCTGGGCCTGGTGCTGTTCCTTTCTTTATCGACCAAATGGCATGTTGAATTTCAGAAGGAAAAACATTGGGAACGATGTATCCATCCTGCAGAATTTTGTATGTAGGCAGGTGTGAGTGGCTATCAAAGAGATCTGAGTAGAAGTCATGGATAATCTTCTCCAGTGCCTTTCTGGAAGATGTGATAGATCCATCATGGTGTTGGATGGCAGCCATCTTAGTCTTACAATTGGCAAAGGACAGGCCGGGCATTGCAAATGCTTTTCCTGGCTTCTGCTGCATCTTCCAGTATTTCTGCTCTTCTCTCTTTGAGGTCTTCCTTTATTGCTTCTCTGCACTGCTTTGCAAGTTTGGACATTAGCATTTGGTCACCTAAGGCTCGCTCTTGCCACATTGGCAAATGAGCTTGAGAGTTTTTGAAGACAGGAGTCCTTTTGTGTCTTTCTCTTTCTTGGTATTCCTCGCACTATCATGGAGGTGCTGAATCAGTGGGTTGTATTCTTGACATCGATGTTTTCAATGATGGCATCTTCCCCTGTTGCCACAATGGTGCCACAGTTCCCAATTGATGGTCGCTCTGGTAGTTCTCTTCTTAAACTTTGCAGCCTTTTCTCCCCATTGTGTGAAGTAGAATTCTGCCCGAAGGAGACGGTGGTCTGATCCTGTTTGTAATTTTGGGATGACAGCTACATCGGTCAGACAAAACCGTTGATTGAAATGATGTGGTCAATTTCACTGTTGAACTGTCCACCAGGAGATTCCCATGTCCAACTTTTGCTTCAGCCTCCTGGAACTGTGAATTCCCATGAATGGGCTTGGTGGTTAAAGAACTCAGTCTTGGGGGCCGGAGCGACAGCCCAGCGGTAGGGCATTTGCCTTGCACGCCGGCCTGTGCCGGCCCGGGTTCGATCCCTGGCATCCCATATGGTCGCCAGCGCACTGCCAGGAGTAATTCCTGAGTGCAGAGCCAGGAGTAACCCCTGAGCATTGCCGGGTGTGACCCAAAAAAGCAAAAAAAAAAAAAAAAAAAAGAACTCAGTCTTGGTGGACTTGATGAATTCAGGTTGTCTCTCAACCTGTTTGTCCATTCTAGGCCATGGGTCCCAATGTGGAGTTCTTCAACCTATCTTCCAGGTCCTATCTTGGCATTAAAATCACCAATGATCTTGTAGAAGGTGTGATCTTTTTTTATAGAACTCCTCCAGTTCCATGTAGAATTTCTCAATTTCCATCTTCCTTGTTTGTGGATGTTGGTGCGTATAAAACAAAGATAGAAATTGCTGGCAGTGGGTCACATCTCTTCAAGTGTAATCATCCGATTCAGTTTGTTAGGTATTCAAATGAATCAATGTTCATGGCCACGTTGGTGTTGACAAAGGACACCGACACCACAGACACCTCTTTCGCCGCATGTTCCTAGGTAGAGTTCTTCTCCGGTGTCAAAAACGGCATGATGTGGGGCGGAGTGATAGCCCAGTGGGTAGGGCGTTTACCTTGCATGTGGCCGGCCCATGCCAGCCTGGGTTCAATCCCGGCATCCATTGGTCCCCGAGCAACGCCAGGGAGTGATTCCTGAGTCCAGAACCAGGAGAAACCCCTGAGCATCGCCGGGTGTGGCCCAAAAAGCAAAAAAAAAAAAAAAAAAACGGGATGATGTGATTGATGCCTCATCATTTCAGTCAGCCCAATGATGTCATACTTGATCTTTTGCACTTGCACCATCAGGTCCTCAATATATGCTTCCGATGCCAGTGTACATGCATTGAAATTACAGTCATTTTAGTCCTTCATTTTGGCAGCCTAGTTTGGCCCTGAAATTTTATCAGGTACTCCTTGATCATCCTTTTAGTGTTGCTGTATTAAGGACTCTTTCAGGGCTGGGAAGATACACATTTTTATTACTGGTTTTGGCATATTGAATGCGCATAGGACAGCTTGCCAGGCTCTGCTCTGTGGATTGTATATTCTCAGTAGCTTGCAGGGTTCTCTGAGAGGGGTGTGGAAGTAAATCGCGTGGCTGCTCAGCAGAGAGCTGGTATCTCAGCAGACCCCGCCCCTTAGCACTCAGAGTGCCTACAACCCACAGGCTCACGTGACAATGCTGCCTCTGGAGCTGCTCGGCTGGGTCACCTCAGCTCGGCCAGCAGGGGTCATGGTGGGCCTGGTGAACTTTCAGGATGAGGAGCAAGTCCATTTTGGAGAACATGGAGGTGGAGTGCAACTACCAGTGATACCGCGAGAACGACCCGGACAGTTGCTACCGATTGGTGGACTACTTGGAAGGTTCCAGAAGAACTTCGAGTAGGCCACCAAGGTGCTGAAGTTCAACTGTGAAAAGAATAAGCACAGTGATAGCTGCTACAAGTTGGGGGCTATTACGTAATTGGGAAAGGTGGCCTGCCTCAGGATCTGAAAGCCGCCTCCGATTGCTTTCTGATGGCCTGTGAGAGTCCGGCAAGAAGTCAGTGGAGGCATGTCACAACGTGGGTCTCCTGGTGCATGACGGACAGGTCAATGAAGGTGGCCAGCCTGACCTGAGGAAGGCCAGGGACTACTACACCAGGGCCTGTGACGGCAACTATGCCTCCAGCTGCTTCAACCTCAGCACCATGTTCCTGCAAGGTGCCTCTGACATCCCTAAAGACATGGGCCAGGCGTGCCAGTACTCTATGAAAGCCTGTGACCTGGGCCATATTTGGGCCTGTGCCAATGCCAGCCACATGTACCAGCTCGGGGATGGTGTCCAGAAGGACAAAGCCAAAGCCGAGGAACTGAAAAACCGGGCCCAGCAGCTGCACAAAAACAGCAGAAAAGCGTCCCTCCCATCAAGTTTGGGTAGGGTGCTTTCCCCCCCTGCCCCATCACCCCCAATTTCCTACCTCAAAGGTTAAGGTGTTGCTGGAGCAGGAGGATTTGGGACTCGAAGTAGCTCAGGTGACATCAGCCTATTGTCCCAAGGGAAGGTGCAACTCCTGGGATGTAAGCTGAAATATTTATGACTGCCGATACTGCTTTATCTGATGTGTTCTGTGAAGGCACCCATGTTTATTGGGTCTTAGTTTTTCTCTTGTAGTTCTGAGCAAACTAAAAAGCCATAGAGAGTGCAGATGAGAAGAGAGACATCTGAGGCAGAGACCGGCCTCAGATGTCTCTCTTCTCATCTGCACTCTCTATGGCATTTTAGTTTGCTCAGAACTACAAGAGTAAAAAACTAAGACCCAATAAACATGGGTGTCTTCACAGAACACATCAGAGCAGGAAGGGGTGCGGTACATTGGTGGTGGAAATGGGGCACTGGTGGAGGGATGGGTGCTGGAATACTGTATTACCAAGAACCAATTATGAACACCTTTGTAATTGTATATCTCACGGTGGTATAATAAAAAATTAAAAAAGAGAAGAGAGACAAAGAGCAGATGTTGGAAAAATGAACAGCCATAAGGCCCGGAGGACCTTGAAGCCACCACCACCATCGCCATCATTGTAGTTGGGAGGGCTTGAAAGTCAGAGCATCTTGATTTACTTAATAGAGGATTTAAGGAGCTAAGAACCGTTAGCTAGTCACGACTGCCACCATCTGATTTACATAATCCTCGGTGTAGGCTTTCTCTGTGCCTTTGGAGTCAGTTGTTCGGTACAGTCATGGAGCCCATCAGGGAAGACCGTATTTTACATGTAAAATATTAACTAAGGAGGCAAAAATAAGAAGCATGCAGGTGAGAATATGTTTAACGTAAAATTTGGGATTACACAAAAGATAGTACTGGGTGGTTGCTCAGCATGTAGCCAATACTGGTTCAATTCTGAGCACCACTTATGGTTCCATGAACATCACTAGAATTGATACCTGAATACAGAACCTGAAGTAAGGCCTGAATGTCACTACATGTAACCAAAAAAACTAAAAAAAACAACAAAAATCAAACAAATAAAAATCAGTAAAACCTTAACAACTCTACTTTTACAAAACACTGAAGTGATAGCTGATTTGGACACCTATGTCCTCCTTCATATAAACCAAAGGGGAACATTTAAATTAAACTTATTTTATACACCTCAATGCTATTTTTGAAGTAGTTGTAAGTGATATAAATTTCAGATACACATTACTGTGAATCAACATCAATGTATATTGTACTGTTAATGGCTAAAGGCTAATTTAATCCTTCACTGCAGATGGACCCCTGATTGAGAGCTTCCCCTTTTTTTCTTTATTTCCCATGTGGTAACCCACTGATTTGTTTTGATAATATAAAAGATGACATTGGGTTTATTTAATTAATTTATCTTTTTATAGGCTGGATGTATTATTGTGACTCAACTTTCTGTAAAATTACATAATATTAAAATATACACTTCCTGACCTTATTACACAATATTTAGTAAGAATTATTTGATAATAGAAATGAATTATTTATAGTTTAAAAGTTAATTAAGCATCTGAATGGATATCTTTATTCAGAACAATGTAAGTTATTTTAACTGATTTTAAAGAAAAAATGTGACTGAATTTCTATAAACTGTTAGGTTCAACAGAAAAGCTTTATAGCATTTTATTTTCATACTGTGCTAACATCAATAACATAGCATTTTCAAAATCACATTTCCCAGTATTGCATACTCAAGAAATTATTTTAATCCTATATTAGAGTAGGCATGAATAAATTTCATATAAAACATTTTTAGTTATTAGTCTTATAAAAGTCAGAAGATTTTTTGTCCTTTCTATTCATTATATCTGAATTATTAATAAGTGGCTCATATGGACCAATTGTACTTTTTCTAATGTTGTCTAATAAATTATCTGATAACACTTCCAGGAAAAATATTCACTGATTATACTAGTGCTTCATTAAAATCAATAATGTCACATCACTGTCATCTGATGAAATATAATGTCATCCAATATAAAATCCACCTCTTACTCAAATGAGTCTAATCATCCTCTAAGCACACTAAACCTCCCATACATATCTTGCTTTTATAGTGTCCATAATTTAAAATATTTATTTGCAAATTAAGACTCAATCCACATATTTCTCTGACATAATGATTGATCATGTCAAAACCACTTCACTCTTCTGTGATTCCACACAATGTTGAAGCATTAATATTTATTAAGTGTCTATGATGTGTCAGATTGTTGCAGGACTCCTGTAAGAGCCCCTTTCTCTATCTATCCTATGGAGATTTTTCCTGGTGGATCTTGCTCAAAATATTAGCATATAAAAAGACATTGGGTGAGGTGCTGGGAGAAATTACCTGAGGGCATTTGACCCCTGCCAGGAGAAGTTTACATTTGGCTTGCAGTTCCTCCCAGCTCTGCTGGGAGGCTTTGAATTTTCACCCCTAGATAGCCCATTCTGGGCTGGGCTGGGAGTTTTGGCAGATTTCTGGCTATAAGATAAGCTGCAAGAAGAAAGAAGCTCTCTTTTTTTCCCCTTTTTGCCATTTTGGCTTCCCTTGGCTTTTTGCTTCTCTCCATTTTCTGTTGGGCCTCAACAAGTGGTGGCAGCCATCTTGGCCTGCACCTGGCTGGGGCCTAGCTGGAACGCAGAGTCCAGAGGCTTTCCCTGCTCTTTGATTGTATATTGGAACCTATAGTAGTAAAGACCTTTTAAAACTGCATTGGATTCCTGAGTTTTCATCCATTCCTCGCCAGCTTCGGAAGTAGAAGGAAACTCGCTTCCCGGCACTGTTGGGGACCCCGGTGGAGCTCCCCGACATCTGGCGTCCCGGGGTGGGCACGACGAACATTGTCTGGCCTGATTATCATCGGACAGAGATCATCTGCCTCCGAACCGTGAATAAAATGATGGATATCTCATGGTATAGATATATTGTATCTTTTATTGGGTCAGTAGCATACATAGCCCAGTTAATGAAGTTCCTTTTTGAGAACTACTTTATCCTTTCACAAATCTTCTGGGTCCTTGCGATTCTTAAACTGTACCTCTGCATGAGGGCAATGTTTAATAGAGAGAGGGAGGAATGTAATAGATTGAATGCAACCTTAAGGGATGAGGTTTGCTCAGAGATGAAAGAAATGAGTGAAAATCATAAAATTACAGATAGACTGGTCTTAAAGTTTGAGGACAGACTTATTAAACAGAGTTTAAAATGTGAAAAGAAATTAGAAGAACAGGATTTAAAATTCGAAGAAAAATTAGACGATCAGGAGAGCAAAATTATTAAACAGGAAAAGAAATTAGAAGAACAGGATTTAAATTTCGAAGAAAAATTAGAAAAACAGGAGAGTAAAATTATTATACAGGATTCAAAATTAAAGGAACAGGAAAATAAAATTACTAAACTGGATTCAAAATTTGAGGAAAAATTTGAAGAACAGGAAAGTAAAATTATTAAACAGGATTTAAAATTTGAAGTAAAGTTTGAAGAGCAGAAGAAGGCTATCAGTAAATAAGCACCAACTTAGAGGGAGAAATTGACAGAGTTAGAATAGAGGGACAGAAGAAGAGGTCTGGAAGTTAGATATAAGATTGAAAGAACAAAATGAAGAAATATATAGGAAACTTGGAAACTTAAACCAAGAAATGGATGTGTTACGCAGGGAGATTTCTGATTTCATAGCTTTTCAATCAGGAAATAGTGCATACCTGATTCTGAGGCTTGAGCCAACTAAAAGCCAGTCACAAACATGCTCTAAGGCTGTAGACTTGAAAAAGGTGTATACAATTCAGGCGAAAAAATCTAAAAAAGAGTTCTAAAAAAGAACTTCTAAAGCAGCCGATAACTTAGAGGAGGAACAGGGAAACCCAAAGGAGGCAGGCTTTCAAACTGAAAATCTCCCGGAGTTAATAATTTCCAAGGGGAAGATGCCCCTCTAACAGACACTACAAGCTCTGATGGGGAAGAATGGGAAGAACAGGTTAGCTCGTGTAGGCCACAAGAGCCTTGCTATTCCTCTAGTGGTCAATCTAATAATAATCAAAGAGCAAAGCCCGGCAATCTTTCTCATGACCAATCTAAATCTAAAGCAAAACCAATTTATGAAGAATTGAGTATTGAGTCAATAAACCCATTCAGGAAGGCTTGCAACAAGTTTGGAATAACAAGTCCTTATTCTTTAAAATATTTAGCTGATTGGAGCCGAAGAAAAGAGTGGGTATTGTCAGACTTTGAAATGGTAGCCCGTACTTGTCTGAACGATTCACAGTTCATACAATGGCAAATGTGGTATGCAGATGGGGTTAACATGAATATTGACACTTTAAGAGAATCTGGCCATAATGTAACTCTTGCCATGCTGAGAGGTGAAGGTGAATGGCAAGAGAAAGAAAAGCAAGCAACACTACCTGAAGTTGTTGTAAAATTTGTTCGGGATACAGCATTAAAAGCATGGGAAAGAGTAGATGCCGACCCAAAATATCTAGGTAGCTGTACAAAAATTTACCAGGGTCCTAATGAACCGTACTTTGATTTTATTGGGAGATTAACTCAGGTAATCCACAGACAGGTTCAAGACCCATCCGCTCGACAAACCCTAAAACGAACCTTAGCATATGAGAACGCTAATCAAAAGTACAGAGCAATACTATATAGTATTAAGGAAAAGGAAGACCTCATGGGATATCTAAAGGCCTGTAGAAATGTTGGTTTGGCCTCCCATGAAACACAGAATACTATAGAGGCTTATCCCATACAGCAGGAGGATCAGGATAGGGGTGAAATGTCGAACAGCACCAGGGAGAGAAACAATAATCCTCAAAGGATAAACAATGATCAGAGAAACTAGGCTAATAATTGCAACTCCACCCCTCGGAGGGCCCCACCTGGACCATGCCCAAGGTGCAAAAAGGGAAAACATTGGTCCAGAGACTGTCAGTCTTGGAGGCGAAGTCAGCCTCAGGCTTCATCTGGACAGATAACCTGCTTTAGCTGCAGAGGGAAGGGGCACACCCCTAGAGATTGCCCATCTTCTAGAACTATCAATAAAGAGCAACATCCTAATAATTCCTTTCTGGAAAATGTTACATGGACCCCAACCCAGGTTCCACAAGCACTGCTGGCTCAAATAACATCTATGCCTCCCCAAATGCAGGAAACTGGGTGGGGGCCAGCCCCAGGCCCAGCTAATCCAGGGGCACTCTCCTTCATTCCACCTGCCCAGTATCCTCCGAATCAGAATCCACAGAATTACAGTCAATAAATACTCTCTGGCCTACCCCATCAGGCAATGGCAGTCTCGATATTCACTGACCTAAGACTGTCACAGTATACCCAAGTCAAGATCCTTACAGGCTAAAAACAGGGATAAAAGGACCTGCTCCCCAGGTAGTATAGGTTTAATTCAGGGGAGCGATTGGCTGAAATTCTAAGGGAATTAAGGTAATTTTAAGGGCTGAATCTCATGGAGAGATAATACTGTCAATATCTGTGCCAACTAAATGGACTTTTAAAAAGGGGAACCGCTTGCTAAACTATTATTATTTTTTGAGGATCCATCAAGTCAGTCCGAACACCCTAGAACTTAAACAGTGGCTTAAACAGTACCAACCCTTCTGCCAACTTCATTGTTGGTTATACATCCAGCCACACAGAACCAAGCCCACCAGCCACCTGCTAACTATCTAGTTGGGTACACTACCAGAATTTTGCAGGCCAAGCGGCCAGTTATACCCATCGAAATTTATAAAAGGAAATTCAAAGGCATGTTGGATACAGGGGCAGACATATCCATAATCTCCACCAAGTATTGGCCCTCTAACTGGGCCCTAAAGAAAGTGTCCCATAGCCTGAGCGGGGTAGGCAATATCTCCTCTTCTCTTCTCCGATAGAGTGCAAGGTGGCTGCCATGTATTGGACCTGAAGAACGTAGCCATGGTCCAGCCTTATATAGCCATTATGCCTTTAACTCTATGGGGTCGAGACATGCTGGAGCAGTGGGGGCAGTAATTCACATACCTCGTCCAATTCCCCATCGGGCACCTGTTCCAGCTCTCCATAATAAGCCTAACACAGGGAGTAACCCTTTTTTAATTGGGGCTGCTGTGGTTAAGCGCCCACCACCTATCCGTATTCAGTGGAAGTTTGACAAACCTATATGGACACCACAGTGGCCCCTCAATACCAAAAAAGTTAGAGGTGCTAAAAAATCTAGTGGAAGAACAGCTGAAATTAGGACATATTGAAGAAATGTTCTCAGAATGGAATTCTTCTGTTTTTGTGATACAGAAAAAATCAGGCAAATGTGTTTGCTGATTGACTTAAAGAATGTAAATTCTACTATGGTCCCCATGAGAGCCCTGCAACCTGGGCTCCCTCTCCAGCAGCTATTCCTAAAGATTGGCCACTAGTTATCATAGATTTAAAAGACTGCTTTTACAGCATACCTATCCACCCAGATGATCGGAAAAGGTTTGCATTTTCAGTCCCTTCTATTAATCATAAAGGCCCTTTACATAGGTTTCAATGGACAGTATTGCCCCAAGGGATGACTAATTCATCTACGATGTGTCAACACTTTGTTGATGAGGTTTTGCGACCCATTCGTGCTAAATTTCCTGGTGCATACATCATCCACTACATGGATGATATACTGCTAGCTTGTGATAATTCCAGAGATCTCCAGAATCTATATAATGATGTAATGACAGTTTTACCAGAGGCTGGCTTACAAGTAGCTACGGAAAAAATCCAGATGCAGCCTCCATATGAATATTTGGGCTATGCTCTTGACCGCACTACAGTGCGTCCTCAAAAAATTTTCCATTAGTCAAAAAAAGGCTCAAAACCTTGAATGATTTTCAAAAACTGCTGGGAGATATCAACTGGGTGCACCCATCCTTTGGGATTCCTAACTGTGAACTCAATAACTTGTTCCACACCCTTGAAGGTGATCCTGCTTTTAAATAGCCCAAGACAGCTAACTCCTAAAGCTCATAAGGAATTAGACGTTTTCATGGATCAGTCAAAATCTTACCTCTCCAGATTTAATCCCGGATAAAATGTATGGTTATTGGTCTTCAACACTCCCAAGTCTCCATCTGCTGCTATAGCCCAGTTATCTGGACCGTTAGAATGGGTTTCCTTACATAACAAGCAGAATCATACTGCTACACCTTACCTTGAGATGATAGCCAACCTTATAATAAAGGGAAGATCAAGAACCCAAGTATTACTTGAACATGATCACCATGTACTACCTGACCCTAAAAAAAGAAATTGAAGCTATTTTACCACTCAGTGAAATCCTTCAGAGAGCTTTAGCAGATTTTTTTTTAACATTTTATTATACCACTGTGAGATATACAATTACAATCTTGTTCACGTTTGGAGGTTTCGGTCACACAGTGTTCCAGCACCCCCCCCTCCACCAGTGCCCATCACCCACCACCCATGTCCCCAGTTCCCTCCCCCTCCCCCGTCCTGCCTAAATGGCAGGTTCTTTATCTCCCTCTCTGTCTCCATCTCTCTCTCTTCCTTCTCCTACACATTGTGGGTTACACTACATCACACTTAGAAGCCATCATTTGCATTTTTGTCTGTATTTAATGCTCAGTTCTATGTTGGTTTCACACCTTTTGACATTTATTCACACATGTTCCCTTCTCTCTCTTACCTAACCTCTGACTCCCACATGCTTGTGGTTATTTCCACTTTTGGTAAGATCACCTGGTATATTTATGTCATGCAAGTAAATGCAGTCATTCTATGTCTCTCTCTTTCCTTGAAATATCTTATCATTACCCAGCTGGAAAAATCTGGGAATTTCTTAAAAGGACACCATTTGTAATTTCCACCATTGTCCACTCCTCTCCCATTCCTGATGCTCCAGTGTATTATGTTGATGGTTCCTCATCAGGAAGGGGTGGAATTACAGGTCCTTCATTGACCAATACTGTGCATACAAATTATAAATCTGCCCAACAAGTGGAGCTCGCCACCCTGATACATTTACTATCCCAGGTATCTGGCCCATGTAATGTGGTGAGTGATTCTGCATATGTAATTGGTTTATTTCCTGGAATTGTCACTGCTTCTTTAAATGCCCATAATCCTGTAATTCAGGAGCTACTCCATAAACTACAAGATCTCCTCCGAAAAAGAACATTCCCTATATACATCTCCCACATCCATTCTCACAGCCGACTCCCGGGCCGATGGTTCGAGGAAATGAAGCAGCAGATCTCTTGGCAGCACCAGTATTTAAATCAGCTGAGGAAGAGCACCAGACTCTACATACAAATGCCCGCCGCCTTCATGTACACCATGGCATCCCATGGAGACAAGCTAGACAAATTGTCCCATAACTGTCCTGTCTGTGCTCCTTTACATTGTACATCTCATGTAGCAGGAGCAAATCCTCGAGGTTTACAGACAAACCAATTGTGGCAGATGGATATAACTCATACTAACTTATTTCCCAACAAACCTTTCCTTCATGTGGTCATCGATACATATTCTCGGTTCATATGGGCTGTTCCTATGACGTCTGAAAGAGCTAAATCTGTTTGTTCATTTTTACTCCAGTGCTTCTCCGTCATGGGTATTCCCCATACCATAAAAATAGATAACGGTCCTGCTTACACCAGCAAAACCTTCAAATCCTTTTGTGAGGAATGGCAAATCAAACATATTACAGGAATTCCATATAATCCACAAGGACACGGAATTGTTGAACGTGCCCACAGAACACTTAAAACTCGGTTATTAAAGCAACGAAAAACAAGTATGTCTCCAATGGATTCTTTATCTTTAACATTATTCACCTTAAATTTCTTAAATATACCTCAAGGAGATCCCTATACCGTGGCTGAACGTCACTTTCAAGAAGGCATCCAAACTCAAAAAGAGTCAATTCACCTATCTGGGTGAAAATTGATGATACATGCAGGTCACCTCCTCATTCGGGAAGAGGTTATGCTTTCATTTCTACAGATGATAACCCTGCCAAGAAACTCTGGGTTCCTCTGCGACTGTTAAGACTAGAATTCTCCAAGAATCAGAAAACAACTAATTCTTTCAATATAAAGTCTTAAATTTTAAATTGCAAGTTGCTGTTTAAACCTCCTGGATTGGTTCATTTTAATAATGATCTTGTTTTGCAGTCTGTTGATCATGGTTCACGTCTAATATTTTGCCTTACAGCCTAAATGCTTTCTTTCTTGTGAAAGAAAAGGGTGGAAAATGGGTGGACTCCGAGCATAGTGCTCAATGTCAAAATGTTTCAAGGATTAATGTTAGAGTTTCCTTTTTTAATGTTTTTGCTCACAGGTATTTGCAGAAAAAGAACTTGGATGCTGCAGATTCCTTCTATGATGCTCGAGGCTTTGGACTCTGATCACAGTGCTCATTACAAAAATGTTTGCTAAATCAATGAAAAATTGTTTTTCTAATGATTCTGTTCACAAGATAAGATATTGGAATCCAGTAAACTTGCGCTACAATGCTCAATACTCCAAGATTCCTAAAACAGTGCTCACTAAAAATTTAATAATTTGCAAAAATAATTTTTCCCAATGCTCTATTCACAGGAAAAGACACTTTCTCACCATCATTTGCTGGCTTTATATTCATGAAGCGCTTGATTTGTTACCATTTATCACCCTAGATGGGTCATATATACAGCTGTTAGATATTAATCTATCAAATGTGTGTGTGTGTGCATGTGGTGGCCACCATTATGTTTGTGATTAATGTTGTGTTTATGTTATGTCTCAACTACTACTTTCTCAATTTCTGACCACTACAAACCTCTATTACATTCATCAGCTCCACTGCTGATCCACTAGATTTATCAATTTTAAAATCATCAATTCTCATACTTATTTCCCTGCTCCACCCATGTTGGAGCTTCTTTATGTTCTTCTCTCCATCCCAGACTTGGATCCCTGCCAAGCCTTAAAATCTCTATTTGTGATTAATCTCAAAAAGTGTTTTGTCTCACCTAAAATTTAGCTACAGGTACAGTTACCGGTGCCAGTGTCCACTTGCTGAAGAAGCCCTGCAAGATGCCCACACCGATGTTCCAGACACCTGTTCCAGCGCTCAAGACTCCTGTTTCAGAGTTAGAGACATTTGTTCCAGTGTTCCTGAAAATTCAACAAGTTCCTGATCGCTACTCTCCAGAGACTCATACTCATAGGATCACCGCTATTGCTGTTCCAGAAGTAGCCCCACAGACTTTGTTCCAGACACCTGACTTTACATAAAATATAGCAAATTGACTCTCACAAATTATGGACAGTGCAAACTATAGTCCGTTATAATCAGACAGCTAGAAACACTTTGTCATGAACTTTGCTTTGGGTCCAAAAACAAGTTAGGATCCTAAAGTAACATGTATTATCATTTTGTAATTAGAATTGTTTTTTCTTATCTTAATTTTCTGTATGTTACTAAATATTTCATACCTTTTCAATTTTTACTACTAAACGAATCAGGGGGAGTTGTTGCAGGACTCCTCTAAGAGCCCCTTTCTCTACCCTGTGGAGATTTTTCCTGGCGAATCTTGCTCAAAATATTAGCATATAAAAAGACATTGGGTGAGGTCATTATCACTATCACTATCTTCCCATTAATCATCTATTTGCTAGAGCGAGCACCAGTAATATCTCCATATGTCCCGTCTCATGCTATTAGAACCCAAAGGCATCCGCCTGCTCCAGGAACATAAAGAGCCTCAAACAATTATATTAGGTCACGGGAATGACCTAATATAAATGTTACTGGTATTTGGCATATCAAATACTACACGAGCAGCTTGCCAGGCTTGCCGTGTGGGTGGCATACTGTTGTAGTCACCTCTAAATAAAGCATTTAGTCTCCATTTCCATCCATTTGCAGATAAATTTACACAAAGAGTCTTAAGTGATAAACTCTAAATATCTGCAGGGCTAGCCACAATGTGTAAAATAAGAGAGGGAGAGAGATGCAGAGACAGAAAGAGAGACAGAGAGAGAAAGAGAGTAAACTGGAGTACCTGCTATTAAGGCAGCATGGGGATGGGCGGGAGGGGGTGGGGTACATTGGTGGTGGAAATGGGGCACTGGTGGAGCGGCTGCGTGAGCCGGGCTGTGATAGTCTGGTCTGCTGGGTGGAATTGTGATGAGAGGGAAGTCCGGATGTGGAAAATGGTGGGCCCCATGGAGTGGGGGAGGGTGGTCTGGCTTGTTATGAGGCTCAGCTAGGGTGGCAGGCCAGGGCTAGAACCCGCCATGCCTCCCGGGCGCCTCACGAGCAGCTGGGCACAGGGAGATCAAGTAGCAGCTCTGCCCCATGTCTGAGAGTCTCTGGTTCAGCATACCTGGGCCGGATTGAAGAAAAACTGCTGCCATTGGGTGAGGTGCTGGGAGAAATTACCTGAGGGCATTTGACCCTGCCAGGAGAAGTTTACATTTGGCTTGCAGCTCCTCCCAGCTCTGCTGGGAGGCTTTGAATTTTCATCCTAGATAGCCCAGCCCAGAATGGGCTGGGCTGGGGAGTTTTGGCAGATTTCTGGCTATAAGATAAGCTGCAAGAAGAAAGAAGCTCTCTTTTTTTCCCCCTTTTGCCATTTCGGCTTCCCTTGGCTTTTTGCTTCTCTTCATTTTCTGTTGGGCCTCAACACGTGGTGGCAGACATCTTGGCCTGCACCTGGCTGGGGCCTAGATTGGAACGCAGAGTCCAGAGGCTTTCCCTGCTCTTGGATTGTATATTGGAATCTGTAATAGTAAAGCCCTTTTAAAACTGCATCGGATTCCTGAGTTTTCATCAATTCCTCGCCGACTTGGAGGTAGAAGGGAACTCACTTCCCAGCATTGTTGGGGACCCGGCGGAGCTCCCCTACATCAGATAATATGATCAACCTTTTCAGATTAGAGTCTGGGGAGAGTTAAAAGAAAAAACAAGGAGAGATAGTACAGCAGGAAAGGCACTTGTCTTGCACATAGCCAACACTGGGTATGACCTGTCAAGAGTGATTCCTGAGTGCCAAGAAGGAGTAAGACCTGAGCATGGTCTCTTGTTCCCCCTCTAAAAGAGTCAAAACAAAACAAAAAGATAATGTGCAAGGGACAAGAGGGAAAGTACAAGGAGCTGGCACAAGGACTGGGTTTTGATTTCCAGTACCCCAAGTAGTCTCCCGAACACCACTTGGAGTGCCCCTAAATACAAAGTCAAGAGTAAGATCTGAGCACAGCCAGGTACAGACCAAACCAAAATGAATAAATGAAAGAAAAAAACAAAAAATGAAAGCACAAAACATTTTATGAAAAGCACAAGCACTTGCAGAGTTTTGGAAGGAAGAGTTAGGTAAAACCAAAGAGCATATTTCCATTTTCTCAGGAAGAAAGTTTTAACTTTTTTTTTCTGTGTGTTTTGTTTTGTTTCTGTGTGTTTTGTGTGGTTTGTTTTTGTTTTCTGCCATACCCATTGATGCTCAGGGGTTACTCCTGTCTATGTACCCAAAAATACTCCCGGCAGGTTTGGGAAACCTTATGGGATGTCAGGGATTGAACCCAGGGTGACTGCAAGCAAGGTAAGCACCCTACTACCAATTGTACGGTCTCTCTGGCCCTTGAAGTCTTAACTTTCTGAGTGAACGTGCTGTCTTTAGAACTCTCAGGGTTTATTTTAAAAATTTATTTGTTAATAAAACTTTTATTTCAAAAACATTCTGAACAAAACATTAGAGGTTAACAATAAAGTATTTCTAGATGAATATTTCCAACTCAGAGTAAATTCATGCTGTAGTCCCACACCTGTACACTGCTCCTCCCAAGTTGCTTTGCAATGCTGGAGACATTTTTGCTTTTCCCACTGCAGGAGGTGGAGCTAACAAGGTCTAGTGAAAAGAGGGAGGAGTGTACCCAAGATATTAACACCACAAAATGTGAAAATGTTTCACTTACTGCATACTTCTGAATGCAGTAAGTGAAATATGTTGAACTACATCTAGGACTAATTGTGGTAATAAGAAAAGGCTTGGTGAGTTTCACTGGTAACAGGAGCACAGTGAAAAGATGGAAGAGCTGAAGGATTTCAAAATCTACTTTAAAGCCCAATAAAATATCATAGGGAGTAATTAAAAGAACACAAGAGAACTTAATTAAAAGAAACAAACTGACTAATTTCCTGCAAAGTAAGGAAGAGATTAGATGGCTCCAAATGCACCATGGAAAGCTCCACAATAAGTCGTGGTGAGATAGTGTCCCAGCGAAAATGATTGTATCAATTCATGGGAGGATTGGTATTCAAGGAAATAGAGAACTCATTAACTTGGTTTTTAAATTTATTAATATTGAATTACCGTGAGAAACACAGTTACAGAGGTGTTCATGTCAGGTTTCAGTCAGACAATGTTCCAACACCCGTCCTCCACCAGTGTGCATTCCTATCACCAATATCCTCAATATTCCTCCTGTGACCCCACCTCCTTCCAGCCTCTCTGTGGCAGGCACTTTCCTTCTCCCTTTCTCTCAGTGTCTCTATCCCTCTCTTTCCTTTTGGGCATTTCAGTTTGCAATGCAGATACTGAGAGGTTATCATGTTTATTCCTTTAGCTATTTTAGCACACAGAGTGATCATTTCCAACTATCTTTGTCATAGTGGTCCCTTCTCTATCCCAACTTCTTTCTTCCCCAGCACTTGCAGCAGGTTTCCAACTGTGGACCACTCCTCCTGACCCTTGTTTCTACTTTATTTGGATATTAGTCTGACAATATGTTTTAATGTACACAAATGAGTGCAGTCATTTTATGCCTGCTCCTTTCCTGACTCATTTCACTCATATCACTCAGTAAATGATACTTTCCGTGTCATTCATTTATATGTGAATTTCATAGCTTCATTTTTCTTCACAGTTGCATACTATTCCATTGTATAGATATATCATAGGGTCTTTAACCAGTAGTCTGTTCTCAGGAACTCATGCTGTCTCCAAATTCTGACTATTGTGGTAGTGCTGTAAGAACATTGATGAATAGCTAGGCCCTGGGGTCTATTCCTAGAAGTGCAACTGCTGGGTCATATGGCAGCTTAATTTCTAACTTTTTGGGGAACCCAAAATAGTTTTACAAAAAGACTGGACTAGTTGGCATTCCCACCAACAATGAAGGAGAGTCCCTTTCTCCCACAAATCTGCCAGCACAGTTTCTTTTCCTCTTTTTGACCTGTGCCAGTTACCATGGTATGAGATGTATCTCGTTGTTGTTTTGATTTGGATCACTTTGGTGATTAGCAATGAATAGAATTTTCTCAAAAGTCTTTTTGCCACTTGTGTTTCTTTTTAAGGAAACTTTTGTTCATTTCTTCTTCCCATTTATTTATGGGATGTTATTTTCTTGTAGATTTTTACCAGTGCTTTACATGTTGTATATTGACCCCTTTTTAAGATGGGTATTTGATAAATATTTTATCTTGGCTGTATTTGTATCTTTTTTTTTTGGCTTATTGGGCCACTCTCAGCAATGTTCAGGGATTATTCCTGGCTCTGCATTCAGGAATTAGTCCTGGCAGTACTCAGGGAACCATATGGGATGCTAGGGATTGAATCTGGTTCAGCCTTGAGCAAGGCAAACAACCTACCAGCTGTATTAGAGCTACTTTATTTGTATCTAATCACCATTTATTTTGCAGTGTAGAAGTTTCTTAATTGAATATAATCCCTTTTTTATATTTTCATCTTTCTTGGTCAGTGGTGTTTCATCTTTGAATATTCCTCTAACTTCAATATAATGGAAATTCTTCCCATGTTTTCCTTCATGAATCTTATGAATTCAGGTCTGATATTGAGAAATTGAATCAATTTTTATCTGGTTGTTGTGTCTGGTACTAGAAAGTGGTCTGAGTTCATCAATTTGCATGTAGCTGTCCAGTTTTTTCAGCACCACTTGTTGCAGAGGCTTTTCTTGTTTCACTTCATATTCTTGTTCCTTTATCATTGTTCAGATGATCATATGTATGAGGGTCAGTGTCAGATTATTCAACTCTGTTCCATTAATATGTGGGTCTGTCTTTATTTCAGTACTATGCTGTTTTGATTACTACTGCTTTGTAGTTCAGTTGAAGCTGGGGAAGGTGATGGCTCCCATCTTTTTTCCCAGATTGCTTTTGCTATTATTTGATGTTTATTGTTCCTTACAAATTTCAGAGTTATTTGGTCTATTTATTTAAAAAATTGCATTGATATTCTTATGGGAACTGCATAATGCTGTATAATACTTTGTGGAATCTGTATAATACTTTGGGGAATATTTCCATTTGAAAATATTTATCTTCCCAATCTATGTGTTTTCATTTTCTTGTGTCCTCTTCTATTTCTTCAAATAGTATTTTGCAGTTTTCTTTGCATAGTTCCTTCAGATATTTTGGTAAGTTAATTTGGAGGTACTTGATTTTCTGAGAAACAAACTTGATTGTTTTTCTAACATTTCTTTATTCTATTTCATTATTTGTATATAGGAAACCTTCGGCTTTGGGGTGTTTATTTTGTAGTCTATCACTTTACTATTCAAATACATTGTTTCCAGGAACTTTTATGTAGAATCTTTAGGATTTTCTAAGTATAATATGTCATTTTCAAGTAAGCTAAGCCTCACTTCTTCCCTCTCTGTATACACTTGGCATCTTTTCTTGCTAATTGTTGTGGCAAGTGCTTCCAGTAATATACTGAATACTTATGGTGAGAGTAGGCAGCCATGTATTGGGGGAAGCTGTTATTTCCTCATTGATAATAATTCTTGCTGTGTGCTTGTGTAGATGGCTTTAAATATATTGAGGAAAATTCCTTTGACATACATTTAGTTGAGGTATTGTATATAGCAAATTCTTTCTCAGCAACAATTTCTATCATATGTCTTTTCTCTTTTATGGATATGGTATATTATATTCATTGACTTGTAAATGTTAAACTATCCTTGCATCCATGGGATGAATTCTACTTATTTGTAGTATATTATCCTTTTGATGAATTGATGGATTCTATTTTCCAGTATTTTGTTGTGGATCTTACCATCTGTGTTAATCAGGGACTTCAATCTGTGAATTTCTTTTAATTAGTGTCTCTATTTGGGGCATAAAGGTGAAGTTTGCCGCATAGAAACTGTTTGGGAGAGTTTCTGCTTCTTCAAGTCCTGGAAAATCTTGAAAATGATTGTCAGTAGATCCTCTTTAAAGATTTGAAAGAATTCACTATTGAATCCATATAGGCCTGAGCTTTTGCTTTTATTAACTTTTGCCTTCAATTACCTCTTTAAGATAAAAGTCAGTGAACTTAGAATATATACATGGGATAAATGAGAGCATATTTTAAATTGTCACTCAATAACAGTATAAGGGGAAAAAGTGTAACTCATGTTTATTGTTACTGTTAGCATTGAGAATCAGTTTCTAATATTTCCCTAATCAAATATTTTCATTTGATTTTTCAGTAACTATTAAACATGTAGTGAAATTCCCTCTTCAATTTATTTTCTTCATTGATTTATCTTTTTTTTATTAATTTAATTTTTTATTTTTACAATTACAAAGATATACAATTAAAAAGTTCATATTTGGGTTTTGGTTATACAGTTTTCCAGCACCCATCCCGCCACCAGTGCCCATCTCCCACCTCCAACGTCCCGGCTCCTTCCCCCTCCCCCAGCCCTCCTCCATGGCAGGTTCTTTATTTCTTTCCGTTTCTCTCTCCTTCTCTTTTCCTTCCTCTCCAGACTATGGATTACAGAACATACATTAAAGGGTTGTCATGTGCATCTTTTTGCCTGTATTTAATGCTCAGTTCTAGGTTGGCATTAGTACCCTCGACAATTGTTAGCACACTGTTCCATTTTCTGTCTTACCTAGCCTCTGACTCCCACACGTTTGTGATAATTTCCACCTTTGACAAGACCTCCTGATATATGTTTCACTTGACCTTGGATATTGGTATCATAATATGTACATATATATTTATGTTATGCAGATAAATGCAGTCATTCTGTATCTGTCTCTCTCCTTCATTGATTTATCTTATATCAAAATAATTACTCCTTTTCAGATTCCTTTGCTGTTGCTTTTCTATATACTCAACATCCTGTCTATTATGTCCAGAGTTCAGTCAGTTCTGAGCCATTGCACTTTTCAGTGTCATGACTGTAAATCCTGCATAGGTCAAACAAATGACGGACTAACCAGTTCACAGCATTCTCACACTCTGGCTCCCATGACCAACTGTTTACCCCATGTGTTTACTTGTGTCTCTAGTGCATATGCTACTTACTGCATTAACATCTTCAATACTAATTATCCCTTTGTGATCAATCATATCCATAGCTTTCTCCAGTCAGATATTGGTGCTTCAGTCTATTTGTTTAGTGTCAAATTATTTTATTCCTTTCTTTCTCCAACATCTTATATTCAAGTGATTAATTTTAAAATATCCTGAATCAGTCCCCAACAGACACATTAACTGTTACCTTCCTGATCAGGATGTCACTACCTTTTGGGCTGTATGAAACCAGCAGCCTCTGAACTGTTCCTCTGCTTTCAGCCTTTCCTAATAACAGCTTATTGCTAAAACAGCAGTCAGAGGGTAGCATAAAATACAGAAGTCAGAGTGCTCTTTCTGAAACCTGGTAGTTCAATTCTGTTATTTTTTCTTTTGAAAAGGCTGTCTTCTCTCAATCCAAAACACAAATTGCTCACAATATGAAATAAATAGACTCTTGTAATCTACAAATTTCTGTTACTCACTTTTTCTTCACTGTAGTTAATGGCATCCGAATTGTTCCTGGAATATTCCACACACAACCTTAACTTTGGATGCATGTAACAGCCACCCCTCTTTTCCATGATGTGCCACCCCAGTGATGACCCACACCCGTGATGTGACTCTCGTCACAACTCCACCCAGCAGACCAGACTATCATAGCCCGGATCATCGACACCCACCCTGCAGCAGTTTTTTTTTTAAATCCAGCCCAGGTATGCTGAACCAGAGACTCACAGACATGGGCCGGAGCTGCTTCTTGCTCTCCCTGTGCCCAGCCACTCATGAGGTGCCCGGGAGGCATAGCGGGTTCTAGCCCTGGCCTGCCACCCCAGCAGAGCCTCACAACAAGCCAGATGACCTGCCTACTCCATGGAGGCTGCCGTTTTCCACATCCGACTTCCCTCTAGTCACAACTCCACCCAGCAGACCAGGCTATCACAGCCTGGCTCGCGTGGCTGCTAGCAGCCTCGTAGTTCATCAATAAATGCTTTATTTAGAGGTGACTGCAAGAGTATGCCACCCGCACGGCAAGCCTGGCAAGCTGCTCGTGTCATATTTGATATGCCAAATACCAGTAACATTTATATTAGGCCATTTCCATGACCTAATATAATGGTTTGAGGCTCTTTATGTTCCTGGAGCAAGTGGATGCCTTTGGGCTCTGCTAGCATGAGACAGGACATATGGAGATATTACTGGTGCCTGCCCCAGCAAATAGATGATCAAAGGGAAGATAGTGATAGTGATAGCCACCCCAATATTTATTTTCAAATAGGTATTTTTATGGCTGAGGGAATGGGGGTCTGGTTTGAGAGTCACACCCAACAGCATGTTCAGGACTTACTCCTGGCTCTGCACTCAGGGATCACTTCTGATGGGGTTCAGGAATGAGGTATTTAACCTAGGCCAACTGCATACAAGATGAATGCTTACCTGCAGTACTGTCTCTCCTACTCCACTGCTACAGTTCAAATGTAGGCATCCTCTGACTGTTCCAAATTGCAAATGCGTTCTCACATGCCAACACTGGCATTCCCAAACCCTCTCTCTCCCCTATCTATAAATATATTTGGAAGGGGCTGTTTGGGTCCAGGAACACTCCTAACCACACTAACTGAATCAGATAGATTAATGCTTCAGAGTCTCGGGCTTGGAGACCACCAAGAACACAGCCAGCCAGAATTGCTTATGTGGGGTATATGTAAGCCCAGGGATCAAATTCAGTTTCCTTGGGAATGCAAGGCTTACATACCTGATACAGTATCTATATCTTTGATTCATATAAATATATATTTTATATCTTTATAATAGACATATATTTCTATCTTATCTATTACCCTTGTTGTTTGTGTCCCCTGATAGAAGACCTACCTAATAGTGTTGTATTTGTTTTACAGAACAACTAAAAAGTTTGTTATTCAATGAAATGTGTGTAATTTAGAGGTACTATCTTGCTGAAAGTAGTAAACTAGTTAAGATTATATAGTAGTGGTGAGAATGAAGAAATGAAGGTCTAACATGAATTGGCAGAAAGTTTAATGTGAAATCAGAAAAATATACAAGAAGCTGCCTCCACCATGACTGGTCTCTTACAGGAACAGAGTATTAAAACAGAAATACCAGTCAGAATTGTTGTACTCACTAGACTCCTTAAACTCTCTTTCTCAGATAGGTTTACTAAGACCTCATTTAAATGTAAAGATAAATTTCAATTTATATATAAGACACACCTTACATTTCCCTAAACTATGGGAGATAACCATTAAAAGGAAACATTCTTATAGATCAGAATTTTTAGATAGGAGCTTAGAGTAGGGCTGTTTGACCCAAGATTGACCACCTGGAATCCTTTTCCTTTTTATAGGCTATATAAGGCCAGGACCGTTTGAGAAGCAGTTATTGATGTGCACCAGGGCTGTTTGACCTGATTGACCACCTACAATCATTTTCCTTTTTATAGGCTATATAAGGGCCAGGACCATTTGAGAAGCAGTTATTGATGTACACCAGCATTCTATGGTCCCAAATGCAGTTTTGCTTTACCCAAATGCAGATTTTTTGGTAACTGAAATAAAAAACTTTGCTCAATGCTGAGTCTTCTACTACCTGTTTCTAGATACAAATGATAAAGGCATCCTTCTCAGACTTGTTTTAAGATTCTTAAGATCATACTCTAAAGCCATTTAGCAACCAGGTGGTGTGATGACCAATCATAGACTGGTCTCAGACAAAGCAGAATGAAGAAGACTGACCCAACCATCACCAGGTTTCATCACAGAGCCTCTCCAGTTCAGAATGTTCAACCACCAACCCACCAAGTTATCTCTGTCCCTTCCTATGTGTCAGTACAAGAGAGATGGGAAGACTGGGATGATACTCCAATGGGTAGGACACATGCCTTGCATGCAGCCAACCCAGGTTCTATTCCCAGCATCCCATATGATCCCCCAAGCACCTTCGGGAGTGAATCCTGAGTGCAGAGCCAGGAGTAGCCTCTGAGCATCGCTGGGTGTGACCCAAAAGGACAAAAGAAAAAACAAAGAGAGAGTGGAGAAATGTCTATACTTTCAATTATACAGAAAACTTGAGATAAATGCTAAGTAAAAATAATCAGAAGCCTTTTGCCAATATATTCTATTTATGTTATTACTTCAAATCCCTGGTCCCAAATACTCCCATAAACTAGGAAAATAATTTGATAAAATACATTAGTTGGGTAAAGTTCTCTGATTTCACAGTTTCTTCATGCAGTATAATTTCATGACATTGTCACAGTGGACTATGGTTATTTGGTCAGATGGCTCTTTCTGAGATCACATCCATAAAATTGAAATGGGGGGATTACATATAATTCGTACAAGTTATAAAATTTTAAAATGGTAAAAGTATAAAACATTTAGGAGAAAAGAAACATAATGCAGAAATTTTAGAGCTCATACTGTGAAGTAAAGAGAGCAGTGAAGCGAAACCCATTAGAGCAAAACATTTTGTTGAAGAGTACAGACTAATCCATCTAATTATGGAAGGACAAAGAGATCAATTTGATGGAACATGTGCCCTAGGATTTCGTAGAAGAAGGCAAAAAAAGGGCAAGTACAATCCCTATTTTACACACAAATTGTAGATTCATTTGTGAGTAGTATATTAAGAAGGGATTGATTTCAAAATGTCAAATAGCATCTGGAGAGGTTTATATCACCTACATGCTATAGATATTCCAAATTTCCTTCAGCTTCTACGATTTTCATTGTAATAAAATCAATTTTATATAAGTGAAATGAAGCTAAGGTTTACTGGATACAAATTGCTGTTTAGCATGTTACTGATCTCTTAATGCTACAAATGTGGTCTCTTACCTAGGAAACACTGTTTCCAGAAAAACTGTTGCCATTAAAGGTCAACTCATCTTTTTAGGAATGCTTTCTTGGATATGAGAAGTTGTGACAAAAGTGTATTTGATGTGTCTTGGTCTGTGTGCTATGACTAAGCTGCACAGCCAATGGACCTATAACTCTTCTTGGTAGAAGTTGTTTCAGACACGAAGCAGGGACCAACTTTACTGTGAATATCTCGGGCAATGCCAGTCCTAATTGGCTCTGAGTTTTTGCTGCTTAAGCCATTTACATGCCTGTAGGCCAGGACCTTATGCTAAAGAGATCCCTCTGTGTAGAAACAAAAAGAGCATAGGAGCAGGTACAGATGAGACAGTTTGATTACAATGTTTTCTCCTGTCTGGTTTTTTATTTGTTGTTTCTTTTCCACTTCCTTGAGTTATGAGATTATTTATCTGAGTGTATTCCTTTATTCTGATTTAATTCTGTATTATTACAAACTTTCCTCTTGGCACTGTTTTAACTGCATCCCCTGTGTTCTGATAGCTCACATTTTTATTCTCAATAGTTTACACAAATTATTTTATGTCTACTTTGATACCTCTTTTACCCAATAGTATATTGTTTAGATCAATAGTATCATATTTTATCTCCATATATCAGAGAGACTTCCAGATTCCTTTTTATAGGTAAATCCTACTTCATTGTATCCTGATATCAGAAGGTACTCTACACAATTTCAATTTTTATGACTTTATTCCATCAAAGTTTTTCCATCTAACAAAATGTTTTCTGGAATTTTTTGTGTGATATATCCTATAGTCATATGCACTAGAAAACTGTACATTTGTTACTATGGGGATGGAAGTGTTAAATATATCTTTTGAAGCCCAGATCTTTGAACTCTTTATATAACTTGATTATTTGTCTGTTGTTGTGTCCAATGGTGAAAGGGGAGATCTAAAGTCTTCTCCTACTGTTATGTTACATTTTAGTACTAATAGTTGCTGCCATACACATTTTAATGTCCCTTCATTTGGTGAGCATATGTTAGTCAACATTAAGTCCTCTTGTATTCATCTGTTAACCATTACATAATGCCTGTTTCTTACAACCTTTCTTATTTTGAAATGTGTTTTATCTGATACTAAGAATAACATTGCAAGTATTTTTCCCTTGCTTTTTCGGGCTGTATTCAGTAACCATCCTGGTTGTACCTAGGAACATATGTTCCCAGTTACAGAAGACCATATGTGGTTTCAAGGTTGTAATTGGAGGTGGGTTGTATTACAAGGCAAACTCCTTATCTTCCATACTATTTCTCCAGGCTACAGAGAAGGGAATTTTAAAAATGAAGGCTTCAAATTCAAAATTAAAGGTTGTGTTCTAAAGAGATAGTACAAGGCTTAATGTGCTTAGCTTGTATACATCTGACACAGTCTGATCCCTAGCACTGCATATATATTCCCCCAGCACAGGATATGATCCCTTGGCACTGCATATGTTTATTATTGAAATTCAAGTAGCAGCAGAAGGCTGTTTATTTTTCCTGATCCTTTTAGTCACTCTATGATTTTTGGCTGCTGAATCCAAGATTTTGGCATGAAATTAAAATATTTATATAGAGAAATATATTGCCTTTGTTTGGGTTTGGCCACACCTGCTGGTTCTACGTGCTTACTCTTGCTCCCTGTACCAAGGATCACTCCTGGTGAGCTTAGAGGACCATATGGGGAAGGGGTGATAAAATCCAGGTTTGTCAGTGCAGGGCAAGCACTTTACATCCTGTACTATCTCATTGGTTTAACTTATTGTTATTTTTCCAGATGGATTTTCAGTATTTTTTGAATTTGAACTTTGTTCTGATCTTTTTATTTCCTTCACCTAAACTTTTGGTTTTGTTTGGGGGCTATACCTAGCAGTTTCCAGGGCTTATCCATGACTTTTATATTTTAAATTATAAGCTTATGTACCATTTAATATCTAAAGCAGTTCTAAGTGTTGGAATACACTGTTGCCCAGAGCCTATGCATCTTGCCTGGAGTTACCTCCTGTAGGCCACTTTGTAGATAAAGGGCAAGAAAACAGTTTGAATGTGGCAGTATATCTTACTGTGTATTCTATGTTAGCTGGTATAAATATTTTCTCTCATGCTACTACAATCATCGTGGGACTAGATAGATAATACCAGTATATTTACCTGGCCATGTTGGATTCTTAAGTATTTAGATCAGATTCTGCTTGCCTCCAAGCAAGCATGCATGGCTCTCTAATAAGTTTAAAGACTAATATGCAAAACAACTATGAAGTAAAGATGAGAATCTTGTGAAGACTTGAAGAAATATATACCTGGCTATAGAATATCCATTGGTACAGATACATGCCCTTCCCTCCTATTCATAGGACCTGCAGGGACACTTTCCAGGCAGATCTTGGCTATAACAATATTAATATTTCAATGGGACTAGGTGAGGTCATGGGAGAAATTACCTAGGGGATTTACCTGCTTTCCTTTGATGTGGGCTAGTCTGGGCAGAAACGTTATAAAAGCTGTAACCTGATTCTTCTGGAGTTTTGGTTTTATTTTACCTTAACCCTCTCCTCTCCTCTCTGTTCTCTTTTATGTTGGGCTTAGCATGAGGTAGCAGCCATCTTGGCCTAGGATTCTAAACCTACACATGGTCGGGGCCCAGCTAGGAACCTAAAGTCTGGGGTTTTCCTATTGATGGATAGTATACTAGAACAAGTGTGATTAAAGCCTTTTGAAACTTTGCTGGATTCTCACATCTTTGTCTGATGGCTGCTGATCCCTTGGGGCAGAAGGGGAGTCCCTATGCTCTGCTCCTGGATTTTGTTAGGGCGCCCAGCATTCCCCAACACTCACCATATCTATGAGAATATATTATGATTCTTCTTTTGCACATTTAGCATTTTCTAAGCATCTACAACTTCTGAAGCAGCTTTCTTGGACTTTTGTATAAGATTATTAGTATTTCTTGCAAAGCTGTTGTAGTGTCAACAATTAATTTGTTATTTATATGACAAGCTTTCTATCATTCCTTTCAAGTTTACATATAACCTAGGTGGATGTATTGCTCTTGATGAGAGACCAAGAGTTCAGCACTAGTGTTCAACACTAGTTCAGCAATAGGGTTCAGTTGATACATCTGTGAATCTTATGGGTTTCCCATAGAAGTGGGTCTTTGCATGTCTCCAGCTGATTCTCACATTTTATTTCTAATTTAGGAATTTCCATTTTAATTACAATGTATCTTTGTGCTTGTTCCTTACAGTTTATTTGTCCGAAATTCTTTTTTGCTTTCTTTTTCCAGGTATGTTTTCTCTATTATTTCCCAACCTCACTGATTCAGTCTTTGGGTTCTGCCATTTTGCTGTTGACCCATCTTCTATGCTTTTTATAGTAAATATGTATCAGCTTATTGATTTGTGTATCCTGGTCAATCCCCAGCATCCCATTTGGTCCCCTGAGCATTGCCATATGCTATTCCTGAGTGCAGAGCCAGGAGTAACCCCTGAGCATTGCAGAGTGTGACCTAAAAAGAAAAAAATAAAAGACCGTTTGAAGTTCTTCAATGGTTCATACTTTTATCTTTGTTAAAGTTATCTGCCATTGATTTCTTCTTTTCAGCAAGCTTTATTAATATTGCTTATTTAAATATCTCAATGTGTATGTGGAGGGAAGTAATAAGGCCAAAGTGATAGATGACAGGGCTAGCATGTATGGCAAAATTCCATATTCAGTTCCTGCCACTTTATGTCCCCCTGCTCTCCACTGGGAGAAACCCTTAGGTATGTAGTTGAGACTAGCCTCTTAGAATTACCAGGAGTGGCCCCACAACAAACACAATTCTTTAAAATAGTCCTTTTGTGTATGAATTCTTTAAAAGTTTGGTCTTTTCATACATAAATACTAGTAGCTTTCTCTAAATGTCTGCACTGTGCCTTCTGCTATATGAATGCAAATTTTAAGAGAAAATTTTCAAGCAAGTTTGTATTGTAATCTGTGGTTCACAACAGCAAATTCCAGACCATGAGTCCACTGACCTGCATCACCACTAAGATATGATCAACAATGCCAGGATCAGCTGCAGAAAGCCTTCACTACACCCCAGGACTCACAAAGGTTTCCATGCATAATTGTGGGTTCAAGCCAAATATGCCTGGACACAGACTAAGCTATTCTTACTCTTAACTACTAGTAGTTGTTGCACTAAAACACCTGGGTTGTTACCAGTAGCATTTCCCATGCCTATATCTATGATTGTATCCTGTTCTGACAAGACATAACCTACTGATCAAAAGCATAGGTGCTGTATATATTTGCGTACCACATTTAAGCCAGCCTAGAAGATGACCCGGGGTATAGTCATAATTACCTAGTAGCAGTCTATGTCAAGCCAAACTGAGGTTGCTTCAGCTTCAAAGCCATAAGTGTTGTGGCACTTGTTCACTGGTGTAAAGAAGAACTTAGCAGCATCCATAGGATCAAGGGATCAGACCGAATTACTGTGCTATCATAAGCCTTCAGGTGGCTCAGCAACCGCTTGTGGGGTAGCTAGTGAAATGCAGTGTTCTCAGCAACAGAATGCTTCCTCAAGGAATGAGCAGCAGCATAGATGACACTGTATCTGATTACTTGGAGATCAGAAAGGTACATTTGAATTCTAGATGTGTGAGCTGCCTGCTGATAGACAGATGTGGTACGAAAGAACTGATTCTGTTTGACTGATTTAAGCCCAACTCCTCTCTTAGTCCTTGCTTTTAGATGGGTAAAACTCACCTCAGAAAATTGCCCTCAGATTGCAAGAGGTCACCAGTTAGAGATCGCTGCTGATTCATATTCTTGGCTATTTAATGCTCTCTTACTTCCTGTTCCAGTCAGAAGAGAAATATAACTGGTGTGTCTCCTTTCCCAAGACCAAATGCCATGTGCCTTAAACATTAGAAATCTCTTCCTGACTATTGCTTATTGCTCAATTCTACCCTTCTTTCTCAAGAAAAAAACATGGTTTTGCATCTTCGTTTTCATGTTTAGGCAACTGCTCACTGAATTACTTTGGGGCTTATTTCCTGGGAAGGAAATCTTAGCGCCCCTGAATCTTATTCAACATGGTCTCAGGTGTTATTCTGTATTCTTAAACAATTTCTTATTTGGTATTTGGGCCATACTCAGTGATCCTTGGCCTTACTACTGGGTCTACATTTAGGAATCTGGCAGGCTCAGGGAATCATATGGGACTCCAGGGATGGAAACCGGGTCAGACAAAATGCATGATAAATGTCCTGCACACTGTATCATTGTTCAGGGCCCTGAACAATAATAATTTTTTATAGAATTATTAGTGCATATTTTGTTACTATTACAGCATAATGCTGCACAAATCCCCTATCCGGATACCTAGACTAACATAAATTTTAAAAGATCAAGACACATAATAATTCATAATGCTAAAGTCCTAAGCACTGCTGGGTGTGACCCAAGAACAAAATGAAACAAAGGAAAGATGAGATAGTCAAATCTTTTCTTATTAATTTAAGATACATTTGTCTATGTCTTGCTCATGATCATGAAAACTAATCTAACTTCTTTGCCAGAGGAATGGGCTTTCTATATATAAAAAGCTAGGCAAAATAAAAATTGTCTTACTAGCTTCATATGGCACATCTAAGTGATAATACACTTACTTATATAATTGTACCTTAAACAGTTTGTCTAAGCACAATTTTATTTGAACTTGCTCTTTATTTAATGGGTGACAAGGTTTCAACCTCCTTTAGCGGAAAAGCTGAGGTTAATTGAAGTTTACAACATTGTTAACTTCTGCTTCCAATTTGTGAGGATAAACATCTAATCAATGATATATTAATGACTATTTTTTAGGCTTGTAAATTAACAGCCTGTAGCAGAGTTGTTTTTGTTTTTTACTTTCCTCATTTGTAGTTTAGTGCAAACTCAAAGGAAATGCAATTTAGATTTTGATTAATTTTGGCTTAAGCAAATTGCTTCCATTTAGTGAAGTTAATTCCTTAATTTATCTTCATATAATGGTAGGAATATATGTCCAACAAACCTTTCTAGGGTTACAAAGATGTTTCTTAAAAAGTACTCTTCCTTTTACTTTCTAGTCAGTATATCTTGCTTTTTTAATTAGTCACTTTGAAATTAAAAAGTTATTCATGATTGGATTTCAGGCATACAATGTTTTAACAATGATCCCACCAGTGTTCACTTCCCTCCATCAATACCCACCACCCTTTACCTCCATCCTCCAGTCTTCTACCAGACACTCACTTTTAGAAAATAGGTTTTTGCACTGTAATTTATAGTACTGTTGTTGATGGGTTTCCTCATGTGAATGTCAACTGGTCCAGGTTTTTTGGAAAACAGTATGGATGCTACTAAGAAAAGTCTAGGAATGAAGCTTCCATTTGACCTAGCAACTCCACTTCTTTATTTGTTTTTATGGGGAGTTTTTTTAATAAACATGTTAACCTTTTTGCAAGATCAAATAAGAACATTGGCCAGCTAAAGTTAAATGAATAAACATTTCTGTGGAGCCCTTGTAATCTAACACATTAACTCAAACTCTAAAATGTTCATTTGCTTGCACGGTGTTTCAGATCTTCATCTGAACATATATACCACTTCAAATGTGTCAAAAATTGTTTAATCTCAATTTTCAATGAGTTCACAATACTAGTGACCTCCAACCTGAGTCCACCATCCCGAGAGAGCCTCAGAAGAATCCAGAGGAACCCCCACACCTTACTGGCAGTGATCTTCACCATCCACACTCCGAAGCTTGTAAGATCTCCACCCAAGAGACTAAGCCAGTCTCCAGTCCAGCTTGTCAGAAACCCACCCTACAAGCACCCACCCTTCAGAGACCCACCCTTCAGAGGAGAGTATTTCAAGCCCAGGAATGCTTGAGCCACAGACGCAGATACACCCGGCAGAGCAGATACCAGCTTTTCCTGTTGCAGGAGAGTTACCTGCAAATTACCATGAATATTCTACCCACCCCTCTGAGAGAGGGGTAATGAGGTAATGAGAGTATAGCACACAAGTTAATGAGAGTATAGCACCTGCACGGCAGAGCCTGGCAAGCTGTCCGATGTGTGTTCGATATGCCAAAACCAGTAACAATAATTAATAAAATTAAATTAATTAATTTAATTTTAAATTAAATTAAAAGAGACTCGCAGACATGGGGCAGAGCTGCTACTGACTCTTCCTGTGACCAGCTGCTCACGAGGCGCCCAGGAGGGATGATGGGTTCTAGTCCTGGCCCACCACCCCAGCAGAGCCTCGCAACAAGCTAGACGACCCTCCCCACTCCATGAGGGCCTCCATTTTCCACATCCGGACTTCTCTCTCATCAGACCTCCATCCAGCAGACCAGCCTATCAGCGCCCGGCTCACCGAGTTCCACCCTGCAGCAGTCTTTCTTAAATCCGGCTCAGGTATGCCAGTCCAGAGACTTGCAGACATGCAGCAGAGCTGCTACTCAGTCTCCCTGTGACCAGCTGCTCACGAGGCGCCCAGGAGTGATGGTGGGTTCTAGTCCTGGCCCACCACCCCAGCAGAGCCTCGCAACAAGCTAGACGACCCTCCCCACTCCATGAGGGCCTCCATTTTCCACATCCGGACTTCTCTCTCATCAGACCTCCACCCAGCAGACCAGCCTTTCAGCGGCTCGCAGTTCATCAATAAATGCTGGACTTAGAGATGCCTACAAGAGTATGCTACCTGCACGGCAGAGCCTGGCAAGCTACCCGTGTTGTATTTGATATATATGCCAAATACCAGTAACAATTTTAGACTCATTCTGGAATGGATTGAGGCTTTTTATGTTCCTGGAGCAAGCAGATGCCTTGGGCTCTACTAGCATGAGACAGGACATATGGAGATGTTACTGGGGCCCGCTCGAGCATATCGATGATGAACGGGAAGACAGTGACAGTGAAATTAATTAATGGTATTTGTATAAATTACATTAAAACAAATTAATGTAAAAGATAAAAAAATCACTCTGAAATTTAAATAAGATGTATGTTTATGATGAAAAAAGTAAACTTTAGAAAAAAGGTTTGACAACTATAGCAGTTAAAATATTTAAATAAGATTTGGTTACTTTTACTTGAGTTGATGAAATGAAAACAAAATAGTAATGTTAATTTTAGTGTTGCTATTTTAGGATAAATGGAAGATTTTTAGTTGCAATATGTTTGAATACACAAAGTAATATAGTGAAAAGTCTTGACAAAATATGTAGAATGAAGAACAATATAAAAGAATAATATAAAATAATCTAAGACCAAGACTAATCATGAATTTCTTGAGCCTGGGATTCTGATGGATCCCGCGATCTACTGGGAAGCAGCCACTGGACAGACCCTCTGTCTTTATCAGCAGCCATGTACCAGCCCTTATCATTGCTCCTTTCTGCACTGACCCATACCTTCATGGCACTTTCTCCAGAAGTGAACAGCTGGAACCTGCATCTTTGCCTGTGATTTTCATTTGTTTCTTAGGTTAGCAGTCATATGACACCTCAATAGTTAAGCCTTGTTGCATTGAATGCAGACCTAGCTGCAGTCTTGGTTGACACCAGGCACTTTATTCAAATATAGTCAATTCCTATCTCCATCCTACTACCCAACAGTGAACCCCTTCACCAGGCTGCAGTGCTTGTAAAAAAATCATATACCATAGGTTATATGAGATGAGAGGCACAAGATGAAAAGCGACTACAAGAGTATCCCACCCACACGGCAGAGCCTGGCAAGCCACCAGTGTCGTATTTGATATGTTAAATACCAGTAACAATTATAGACCTCATTCCCGTGACCTGATGGAATGGTTTGAGGCTCTTTATGTTCCTGGAGGAAGCAGATGCCCTTGGGTTACAGAGAAAAATATGTCACATGTGCCTAGCATGTGACAGGACATATGGAGATGTTACTGGTGCCCGCTTGAGCAAATCTATGAACAATATGAAGACAAGTGATACAAACAGGTTACAAGATGAGAGGCAAGGTAAATGCCATTGAATGGAATTCTATAATCTACACCCAGAATTCAAAACAGCAAATCACAAAAAGCAAAGTATTTCTGAAATGAAATAGGTCCAGCAGAAAAGAAAAAGCAACACTAATCCAAATGCCTCAGAGTCTTTTCTCAGGGAGTGAAAGATAAGCCGGGCAAGGAGGGCTCACCCCAAACAGAGCAAACACACTTTGGAAGCCACATAGAAGCCCTGTGAGCTTCATTGTGAAGATAATCGTGCAAAGGCCTTGAACAGTATGAACTTGCTCTATAATTTCTCAGATATAATGACTTTAGAGGTTTAGTGAGCTCAAAGAAATTGTGGTACAGACAGTCCAGAACAATAAAAGAAAGAATAAAGTGGAAATGAGAAAACTTCAATCAGAAGTGACAGAACTCAAGAGTTAGGTAGGAGAAATTAAAATCTCAGTGAAAGGCCTCAGCAGCAGAGTAAGAATGCCTGGAGGAAAATGGGTACTCTAGAAGAATCACAGAAAATCACTAGAAAACAGCAAAGATATTTTAATATCTGATGTAAATGAAGAGTATACCACAGAACTATGATGTGAGTTCAAGAAGAGTAAACAAGAATGATCAGAATCCCTGAGGAATAAAGAAGTGAATTTTATGAAGATCAATTAGTCTAATAAATCATTAGTCTAATAGATCATTCATGATATTATTTCCAGAGTTGAGGAGTGTGCACACCCAAACTCAAGAAGCCCAAAGGATTCTAGTTATATCCTAGTTATAAAAGACTAAAAAATTTCCACCATATTATAGAATGACTGCATCCATTTGTTGGACATAAAACAAATAGTATGAGACTAGAATTTAAGATCAGGCAAAACAGGAACCAGGAAGAATTTTCAATGATTTAAAAGGTTATGAGGAACAGAGATAGTTATTTATTAATGAACAAAGGATATATACATCTTGAAGAATTCTAACTCTTATACATATATGCAACAAATCATAGACTACCAAAATATTTATATCTACTGGCAATATACCTGAAGGAAGATACTGACAGCAACACAATAGTGCTAGAAGATATTCAAATTCTTTCACTGCTAGATAGGCCAACTAAAAAAAGTCCCATAAAGGAAACGCTGGCTTTGAAGAAAGAAATGGAAGAGCTGGACCTATCAGAAATATATATGACCTTTCAACCGCCAAAATTTGAGTATACTTTCTTCTCCAGCACACATGAAACAGTATCAAAATACCAAGTTCTGGATCTCAGAACGTATATGCATAAGATCAGAAGATTGATATCATATCAACTAGCATCCTATAACACAATGCTTTGAAAATATATCAGAGACAGAAAGTGGTCATCTCAAACACTTGAAAATTAAACAACTTACTAGTGTCAAAGAATAAATCAATCAATAAATAAGAAGTTTCAAGAAACAAATATAACAATGACCTAATTTATTAAAATATGTAATACAGCAAGAGCAATGTTAAGAAGTTCATAGCAATGTAAGCATTCACTAGGACACAAGAAACAGACCAGAAAAGAATCCTAAAAAGCACAGCTTACATTGTTAGAAAAATACCAGCAAGGAGAAACAAACTTAGAGCAGAAATCTATAAGATGAAGCAAAAATAATTTTAAATATTAATTCAAACTAGAACTTGTTTTTTGAAGGAATAAAGTTGATTGAAAAACCATTAGCCATACTCACTAAGTAAGAAAGAGACAAGATGCTAATAAACTGCATCAAAAAGAAACAGAAATGTTGCCCCCTAAACAGACAAATAACTATCAAGGAAATTTAAATGGTAATAAAGAGTTTCTGCAGAGAAAAATATCTAATTCAAGATGGTTAAACAGCAATTTATTCGTCTTTAAAGAACTCCTTACAATCCTCTTCGGGCTCTTCCAAAAAAATAAACATCACAGACTATTCCAAGAATTTCGATGAAACAATGATTACTCTGATAGCAAAAGCTGAGACACATCACTTAAAATAAAAACAATAGTCAGCAATTGCTGATTAACGAAATTTCATGGAGCAATTAGTATTAATCACAGGGACACAAAGATGATTTAATCACTCCAAGGTAATAAACGTAATACACTACATCAATAGAAGGAAAAATTTAAAAATCATATGATTCTATCAGCAGATGCAGATAAAGCATAGGAAAGTTTGGAATGATAAGAATAAAATACTCCTAGCCAGAAGAAAACCATGAGAGAGATAATTTGATAAGAAATGACAACTATACAGTGACAAATAAAATTAATTATAGATAACAAATCTAGCAGATGTTGTTTTATAATATGTATTTCTAAAACCTATAAAATCTTACAAACAAATTTAATTAATTAAAAATTATTTGGGCATTCAAAGTAAACAGTTATATTACTAAAGAAGCCATACAAAAAATCAAAATGTGCCCCAAAACACTAATTATCAAGAAAATGAAATCAAGAACATAATTGCATGTCACCTCCCATATTAGAATATGTGCAATAAAAATAGAAGCTATATTTCTGAGGACATAAAGTAAAGAACATTTTTGATTTGTGGTACCAGGGATAGAACTCAGGAATTCACACATGCAAAGTGTTTTACCAATTAACTACAATCCCCCTCTAGTCCTCTATGGGGGAGGATGATTGGTAAAGAGAATCTTCATGCACTCTTGGTGCAAATGTAAGCTGTTATTAACATCATGGAATATGGAATGAATATTGCTTATGAATTTAAGACTAGAGCTACTAGTTTATATAGTGATTTTACTTGAGAAACTTATCCAGAGGACATAAAATCACCACTTCTGAAAATTTTGCTATCTTTTTTCTCATTGACACCTTATTTATAGTAAATAAGATATGGAAATAAGCAACCTATTGATTAACAGATAATAAAGATTAATAAATTGTGTAATAGATTTACAATATCATTCATGGTTTATAGAGGAATTTTTATTAAAATATCATTCTATAAACATTTGCAAGTTGTCCATAATTGGGTTTTATCATACAATGACCTAACAACTGTTCCTTCACTAATGCACATTTCCCTCCTTCTACCCCTTACCCCTCTCATCCCCATTCTACCTTTATGGCAGACACTCCCTTTCTCTCAGGAAGTCTTGAGCCCAGGGACACAGTTCACTGCACATGTCCAGACCGAGTTCAATCCTGTGATTGCAATGACAAAGAAACTACAGGTGTGGCTCTGTTTGCCCTGAGTAATGCACTACCGAGACTGAGCACAAACTGTCAGGTGGGGGCTGGTGGCTGACATTACCGAAAATAACCCTTACCAAAAAAAAAAAAAAAGGATAAACTCAAACCATTGCCAACAATGTAGAATTACTTGACTTCATAGGGGATATTGTGTTATATGAAATAAGCCACACAAAATATGTATTATCTCACATACACACAGAATAAAATAAAAAAACAATGTGAACTCATACCAGTAAGATGGGTGGGGGAAGTGTAATATACTGGAAGATGCAGAGTGGAGGGGAAGCATTATAAAGAGTGAAAATTTTGATTAATAAGATTTTAACTTATCAGTTGTCAATTCTGGATATCTAGTATGTAGCCTAACATATATATATATATATATATATATATACATACATACATATTATGTTGTGCACTTTAATAAATATGGTTATACTTATTAAAATGTGTATGTTAATTGTTAATATTAATGAATGAATATAATTTTAAAACATATTAGAAGACAGAATCCTTATTCTTAATTAAGCTAAGCAAGATAAAAATTTAAAAAAAATTGCCCATCAGATAACAAAGGTCTCGGATTAAACATTTTCCTCAAATCTGAAAACACAGTCCCCTCTAAGGAAGTGAAAATCCTAGGATATGATAATGGGAAGCAGAAATTATAAAACACCACAGGCTTGCAAGAATGTTAAGGTGAAAATTTTGATGACTAGCCAGGCCCGCTGCCAGCTGCAGTTATAGGAAGTCCCCATATGTTGTTGAATTTTCCTCCATGACCATGCTAGAGATATTTTCAAGTTGAATTTCAGAGGTCTCCCCAGTGGGTTTGACAGGGTGAGTAAAATTATAAACAATGTATTATTGCACATTATCCTTCTTTCAGAAAAAAAAGTGTACTAAGAAGAAAAAGGAAGTCAACAGTGAAACCCTATTCCAGCTGCTCATCTTCAGCTCAGTCTACCACTGTTTCCCCTCGACAATATAGATGGAAGAAAGGACAGCTTCAAGCTGTGTGATGACTTAGACACCAATCTGAAGGCCGTAGCAGATGCCTAAAGCCACAGGAGCACATGTGCTGCCTACCCCAGGTGCTGAGTTTGGTCCTTGGCATTGCATGGCCCTTAGAGCACTGTTATGTGTAATCCTGATGACCCAGTGTTGATGGACCTGAGGAGCACCATATTTTTGCCTGAGCACTAAAATATAAGTCCCACACTAGGTCAAGTAGCTATAAGAATGATTATATAAGGAGTCCCATGAGCACTGATTGGGAGACCCAAAATAGCCAGAGCAGGCAGGCCTTGCCTGCATTCAGGCAAAGAACCGAAAGAGAGCATAAAATAACTATCCCTGAAGTAAAAACAGAAACAGTTTTTGAGGGAGGTGAGGGAGTTAGTACATTGTCGCCTTGCATGCATTCAATAAGGGCTTCATTCCAGGTATCACTATAGGCCCGCCAGGAGGGATTCCTGAGCAGACACAGGAGTAAACCCTGAATATTGTCTGGTGTGCCCCAGACCCCAAAACAAAAATTTTGGAGTCAACTCCTTAAGCCATTAAGGAGTTGGTCTATGTACTTCAAAGACCAGAATTTTATTAAAAATAATTATAATGCTAGTTCCCATCAATGTGTTAATAAAACTCCAGCTACATTGACTGTGAAGGAAAGATGAGATAAATCAGTGTAAGAGTGACAAAACCAATAAGGAGGATTCAAGTAATGTTTGATTAAAGAAAATACTGCCATATACTTAGCTATGATATGGGTATGAAATGAACACAATAAAATATTAATCTTCCATGAGAGAGATAGGTATATTGATTTTCATTATTAAAGGACTCAATTAAATACTGGAGTGAAAAAATACAACAGATAAGTGCATTTTTCATTTGAAAAAATGCATGCTTTTTTCCAGTGGTAACTGACATACTGAGAATGTAACAGAGATATAAAAATTGAAAAGAATAGATTGAAATTGCAACATAAAAATGAAAATTAAATGCAAGTTCATTTATTATATGAATTAACGTGGTTAAATAAATATTTAACCCAAAGCATTATACAGAGTTAATGAGATAACCACTAAAATTTCAATGACATTCTTTATGGACAGAAAAAATGATATCAAGATTTGTTTGCCACTGTAAACATCTACAGAGCCAAAATAATTATGAGAAAATAAAAAATGTTCTTTTCATTTTAGTCACATTTTCTTATTTTAGTTGCATTTTCTAACTTTAAATGTAAAGACACAGTAATCTACTTGTGGTGCTGAAATAAAGGCAGACTTAGAATAATGAACTAAAATTTACAGCCCAAGATAAACTCTTACATGCCAAAGGAACTAGGAAAGTTCCTTATATTAATTGGAACTAGGAAAGCCTCTTAAGAAAATTATGTTATGAAAATTGGGAAGCCACAAGGCCGGAGTGACAGTACAGTGGGTAGGGAATTTATGTTGCATGCTGCCAACCTGGGCTTGATACCCAGCATTTCTTATTGTCCCCTGAGCACTGCCTGGAGTAAATTCTGTGTGCAGATCCAGGAGTGACCCAGAACATTACTGGGTATGACACCCCAAAAAAAGAAAAAAAAGGAAGAAAATTGTGTAACCATATGCAAAAAATGTAAAAAAGAAATGTACTAGGATCCCTATTTCACACCATACAGAAAAGCAAACTCAAAATTAATTTGAGTGATTATCCATAAAATATTTTGAAGGAATTACAGAATTTTCTGGGATATGGGTCTCACAAGTACTGTTACTGATTTGTAGAGCAAGTAAAAATTAAAAAAACATGTGACAATATCAAACTAGAAATATTTTACATGACAAAAGAGAAACTGAAGTTGAAATATAAAAGCAATTCCACCGAATGGGAAAAAAAATATATCCAAGATATATAAAGTTTCAAGATTTCCAAGATATACAAATTTTAACAAAATCAATAATCTCACCAAAAAGTATGACATGGCTAGAGATAGTATAGCAGATAAAGTGCTTGTCTTGTATGTGGCTAACCTTGGTTTGATTCCTGGTACCCCATATGTTCCCCCAAGCTGTGTCAGGAATAATTTCTGAGTAAGCAGGGAATTGCAAATTAAAATGACAGTGATATATTACCTAACAAGGGTGAAAATTTAATATATTCAAAACTGCTGAATGGAGTTGGCAGGGATGTGGTGAGTACGGAACCCTCATTCATTGTTGGTATGACTGACGTCTGGTTTATCCCTCTGTGCAAACAGTATGGAAACATTTCAAAACAACATTCTTTCTTGAGCAGTGACCACCAATTTAGCTTTTCATCTACTCCAAGAATATAAAAACTTTATGTTGTAAAGATAGAAGCTACCCTATGTTTATTGCAGTGCTAAGTATACAATAGCAATAGTCAGGAGATGGAAGCATTCCAATGTCCAACAAGCAATCCATGGATAAAGATGGTGTAGTATAGACACACAATAGAATATTAGGGCTGCTCTAATAAAATATAAAATCACTCAGTTTACTGGAGGACAACAGTTTAAGTGACATATATTAAAGAGCAAAAAACAAATACCAGATGAGATGTACACATTGGTGATACCCAGGTAAAGAAATAAGGCCACAAACAATATCAGGTGCTGACAAACCCTTGACCTTTGATCATAGAACTAAGATTACCAAGTAATTGGTGGGGATGAATGTGGGGGGGGTGGAGGGGAGAGATTAACTAGTAGGGTTACAAGTATAGTGGTGATGTGTCTTTACACTTTGGTGGTTTTGAAGTGCAAAAAAATTACGCATAACAGTCAAATATCACTTGTATCACTTCGCTTATCAATTTTCTTCTCGCTGTTCATCGATTTGCTTGAACAGGCACAAGTCTCCATTCTTGCCTCTTGTGTGCTAGTATAGCCCAAGGGCCATTGCTCACTCCAGAAACACGAAGAGCTTCAAACCATTCATTCAGATCATGGGAATGATCTCTATTACTGTTACTCTTTTTGGCATATTGAATATGACACTGGTAGCTTGCCAGGCTCTGCCTTGCGGGCAATCTCAGTTCTTGCATTTACTGATGTAACGGGGAGAGCCGGTAACAGCTCTGCCCCGTGTATCTGTGTCTCTGGTTCACAACTGACAGACCTGGAGCAGTTCATCAGCAGGACCACCGGGCTCCCGACCAGAACAGAACAAAGGTCAGCTTCTCCATGGAAGCCTGGTGGCTCTAGCCCCTCAGTTCTATAGGAAAATATTTAGTTCCAATAACTTTGACCATTTGTTGTTCCCTTGCTATATTCCCTTATGGCCCACATATGAGTGAGGCTTTAAAAAAAATTCATTGTAGAGTTGATGACACCTTATGTTACCCAAACTACAATACATTAAAAAATTCAAAATGCAAAAGGGTTAAGGCTCTTCCCCTGAATGTAGTTGACCTGAGTTCAGACTCCACCACTACATATGGCTCCCCAAGAAGCTCCAGGAACAATTCCTGAGCACAGAGCCAGGAATAAGTGCTCAGCACAACTGGATGACCTCAAACAAAAATTAGAATGATCACTATTATTATGATAAAAATATAAAAATACTAAGTCCAAAATTGATCAAGACATTAGTATTTATGAATAATATATATATTTAATAAAGTCATAATTTATAGAAGAAAGCTGTAAAGCATCTGTAATATTTATCCATTTCCATCTTTCACCTGTTATAAAATTAAAATTATAAAACAATACTAAAAAATAAAATGTTCACTTTTCAAGTTTCATATGCAGTCAACATTGCCTCTCATTAGTGGCATAAAATTCAAATCTGAAACTTGAATCCCACTTTTTGTCTGTCATCAACTCATCTTGTGATTTTTTATAAGAAACAATTCATTTATTCAGTTCATAAATGTACCTACTAAGAACCAAAGGAGGCCAAAAAATAGAGAAAACTGGATGATACCCAAAGTAACTTCAATACCATATTCCATGCTTTTATGAAACTGAAAGCTTATGTTACCATGAACTTACAGTCCTTAGTTCCCTTTTATATATCAAAGTGAAATGTTACAAAGGAGACTTTCACAATCATGTTTCAAGTTAGACATACTGCAAGCTTGACCCCTTTGTGAACCATTAAAATTTGATATAACTGAACTAAATCAAACTAGATTTTGATTTAAGTCTTGAAAGTAATCAGAAAAATCTTGTGATCTTTAAGAAATGTAAAATAAGGTTGGTAAAGGAAAATCTGGATGGAAAGAGTTAGACTTGTTGAAAATGCTACACCAAGCTCATATCTTTGGATATATTCTTAAATGTGTGGCGCTGCATGACGTCATTGTTTCAGTTCTTTTAAAATCTATTTTTCTTGTCATTAAAAGAGGTCATTGAAAAGTACTAAGCAAAGTTCATGCATTATAAACATTCAATAAAAATTTGATATTGTCAAATTAAAGTTTTGCTGACATTTTTGTTATAGATATTAAACTGAATTTTTAAAGTGATTGATCTGTTTAATTATAGCCTGTAAAAGCACAGATATAGAATAATTACACTCATTTGTAGGGTATAAAAAAGAAAACGAAACATGCATGATACTAATACCCAAGGACAGTATAAATCAGCCTTGGAGGAAAGGTCCAGTGTGAAAGCTTGCCACAGGTGCAGAGGTCGAGTGGGTGCAGTTAAGATAAAGAAGGAACAACTATGACAATGATAGTTGGAATAGATCAGTCTGAATAAGAATTAATTGCTTGAAATAAGTACAAGAACTAAGTAGGTAAAGGAATATACATGATAACCTTTCAGTACCTGAATTGCAAACCATAATGCCCAGAAGGAGAGTGGGGAGTGAGAGGGGGTGTTGGAAGGGAAACTGGGAACATTGGTGATGGGAAATGTACACTTGAAAATAGGATGAGTGTTGGAACATCTTATGACTGAAATCCAGTCATTAACAACTTTGTACCTATGTGTCTCATTAATTCAATTAAAAAACTGTAGCCTGGTTTTATTCTTCTCTCAAAAAGGGCAATTTGTTTTATCTGTGATGGTATAATATTTTTAAAATGCTCTTTTTGGGCTACAAAGATAATATAGGAGGGTAAGTTATTTGTGTTGCACATGGCAGAACAAAGCTTGATCTCCAGCCACCCCCATGATCCTGTGAGTCCCACCAGTAGGGATACCTGAGCACAGAGCTATGCCCTGGGCACAGCTGGGTGGTCCCAAGTATCACTTCACTTGATCACTTGAATCCCGTTATTCATCGATTTGCTCGAGCGGGCGCCAGTAACATTTCCATTGGACCCTATCACGTACCAATGTAGCCCAATGGCATCTGGTTGATTCAGGAATATGAAGAGCCTCAAACCATTCCTTCAGGGTCTTGACAAGGAAGTCTGACCATCTTGTGGGTGGGTGCCCACGTGATCTTTTGACATCCCTTGGGATCCAGTCGGTAACGGCTCTAGTGCAGAGGTTGTCTCCAAATCGCATTACATGTCCAGCCCATCTGATTTTCTATGCCTTGGCAAACGAGACAGCGCCCCTGATTCTGGATAGCGACGGAGGTCAGAACTCCGGATTCCTTCTCTCACTTGAGTGAGGCATGATATTGCAAGCATAGCTCTTTTCGATTCCTCTCTGGGAGACCCGAATAGCATTCTCATCCTGCTTTCATAGGGCCCAGGTCTCTGAGGCGTATGTTAATGCAGGGAGAACAGTGGAGACGAAGAGATGTGCCCGCAGCTGAAGGTTCTTTGTCCTTTTAGCTATTTCTTCGATGCCTTTGAAGGCTTTCCATGCCGCTCTCTTCCTTCTGTGCAGCTCAGGTTTTAGATTGTTCATCATGTTGATTCTCGACCTAGGTACACATAACTGCTGCATTCAGAGATGTTTGTTCCATTGAGAGTGAATGGGGCCTCTGGAACTAGTTCATTTTTCATGAACATAGTTTTCTTCAAATTCAGCTGTAGACCTATCTTTCCACATTCTCGGTCAAAGTCAGCCAGCATTTGTGCTGCTGGGCTAATGTTTGGTGTTATTAGAAAGATGTCATCAGTGAAGCGGAGGTGGTGTAGTTGCCCACCATCTATCTTCACTCCCATTCCTTCCCATTCTAATTGTTGCATGATGTTCTCGAGGGTGGCGCTGAAGAGTTTTAGTGAAATGGAATCACCCTGTCGAACCCCTCTTTTGACATCAATGATCACTTCTTTGTAGAATGGTGAGATCCTGGTGGTGAATCCGTAATACAGCTCATGAAGGATTTTGATGTATTGGGTTTGAACACCCTGTTTGGCTAGGGCTTCGATGACTGCTTCAGTCTCCACAAAAATCAAAGGCTTTCTGTAAATCAATGAATGTGAGACAGAGCGATCTTGTACTCCCTACAAACCTCGGATGAGCTTGGTTACTGTGTGGATATGGTTGATTGTGCTGAATCCTTTCTGGAGGCCAGCTTGCTCGCATGGTTGTCCTTCATCTAGTGTTCTGCAAATCCTGTTCAGGATGACTCTTGTAAACAGCATGTAGATGACGGACAACAGGCAGATGGGGCGACAGTTGCCGATTCGTGAATGTCTCCCTTCTTGAACAGTAGAACTGTCCTGCTGGTTTTCCATTGGGAAGTTACCTTGCATTCGGACAGGTAGCGTGTGAAGATCCTAGCTAGTGCATTGATGAGTACCAACGGCAGATTCTTCAGGTGTTCGGGTCTGACTTTGTCTGGGCCTGGTGCTGTTCCCTTCTTTACCGAGGAGATGGCATGTAGGATTTCAGAAGGGAGAATGTTGGGAATGACATATCCATCCTGTGGAATTTGGTATGTGGGCAGGTGGATGTGGCTATCAAAGAGATTTGATTAGAAGTCCTGGATAATCTTCTCCATTGCCTTTCTGGAAGATGTGATAGATCCATCAGGGAGTCAGAGGACAGTCATCTTAGTCTTATAGTTGGTGAAGGACAGGTGGTCAGTGTGAATGCTTTTCCTGGCTTCTGCTGCATCTTCCATTATTTCTGCTCTTCTGTCTTTGAGGTCTTCTTTTATTGCTTCTCTGCATTGTTTAGCAAGTTTGGATGTTAGCATTTGGTCTCCTGAGGCTCGTGCCTTGCCACGTTGGTGAATGAGCTTGAATGAGTTTCTGAAGACAGCCGTCTTTTTTTGTGTCTTTCTCTCTCTTGGCATTCTTCGCACAATCTTGCAGGTGCTGAATCAGTCAGTTGTATTCTGCATCAATGTCATCAATGGTGCTATCTTCCCATGTTGCTGCAATGGTGCCAAAGAGTTCCAGTTGGAGGTTGTTCTGGGAATTCTCTTCTTAAACTTTGCAGCCTTTTCTTCCTGTTGTGTGAAGTAGAATTTTGCATGAAGGAGACGGTGGTCCGATCCTTTTTGGAATTTGGGGATGACAGCAACATTGGTCAGACAAAACCGTTGATTGAAGATGATGTGGTCAATTTCATTGTGGAACTGTCCACCAGGAGGTTCCCATGTCCAACGTTTTGCTTCAGCCTTCTGGAACTGAGAGTTCCCATGAATGGTCTTGGTGGACATGATGAACTCAGATAGTCTCTCACCCTGTTCGTTCCATTCTAGGCCATGGGTCCCGATGTGGAGTTCTTCAGCTGATCTTCTCGGTCCTATCTTGGCATTACAATCACCGACTATGATCTTGTAGAAGGTGTGATCTTTTTTATAGAACTCCTTTAGTTCCATGTAGAATTTCTCAATTTCATCTCCCTTTGTATGTGGATGTTGGTGCGTAGACAACGAAGATAGAAATTACTGGCAGTGGGCCACATCGCTTCAAGTGTAATCGTGCTATCTGGTTTGTTAGGCATTCAAATGAATCAGTGTTGACGGCCATGTTTGTGTTGACAAGGACACCAACGCCACCGACGCCTCTTTCATCTCATGTTCCAAGGAACAATTCTTCTCCGTGTCAAATACAGCATGATGCGACTGACGCCTCCTTGTCTCAGTCAGACCAATGATGTCGTACTTGATCTTTTGCGCTTGCACCATCAGATCCTCAATATATGCTTCTGATGCCAGTTTATGTGCATTGAAAGTACAGACAGTCATTTTAATCCTTCTTCATTTTGGCAACCTAGGATGGCCATGAAATTTTATCGGGCACTGCTTGTTCACCTTTCTTACTGCTGCCATATTAAGGGCTCTTTTCGGGGTCAGGAAAATAAACATTTTTGTTACTGGTTTTGGCATATTGAACACGCATCAGACAGCTTGCCAGGCTCTGCCATGAGGGCTCTATACTCTCATTACTTTGTGGGTCTCTCTCAGAGGGGTGGGTAGAATATTCACAGGAATTTGGAGGTAAATTGCACGGCCGCGCAACGGGAATGCTGGTTTCTGCTCTGCCAGGTGTATCTGTGTCTGTGGCGCAAGCATTCCTGGGCTTGAAACACTCTTCTCTGAAGGGCAGGTCTCTGCAGGGTGGGTCCTTATGGGCTGGGTTTCTGACAAGCTGGGCTTGAGACTGGATTAGTCTGTTGGGTGGAATGTGGATGGTGAAGACTGCTGCCAGCAAGGTGTGGGGTTTCTCTGGGCTCTTCAGGCACAGATACACTCGGCAGAGCAGAAATCAGCTTTCCCCATTGAGCCCCCTGCATTCCATGGACCACGAGAGCAACTTCCAACCAGAGCTCACCATCCTGATGGAGCTTCGGAAGACCCTCATTGATGTGAGGGTGATCTGGCTGCGACATCTGTCACCCCATTGATCGCCAGGGTTGATTCGGCTGATCTGGCTTGCTAGTAGGGTGTACCCTTCCTCCCTCACTGCTCCATGTGAGTACCTTCCCAAACTGTGTGCTTGGTTTAAGAGGACGGCCTTCCCGAATAGAGGCCCCAAGTAACAAAAATTAATTAAAATTAATTAAAATTTAAAATAAAAATATATTTTAAAACCTTCTCTTGATTTTCTTAAAGGATAATCTCAATTCTCAGCATTTAGGCAAATATTTCAAGAATGCATATCTAATTTTTAACATCTCTTCACAGCTAAACACTTCTAAACAAAAAAATACCTATAACAGGATCCGGATCGATAGTCCATCGGGTAGGGCATTTGCCTTTGCATTCGGCCAGCCCATGCTGGCTGGGTTCGATCCCCGGCATCCCATATGGTCCCCGAGCACTGCCAGGAGTAATTCCTGAGTTCAGAGCCAGGAGAAACCCCTGAGCATTGCTGGGTGTGACCCAAAAAAGAAAAAAAACTGTAACAGAAAAAAAATCCAAGATGATACGATAAAAGATTTTTCAAGTTTAAAAATGATAAACAATCAAAGAATTTGTGACTCTGGGATAACCCTAACTGCCTGACTATTCTCATATCAGACCACATGTAAGACTCCTACAAAAAGTGTCAACGTACATAGATCATTTGTACAATACTTAGATCATTTGTACAATGACCTCAGACTCCCATCTTACAGGCAGGTAAATAAACTTACTCTTGATTTTCAGGTTGCTAAAATAGTTAAACTAAAAAGGTTTTAGGGAGGGTTGAATTGTGAGAGAGAGAGAGAGAGTTGGGGGAGAGAATTAAGGAAAATAAGAAAAAGTAAAACTAGACTAGGCGTGATAGTACAATGGGGGAGTGATTACCTTCATGAGGCCAACCTGGACACAATCTGGCATCCCCCAGGGTTCCAGAGCCCCAACTGTACTGATTTCTGAGGGCAGGATGAGAATTAACATCTGAGTATTTCCAGGTGTGGCCTCCAAACAATAGAACAGCAAAAACAAATTAATTAAAAGGAAAATAAAACTCATATACTTTGTGCACATTAAATGACTTGGATATTTCTATATTTACAGCATGGCAGGGTAAAGAATGATAGAAGATGAGTATGTTATAAAGAAACAGATTTTCGTCATGGAAAATTAAGTCCTATTATAAAATAAAATGCCACTGACATATAATATTACCCCTTACTTTACTTCAAACTTTCTTAGAGTCTTTCACACTGGACACAGAAAGTCTGAACAGGCAGAGCCTAGGACAGCTTTAGATCTCCTAAAAACCTGTGAGTTCCAAATTGTGAATTTTGAGTGACATCCACAGGAAGTAAACTGTATAACACTGTATAGGAAGATTCATTCTCTTTAAGTTGTTGGGAAGAGATAAAAGTACAGGTATAACATTTGTTTGCACACAGCCAACCCAGGTTTTATCAAAGAACAGAGAGTCAGGAATAACCTCTGAACCCTGCTGAATATGAAGAGAAGCAAAAAAAAAAAGTTTAACAGTCTGAGGGAGAGAGAGACAAACATGGAATGATTACACTCATTTGTGAAATATGAATATACATAGTAACCTATATACATAGAGAAAGATTACACTCATTTGTGAGATATGAATATATATAGTAAACTATATAGAGAACGGCACTCATTTGTGAGATATAAATATATATGAATATGTATTCATAATCAGACATAAATATATATTCAAATCTCACAAATGAGTGCCATCTATATATACATATAAAGATTATTATATATAGTAATAAATATATGTGTATATATATATCTGATGCTCTACCGACTGAGCTATCATATATATATATAGTGTAAGGTCCAGACGACTGGTCCATGGTAGGAAGCTTGCCAAAATGGGGCAAAGTGCATTTAGGACAAAAATGGGGCCCACTGAGACAATGATAGCTGGAAATGATAACTTGGTTAAGAAACTGATTGCAGAAAGGACAGAAAGTGATGTTCATGACACATTTTCAGTAACAGTATTATAAACCACAATGCCTAAATGTGAAATAAAAGAGGAAGGAAGGAAGAAGGAAGGAAGGAAAGAAGGAAGGAAGGAAGGAAGGAAGGAAGGAAGGAAGGAAGGAAGGAAGGAAGGAAGGGAGGAAGGGAGGGAGAGAGGGAGAGAGGGAGGGAAGGAGGGAGGAAGAGTAGGAAGGAGGGAGGGAGGGAAGGAGGGAGGAACAGAGGAAGGGAGGAAGGGATGAAGGGAGGAAGAGTGGGAGGGAGGGAGGGAGGGAGGGAATAAGGGAGGAAGGGAGGAAGGGAGGAAGGAGGGAATAAGGGAGGAAGGGAGGAAGGGAGGAAGGGTGGGATGGAGGGAGAGAGGAAGGGAGGAAGGAAGGTAGGGAATAATGGAGGAAGGGAGGAAGGGAGGAAGGGTGGAAGGGAGGGAGGGAGGAAGGGAGGAAGGAAGGGAGGGAATAATGGAGGAAGGGAGGAAGGGAGGAAGGGAGGGAGGGAGAAAGGGAGGAAGAGAGGAAGGGAGGGAGGAAGGGAGGAAGGGTGAGAGGGAGGGAGGAAGGGAGGAAGGAAGGGAGGAAGGGAGGAAGGGAGGAAGGAAGGAGGGGAGAAGGGAGGAAGGAAGGAAGGGTGGGAGGAAGGAAAGAAAGGGAAAGGAGGAAGGGAAGAAGGAAATCACAATTAAACATTGCAAAGCTGACGAGTGCCATTAAATCTTCCTCTCGCTCTTCAAGTTTCAGAGGTAAAGTTTCTATTTCAATATCCTCTAATATGATCATCATAATATATAAATAAGGTAGCTGTGAGAATGGATGAAAATTTTCTTTCTAAATATGTTGGCATTATTGCTATTTTGTTGTGCCATTACTTTCTGTATATATTTATTAACTTTCTATCATTAAATGAGGGTCGGTATCTAAGGTGCCCTTTGTAGTGTGGCACCTGGTTTCATCTGCCTATGGCTGCTATGTGATATTAACCAGCAGAAGCCAAAATACTTTCACTCCATGGCCATCTCTGCCATAACCCCACAATTAGAGTCAAATCAAGTCTTTAAAACTGTAACAATTATTTCTCCCTGCTTACATTGCAAACCCTGTGTCCCAACCAGAGACTCCAATGTACAGCTTGGGCCATCGCATTAGAAGAGCTATAAAAGCTCTCTGCAGAGTAGCCATTCTGAAAATTGGCTCACCATCTTTGCAAGCAGTTCTGGTTTTCCAGTTGCTTCACAATGTTCTCTTTGACTTGAAGAAATAGAGCAGTTATGTTGTTCTATTTCAGAAAACCTACATCTGTTTTATCATTGTGTTTGCATTATAGAAAAAGAACACAACAACTATGGGAATGTACCTGCAAGAATAAGTACTTCATCTGAAGTTTACAGTAAAGGTAAATAGTAAAAAGTTCAGGCTGTGTGTACTTTACAACCATTCACAGACCACGCTTACATTGTATAGAGTTAGAATACAGAGAGAATAGATTTACACCTACTTGACTTAAAAAAAAGAGGACTCTAAGATATCCATGTATGGAGAAGGGAGTATGCATAGACTTTCAGAGTAAAAATCTATATCTGCTGTTTCCACTATCTTCTGACCCTCCATTTGCTGTATCATGTTGATGAATATCTTAACTCTTAAATAATTTTCCTTCTCTATGTGATCTTACAGTCTCTGATAATGAAATGATCATATAAATATTTCAGATAAGCTTTAATTTTCAGAGTCTCAACAGGCATGAAAATTATACTAGGAAGCAGAGTATGGGGAGGAATTCAGTTCCAGGAATTAGTTCCTGAGTATAAGAAGTCCTAAGAACTCCCTCTGCTCAAAAAGTCAAGCAGATGGACAAAAAAGGAATGTATGGGCAAATCGAAGAGTAAAAAAATAAATCTCGGTGCCGGAGCGATAGCACAATGGGTAGGGCATTTGCCTTGCATGCGGCCGAACTGGGTTTGATCCCTGGCATCCAATATGGTCCTCCAAGCACCACCAGGAAAATACCTGAGTACAGAGCCAGGAGTAAACCCTGAGCACCGCTGGCTGTGACCCAAAAAAAGCAAAAAAAAAAAAAAAAAAAAGATTTCTCTGAGAAGTGCCAAATGTGCTTTATTTAGATTAAAAGGGTATATAAGATTATATTCCCTTTATATGTTATATTGTGAGCAAGCTGGCTTCCAAAAAGGATTCAGCACAATTGACCATATCCACATGGTAACTAAGCTCATTGAAGTTTGTAGGGAGTCAAGATGCCACTCTGTCTCATGTTCATTGATTTAAAGAAAGCCTTTGATTCTGAGGAGTCTGAAGCAGTCATCGAAGCCCTAGCCAAATAGGGTGTTCAAACCCAATACATCAAGATCCTTAATGAGCTCTATTATGAATTCACCACCAGATCTCACTATTCTACAAAGAAGTGATCATTGATGTCAAAAGAGGTGTTCGGCAGGGTGATACCATTTCACCAAAACTCTTCAGCGCCACCCTCAAGAACATCAAGCACAATAAGAATGGGAAGGAATGGGAGTGAAGATTGATGGTTGGCAACTACACCACCTCCGCTTCACTGATGAAATTGTTCTAATAACACCAAACATTAGCAAAGTGGCACAAATGCTGGCTACATTGACTGAGAATGTGGAAAGATAGGTCTACAGCTGAATCTCAACAAAACTATGTTCATGAAAAATGAACTAGTTCCAGAGGCCCCATTCACTCTCAATGGAACAAACATCTCTGAATGCAGCATCTATGTGTACCTAGGTCGAGAAGTCAACATGATGAACAACCTAAAACCTGAGCTGCGCAGGAGGAAGAGAACGGCATGGAATGCCTTCAAAAGCATCAAAAAAATAGCCAAAAAGACAAAGAACCTTTGGCTCCAGGCACAACTCTTCAACTCCACCTTTCTCCCTGCATTAACATACGCCTCAGAGACCTGGGCCCTATGAAAGCAGGATGAGAATGCTATTTGGGTCTCCCAAAGAGGAATCAAAAGAGCTATGCTTGGAATTTCATGCCTCACTCAAGTGAGAGAAGGAACCGGAGCCCCGATCTCTGTCGCTGTTCCAGAGTCAGGGACGCTGTCTCATTTGTCAAGGCATCAAAATTCAGATATGTTGGACATGTAATGCAATTTGGAGACAAGTGCTGGACTTAAGTCGCTACAGACTGGATCCCATGGGATGTCAAAAGATCACGTGGCCACCCACCTACAAAATGGTCAGACTTCTTTGTCAAGACCCTAAATGAATGGTTTGAGGCTCTTCATATTCCTGAAGCAACCAGATGCCATTGGGCTACACTGGCACTTGATAGGGTCAAATGGAGATGTTGCTGGTTTCTGCTTGAGCAAATCGATGAATAACAGGATGTCAAGTGATCAAGTGATAAGATTATAATCCTAGATGTTAGCATTACGGTAAACTCCAGAAAAAATACTTCTAACATACAGGAAGGAGACAAATTGAAACGAATACATTTTCAATAGGAAAGCCTCAAAAAATGAGAAAAAAATTACAAGTTCAAAGAAACAGTTCAAAGACAAATGCAGAAACACCCAAGATCAACATGGAAAAGTGGTAACACATTCCTAGGGAAGCCATGTACTTTTTGGGCAATGATTTTGTAACCTTCCACTGTATTATGTAAATCTATTGTGTCTAGGAGTTTTTTGGTAGTCTTTAGGATTCTCTAAGTATATTATCCTATCTGCAAATAGTGAGAGTCTGACTTCTTCCTTTCCTATCTGAATGCAATTGATATCTTTTTCTTGCCTAACCGGTTTGGCAAGCAATTCCAGTACTATATTAAATAGTTGGTAACCTTGTCTTGTGTCGGATCTTAGAGGGAAGGCTTTTAGTTTTTCCACATTTAAAATAATGCTTGCTGTGGACTTGTGTTGGACAGAACTTTCCTTAAGTATATGGAGGAAACTTCCTTCAACTCCCATTGTTGAGAGATTTTTATCATGAATGGGTGCTGGATCTTGTCAGAAGCTTTCTCTGCATCTATTGATGTGATCATATGATTCTTTTCTTTTATTGGTATAGTGTATTATATTAACTGACTTGATAATGTTAAACCGTACTTGCATGCAGTTGAATTCTGTTTGTTAGTATCTTGTTGAGGATCTTGTATCTGTGTTACTGGCTTGTCATTTCCTTCTTTTGTTTGTTTTTTTTTGGGTTATACCCAGAGATGCTCAGGGTTACTTATAGGCTCTGCCTTCAGGAATTACTCCTGGTGTGCTTAGTGACTATATGGGATGCCAAAAATTCTTTTTTTGTGATGTCTCTGTCTGCTTTTGGTATGAGATATTTTTTCCTCATTGAGGTATGATATTTACCTCAAGAAACTGCTTAGGAATGTTAATGTTTCTTCAATTTCCTGAAAATGTCTGAAGAGAATTGGCAGTAGGTCCTCTTTAAAGTTTTTAAAGGACCTGGGCTTTAGTTTTGGGGAAGAATTTTGATTACCATTTCAATTCCCTAGATAGTGATAGTCTAAACAGTGATAGATCTGTTTAGATATTCTAACTATTCTTGGTTCAGCCTTGGGAGACTATAGGAATTCAGAAACTTATCCATTTCTTCTAGGTTCTCTTGTTTAGTGGTATACAAATTTTCAAGGTAATTTCTCAGGAGCTTTTGAATTTCTGTGCTTCAGCTTCATTTGTGATTCAGTTTATTAGGGTGCTATCTCTCTCTCTTTATGAGTTTTGCTAGTACTTTACCAATCTTACTTAATGTTTTCAAAAAAAAGCTCTTGATTTCATTGATATTTTGGATTTTTGGGGGATTCCAGATCATCAATTTCTGCTGTAAATTTTATAATTTCCATTTCTTCTGCATTACTTAGACTCCATTTGTTGGTCATTTTTAATATCTTGAGTTATGAAGTCAGGTTGTTTGTGTGAGTCCTTTCCTCCTTCCTGATGAACACTTGCAATGCTGCAAACTTTCCTCTTTTATGCTGCTTTTGCTGTGCCCCACAAAGGTTCTGGCAGCCCATGTCCTACTTCTCACTTTTTTTCCAGGAATCTTTTAATTTCTTCTTTGATTTCCTGTCTAAACTACTAATTATTCAGTAGTGAGCTGTTTGATTTCTATTTGTGTGATTTGATACTCTGCTTACGTGTGTGATTAACATCTATTTTAAGTGCTCCGTAGTCTGAAAAGGTAGCTGATACTATTTCTATCTTCTTGATTTTATGGAATAATGTTTTGTGGCCCAGTGTGTGGTCTATCTTGGAAAACGTTCCATGTGCACTAGAAAAGATTGTATATTCAGATTTTTTGAGATGAAGGGCCTGTATATATCTACTAGCTCTCCCTTTTCCATTTTCCTTTCAAATCTAGTATTTCCTTGTTAAGTTTTATTCTCATTGATCTCACAAGAGGTGATGAAATCAGTGTTGAAATTTCCAACTTCTATTGTGTTTCTCTGAGATTCTAACAATGTCCTCTTTGAAGTCTATTAGCAGTTGTTTCAAATATTTTGCTGGTCACTCATTAGGTGAATATATGTTTAGAAATGTAATTTCTTCCTGATATACATATCTCTTTGTTTTAAGAAATGGCTTTCACTGTCCCTTCAAACCATTTTTAGTCTGAAATCTATGTCGTTGTAGACCAGTCTTGTCACCTCCTCCTTTTTTTGAGTGAGTTGTTTACTTAAACAATTGTTTTCCAGTCTTTGACTTTAAGTCTGTGTTTGCTCTATTCAAATGTGTTTCTTATAGACAACAGAATGTTGGATTAATGTTTTAAAATCCATTTTGTCAATCTATTTCTCTTAGTTGGTGCATTCAGTCCATTGACATTGAGAGAGATTTTTGTCATGGGGTGCCATATTTCTGTGGAAATTTCTTGTGTTTGGGGGTGACTGTCTTGCCAGAGTAAACCCTGGAGTCCTTCTTTTGAGGTAGGTTTTGAGTCTATGATGTTGCTGAGCTTAGAGAGATAGCTTCATGTTTATCCATTAAGTTGTATATTGTTCCTTAAATAGCAATGACAGTCCTCTATATGGATTAAGTATTCTTGGTGAGACCTTCATTTCATTAAACTTTTAACTATACTAAACCATTGACTTTTGCCTGAAAACTGTCATATGATAGTTCTGTTGTAAATCAAAAGATAGTTCCTTCTTTGGTCTTGCTGCTTTCAGTATTTTATCTCTTACCAATGATATTCAATGTTCTGGTTAGAATATGTCTTTGTGTCTTTTTATTGGGGTCTCTGTTAGCTGGTGCCCTTTGGGCATTTTGGATCTGGGTGTCTACAGTCACAAGCTCTGGGAACTTTTCATAGATGAGGTTACTTTCATTATCTTTTCATGATAGTCCTTTTAAGCAATAACTGTTACTGTCTAATTGATGTTTTCTGCCTGTTTTTCTGGAACTCTGATGATTCTTAAGTTGTTCCTTTTGAATTCATCCCAGTGTTCTTTTTTTTAAGTATTTTATTATACCACCGTGAGATATACAAATAAAAAAGATATACAATTAAAAAGTTCATGTTTGGGTTTTGGTCATACAGTGTTTCAGCACCCGTCCCTCCACCAGTGCCCATCTCCATACAAATAAAAAGATATACAATTAAATAGTTCATGTTTGGGTTTTGGTCATACAGTGTTTCAGCACCCGTCCCTCCACCAGTGCCCATCTCCCACCAACAACATCCCCGGTTCCCTCCCCCCCTTCCCCCAGGCCTGCTCCATGGCAGGTTCTTTATTTCTTTGCCTTTCTCTCTCTTTCTCTTTTCCTTCCCTTCCAGACTATGGATTACAGAACATACATTAAAAGGTTGTCATGTGAATCCTTTTGCCTCTATTTCATGCTCAGTTCTAGGTTGGCATTAGTACCCTCGACTATTATTAGCACCCTGTTCCATTTTGTGTCTTTCCTAAACTCTGACTCCCACACGTTTGTGATAATTTCCACCTTTGACAAGACCTCCCGATATATGCTTCACTTGACCTTGGATATTGGTATCATAATATGTACATATATATTTATGCCATGCAAATAAATGAGTCATTCTGTATCTGTCTCTCTCCTTCTGGCTAATTTCGCTCAACATAATCTTCTCCATGTCCATCCATCTATAGGCAAATTTTATAACTTCATTTTTCCTAACAGCTGCATAGGATTCCATTGTGTAGATGTACCAAAGCTTCTTTATCCAGTCATCGATTTTCGGGCACTCTGATTGCTTCCAGATTCTGGCTATTGTGAATAATGCTGCTATGAACATCAAAATAGGGATGGTGTTTCCGCTGCGTATTTTTGGTTTCCCAGAGTAGATTCCCAGGAGTGGTATGGCTGGGTCAAATGGGAGTTCAATTTCTAGTCTTTGGAGGAAAGTCCATATTGTTTTCCAGAAAGGCTGTACCAGCCGGCATTCCCACCAACAATGGATGAGTGTCCCCTTTCCCCACATCCACGCCAGCACTTGTTGTTCTTGCTCTTTGAATATGTGCCAGTCTCTGTGGTGTAAAGTGGTATCTCATTGTTGTTTTGATTTGCATCTCTCTGATGATTAGTGATGATGATCATTTTTTCATATGTTTTTTGGCCATTCGAATTTCTTCCTTGCTGAAGTTTCTGTTCATTTCTTCTCCCCATTTTTTGATGGGGTTGTTTGTTTTCTTCTTGTAAAGTTCTACCAGTGCCTGATATAAAGATGGGAGGCATCACCTTTCCCAACTTCAAACTGTACTACAAGGCAGTAGTAATTAAAACAGCATGGTATTGGAATAAAAACAGACCTGTGGACCTATGGAATAGAATTGAGTATCCTGACACCCAACCTCAAACACATGATCATTTAATCTTTGATAAAGGTGCAATGAGTCTAAAATGGAGTAAGGAAAGCCTCTTCAACAAGTGGTGTTGGGAAAACTGGGCAGCAACATGTAAAAAATGAATTTGTACCGTGTCTAACACCATGCACAAAAATCAGATCAAAATGGATTAAAGATCTCAATATCAGACTTGAATCCATAAAGTAGATTGAAGAAAATATAGGAAAAACCCTCCACGACATTGAAGCTAAAGGCATCTTCAAAGGTGAAACATCACTAACAAAGCAACTAGAAGAAAAGATAAACATATGGGACTACATGAAACGGAAAAGCTTCTGCACCTCAAAAGAAACAGTGACTAAGATACAAAAGCAGTCCACAGAATGGGAAAGAATATTCACCCAATACCCATCTGATAATGGGTTAATATCCAGGATATACCAGTGTTCTTTTGCAGCCCTAGAGCTATTTTAGGCCTTTTTCTGTCTTCTGATGTTCCTGAGAGACTCACAGACATGGGGCAGAGCTGCTACTGGCTCTCCCTGTGCCCAGCTGCTCACGAGGCGCCTGGGAGGGATGGCGGGTTCAAGCCCTGGCCCTCCACCCCAGCAGAGCCTGGCATCAAGCCAGATGACTCCCCACTCCATGAGGGCCTCCATTTTCCACATCCGGACTTCCCCTCGTCAGAACTCCACCCAGCAGAACAGCCTATCACAGCCTGGCTCATCGAGATCCTCCCAGCAGCAGTCTTTTTAAATCTGCCCCAGGTATGCTGATCCAGAGACTCACAGACATGGGGCGGAGCTGCTACTGGCTCTCCCTGTGACCAGCCGCTCACGAGGCACCCGGGAAGATGCTGGATTTAGAGATAACTACAAGAGTAGGCCACCCGCACGGCAGAGCCTGGCAAGCTACCGTGTCGTATTTGATATGCCAAATACCAGTAACAATTATAGACCTCATTCCCATGACCTGATGGAATGGTTTGAGGCTCTTTATGTTCCTAGAGCTAGTAGGTGCCCTTGGACTCTACTTGCGTGAGACAGGACATATGGAGATGTTACTGGTGCCTGCTCGAGCAAATCGATGATGAACAGGAAGACAGTGATACAGTGACAGTTGTTGCCTGAACACTTTCTGCAGCTCATCTTAAAGCTCATTGATTGTGTTTTTGTCTATTGTCATTCTATTGTTGAGGGTACCCATTTAATTTGCATTTCATATACTTTTTTATTAATTACACTTCTTTTCATAGTTTTCTTATTGCTAATCTCATTCCTTCCATGTTTTATTGGATGTCCATTCAACTGTATATTCATGCTTATTTAATATCCTCACCATTTTATCCATAAATTCTTTCTCAGAAAGATTTTTTTTATATGTGGGTATTTCTTGTTAAAGTTTGAGGACTCTTATCTTCCTTCAATCCTTGTGTTGGTTTTATGCATTGTTTTCCCTTGATATCTTTGGAAATTTGGCAGTGGTGATCTCTTTATGTCTCCTGTAGGATATTCCCTTACTTTTTGATGTTCCTTTGTAACTATGTAGAGCACATTTGAACATGAATTTTATGGACTATAGGGGTAGCATAAGTGGCTGCTGAGTTAGTGGCTGCCCTCTGCGGAAGTCCCACCCTTCATCTCTCTGAACTGGGGGCAGGTCCTTAGCATAGTTCTATGTGTTTGAGTCCTGCTAGGTCACATCCTAGGAACGCTCTTCTGAGCTCATTCTGCTGCTGCTACTCCTAGCACAGTTGCTGTCAGGTAGAAGTCTGTTGGAGGACATGTTTAGCTAATCTGGGAGTTTTGTTGTTTTGCTCACTCCCAGCTTAATCTTATTTAAGCCAATGTTCATTCTAATGAGATCTCTCTTCTATGTAAACACTTCTAGAGGGTGTGGCACTTACAGAAGTCACCTTGATTGAATAACTTCTGACTTATACATCTACTAAGACTTCTATGTTTTCTAGATTGGGCACAGCTCCTCTTTATACCCACTGCACCCAACGTGGGACAGTTAGAATTTACCAGGAGACTACCACCCTGGCTACGCTGAGACTAAAGGTAGACTATAGGAGGGATCATACTAGTTTGCTCTAAGCAGGCGAGTATGACCCTTTCAGTACATGAGAACAAGATACTCAGAATCACCCTGGTGCAGATAATAAGGACCTTGTGGGTACCATCTAGATTATATGAAGCTCATGAAGTTAAGATGTATTACTTTATATCAGCCCCCTCTCTCTCCAGTGTTTTACATAAGAGATAATCTCAGGATTAGTCCTTGGTGTAACCTTTGTTTATACCTACAATAGGGTGTGGCACTACACTCTGTTTAGGGTTCTTTGTTGGCATGACAACCTCCCGATTGGATTACTTTGGTGTATATAAGGGGCTGACTTGAGGCCCCTTCACCTTTTACCTTTTGCCTTTTGGTTCCTCAGCCTTCAGCTTTTGGTTCCTGCGGCTTTTGGCTTTTGGCTTTGGTCTTTTGCTCTTTGACCTTTTGCTCCATCTTCTAGTGCTGTGGAAGAGCTTTTGTACTATTAAAAGCCATTTTTGGAACTGCACCCGGACTCGTGAGTTTTCATCTGTTCTCCCCGGCGCCCTCGGAGGTAGAAGACAACCTCTGTCCGGACACTGTCGGGGACCCCGGCGGCGTTCCCGATAGAAGTCAATAATACATTTCTTTTTTCTTTTTACATTTTTTTAACATTTTATTATACCACCGTGAGATATACAATTACAACGTTGTTCACGCTTGGAGGTTTCGGTCACACAGTGTTCCAGCACCCCGCCCTCCACCAGTGCCCATCACCCACCACCCATGTTCCCAATTCCCCTCCCTCCCACGTCCTGCCTAAATGGCAGGTTCTTTATCTCTCTCTCTCTCTCCCTCTCTCTTTCCTCCTTCTCCCACACATTGTGGGTTGCACTACGCACACTTAGAAGCCATCATTTGCATTTTTGTCTGTATTTAATGCTCAGTTCTATGTTGGCATCAGACCTTTTGACATTTATTAACACATGTTCCCTTCTCTATCTTACCTAACCTCTGACTCCCACGCACTTGTGGCAATTTCCAATTTTTGGTAAGATCACCTGGTATATTTATGTCATGCAAATAAATGCAGTCATTCTATGTCTCTCTCTCTTTCCTTCTGACTAATTTCACTCAGCATGATACTTTCCATGTCCATCCATTTATAGGCAAATTTCATAACTTCATTTTTCCTGACAGCTGCATAGTATTCCATTGTGTAGATGTACCACAGTTTCTTTATCCAATCATCAGTTCTCGGGCATACTGGTTGTTTCCAGGTTCTGGCTATTGTGAATAGTGCTGCTATGAAAATAAAAGTGCAGATTGTGTTTCTGCTGTGTGTTTTTGGCTTCCCAGGGAATATTCCCAGGAGTGGTATGGCTGGGTCAAAGGGGAGCTCAATTTCTAGTCTTTGGAGGAATGTCCGTATTGTTTTCCAGAAAGGTTGTACAAGTCGACATTCCCACCAACAATGTATGAGAGTCCCCTTTTCCCCGCATCCATGCCAGCACTTGTTGCTTTTTACCCTTTTGGATATGGGCCATTCTCTGTGGTGTGAGGTGATATCTCATTGTTCTGATTTGCATCTCTCTGATGACTAGTGATGATGAGCATTTTTTTCATATGCCTTTTGGACATTCGGATTTCTTCCTTGTCAAAAATTTCTGTTCATTTCTTCTCCCCATTTTCTAATGGGGTTGGTTGTTTTTTTTCTTATATAGCTGTACCAGTGCCTGATATATCCTGGATATTAACCCCTTATCAGATGGGTATTGGGTGAATATTCTTTCCCATTCTGTGGACTGTCTTTCTATCTTGGTCACTGTTTCTTTTCGAGGTGCAGAAGCTCTTCAGTTTCATGTAGTCCCATATGTTTATATTTTCTTCGAGTTGCTTTGTTAATGGCGTTTTACCTTTGAAGATGTCTTTAGCTTCAATGTCATGGAGGGTTTTTCCTATATTTTCTTCAACGTACTTTTCGGAATCAGGTCTGATATTGAGATCTTTAATCCATTTTGATCTGATTTTTGGGGCAAGGTGTTAGACACAGGTCCAAATTCATTTTTTTATATGTAGCTGTCCAGTTTTCCCAGCACCACTTGTTGAAGAGGCTTTCCTTACTCCAGTTTGGACTCTTTGCACCTTTATCAAAGATTAACTGATCATGTCTTTGAGGGTGGGGTGTCAGGATACTCAACTCTATTCCACAGGTCCACAGGTCTGTTTTTTATTCCAGTACCATGCTGTTTTAATTACTGCTGCTTTGTAGTACAGTTTGAGGTTGGGAAGGGTGATGCCTCCCCATCTTCTTCTTCCCAAGGATTGCTTTAGCTATCCGTGGGGGTTTATTATTCCATATGAATTTCAGGAGTGTTTGGTCAATTTCTTTAAAGAATGTCATGGGAATCCTTATAGGAACCACATTGAATCTGTACAAAGCTCTAGGGAGTATTACCATCTTGACAATGTTAATTCTCCCTATCCATGAGCAGGGAATGTCTTTCCATTTCCTCGTGTCCTCTTTTATTTCTTGAAGCAGTGTCTTGTAGTTCTCTTTGTATAGGCCCTTTACACACTTTGTTAAGCTGTATCACTGTATCACTGTCTTCCGTTCATCATCGATTTGCTCGAGCGGGCCCCAGTAACATCTCCATATGTCCTGTCTCATGCTAGTAGAGCCCAAGGCATCTGCTTGTTCCAGGAACATAAAGAGCCTCAATCCATTCCGGAATGAGGTCTATAATTGTTACTGGTATTTGGCATATCAAATACAACACGGGTAGCTTGCCAGGCTCTGCCGTGCAGGTAGCATACTATTGTAGGCATCTCTAAGTCCAGCATTTATTGATGAACTGCGCGGCCGCTGCGGCTGCGTGAGCCGGGCGCTGATAGGCTGCTCTGCTGGGTGGAGGTCTGACGAGACAGAAGTCCGGATGTGGAAAATGGAGGCCCTCGTGGAGTGGGGGGTCTGGCTTGTTGCGAGGCTCTGCTGGGATGGTGGGCCAGGACTAGAACCCACCATCCCTCCCGCGGCGCCTCGTGAGTGGCTGGTCACAGGGGAGAGCCAGTAGCAGCTCTGCCCCATGTCTGCGAGTCTCTGGACCGGCATACCTGAGCCGGATTTAAGAAAGACTGCTTCAGGGTGGAACTCGATGAGCCGGGCGCTGATAGGCTGCTCTGCTGGGTGGAGGTCTGACGAGAGAGAAGTCCGGATGTGGAAAATGGAGGCCCTCGTGGAGTGGGGGGTCTGGCTTGTTGCGAGGCTCTGCTGGGAGAGTTAAGCTGCATTCCAAGTAATTGATTTTCTGTGCACAATTGTGAATGGAATCGATTTCTTAATATCCCTTTTTTTCTCTTCGTTATTTGTGTATAGGAAAGCCACAGATTTTCAGGTATTGATTTTGTAACCTGCCACTCTACTATACATATCTATTGTTTCTAATAGTTTTTGGGTCGAGAGTTTAGGGTTCTCTAGGTATAATATCATGTCATCTGCAAATAATGATTGCTTGATTTCTTCCTTGCCTATCTGGGTGCCCTTAATGTCCTTTTCTTCTCTGATTGCTATGACAAGTACTTCCAGTACTGTATTGAATAAAAGAGGTGAGAGTGAGCAACCTTGTCGTGTTCCTGATCTTAAGGGGAAGGCTTTCAATTTTTCCCCATTGAGAATGATACTCGCTATAGGCTTTTGATAGATGGCTTTGACTATCTTGAGGAAGCTTCCTTCAATTCCCATTTTCTAGAGGGTTTTAATCATGAATCAGTGCTGGATCTTGTCAAATGCTTTTTCTGCATCTATCGATAGGACCATTTTTAAAATTTTTTTCTCTTATTGATATGATGTATTATGTTGATTGATTTGCGAATGTTGAACCATCCTTGCATTCCCCGGGATGAATCCTACTTGGTCATGATGTAGGCAGCAGAATGTTGGATTCAGTTTTTTAATCCATTTTGCCACCCTGTGTCTCTTAATTGGTGCATTTAGATCATTGACGTTGAGAGAGATTATTGTCATTGGATTTTGTGCCATCTTTCTGTTTAAACTTGTTGTGGTTTTGGGTTTTCTTATTTTACAATAGACACTTCAATCCTTCTTTTAGAGTTGGTTTTGAGTCTATGAATTTCCTGAGTTGTTGTTTATCCATGAAGTTGTGTATCTTTCCTTCACATCTGAAAGTAAGTCTAGCTGGGTAAAGAATTCTTGGTGAGGCCTGAAGTTCACTGAGTCTTTTCACTATATCCCACCATTGTTTTCGGGCTTGGAGTGTTTCATCTGAGAAGTCTGCTGTAAATCTCGGGGATGCTCCCTTTGTATGTGATTTCCTTCTTTGATCTTGCTGCTTTCAGTATTCTATCTCTGTCTATAGTTTTTGTCATTTTAATGAGGATGTGTCTTCAAGTATTCTTATTGGGGTTTCTTTTAGCTGGTATCCTTCGGACCTCCTGTATCTGGGTGCATACTTTCTTCAGTCCGGGGAACTTGTCAGTGATGATGGCTTTGACAGTTTCTTCTTCACCAGGGTTTTCTTCTTGCCCTTCTGGGACCCCAATGATGTGTATGTTTTTCCTTTTGGCTTCATCCCAATTTTCTCTGGTAGTCTGTTCATTGATTGTGAGTCTTTTTTTCCATCTTCTGGTGTTGTCTATAGAATCTCTGAACCTCATCTTCGAGATCACTAATTCTTTCTTCAGTAGCTGTTACTCTGCTTTGGAGGCCTTCTCCTGTGTTTTTCAGTTCACTTACCTCATTTTTAATATCTGTCATTTCTGCTTGTACTTTGGTCTGAAATTTATTCAATTCTGCTCTCATTTCCTCCTTTATTTTATAGACGTTGTATTCCATTGTTTCTTTTATTTCCTTGTACATCTTTAACAGTTGCTTCCAAAATTCCTTTTCAGAGGGGTTATATAGCTCATCGTCATTGCTGGACTCATCTGTATTGGTAACTTCAATCGTAGAGCTTGAAGGACTTCTGCTCTGCTTTACCATAATGGCTATCTTAGGTTGAAAATGTGTGTTCTGGGTATCTAGTCAATAGAGTTAGTAGGTGCCTGAATTACTTTGCAGCTAGGGACGTATAGCAAAAGATGTAGGGCCAATGCTCAGTGGTATCTCAGGTAGATAGACAATACTTCGTGCAGACGCCGAATTTTGGGGTGTCGGTGGGTGTTCCGGAGTCAGAGGATCGGGGTGGAGGTCGTGCAGTGGAAGATCTGAGGATGGTGGGGGCTTGGTCCCCTCCTCAAAGCTGGAGGCTTTTCTCCTGGAGGGGAGTGGCTCAGGGGCTGCCCGCAGTGTTAACACACCTGGTGGGAAAAGCATGGGGATCTGCTGGGCATCAGACTGGATGGTGTCAGGAGGGGAGGTCCGACGACGCTGGGTGGGGCTTGGTTCCCTCCCTCAAAGCTGGAGGCTTTTCTCCTGGAGCAGAGTGGCTCAGGGACTGCCCGCCGCTGGAATGCACCTGGTGGGAAGAGCGTGGGGATCTGCCAATAATACATTTCTTTATATCAAAACTGTATTAAGTATTAGTGATCTGAACTCTCCATTCAAATGATCCTCAGGAATCAGGAAATCTCCCCCACAGGACTGGCTGGAAATCTCCCCCCACAGGTGTGTGCATGACCCCTGCGTCTCCGCGGACCCAAACTGCCCCAGGAAAGAGCGGAAACTCCATCAACGGGAACCAAGGCAAACTGCCTTGGTTTCACCGCAGACCCCTTGGGCGCTGCGCTCCCAGGACCGGCTGGAAATATCCCCCACAGGAACACCTGGAAATCTCCCCCACAGGACCAGCTGGAAATCTCCCCCACAGGACCACCTGGAAATCTCCCCCACAGGTGTGTGTGCGTGACCCCTGCGTCTCCGCGGACCCAAACTGCCCCAGGGAAGAGCGGAAACTCCATCAACGGGAACCAAGGCAAACTGCCTTGGTTTCACCAAGGACCCTTGGGCCCTGCGCTTCAGGGATCATCCCAAAACTCAAAACCGTGCAGACACTAGTGCGCCCACACGACCCTATACTACCTATCTTGCATGAGGTACCAGTGAGCCTTGGTTACTACATCCTTGCTACCCACCCAATCTCTGCAAACAGACCAGACACCTACTAACTGTACTATCCTAGTCACCCAAGACCCCACATTTGCAACCTACAATAGTCTTAATGGTAAGGCAACGCAAAGTTCCATCCAGCTCTGTGAGTGAAGTCACTAGTCCAGATGAGCCAAGCAATACCAATGAGTTGTATAACCTCTCTGATAAGGAATTTCTGAAAGAAATGTTAAGGAGTAATAAGGAATTCAAAGAAGCAATGGAATGCAAACTCAATAAAATACAAGAGGACATGATAGAAGAAGTGAGGAAAATGCAAATGGAAATGACAGTTATTAAAAATGAGGTAAATGAAATGAAAAACACAGTGGAAAGCCATCATAGCAGAATAATAGCTACTGAAGAAAGAATTAGTGATCTTGAAGACGTGTTCCAAAGATTCTCTACACAACACCAGAAGATAGAAAAAAAGACTCACAATTAACAAACAGACAACAAGAGATAATTGGGATGAAGCCAAAAGAAACAACATACAGATCATTGGGGTCCCAGAAGGGCAAGAAGAAAACCCTGATGAAGAAGAAACTGTCAAAGCTATCATTGCTGAGAAGTTCCCAGAACTAAAGAACGCTTGCCTCAAGATCCAGGAAGCCCATAGGATACCTGCTAAAAGAAACCCCAACAAGAATACTCCAAGACACATCTTAATTAAAATGACAAAAACTATAGATAGAGATAGAATACTGAAAGCAGCAAGATCAAAAAAAGGAACATCTCTAAGATTAACAGCAGACTTCTCTGATGAAACACTCCAAGCCCAAAAACAATGGTGGGATATTGTGAAAAGGCTCAATGAACTGCAAGCCTCACCAAGAATTCTTTACCCGGCCAGAATCACATTCAGGTGTGAAGGAAAGATACACAACTTCATGGATAAGCAACAACTCAGGAACTTCATGGACTCAAAACCAACTTTAAAAGAAGGACTGAAGAGTCTACTGTAATACAACCAAACCCATAAGCACAACAAGCACAAACAGAAAGATGGCACAAAATCCGATGACAATAATCTCTCTCAATGTCAATGGTCTAAATGCACCAATTAAGAGACACAGAGTGACAAAATGGATTAAAAAAATTGAACCCAAAATTTGCTGTCTACAAGAAACACATCTGAATAATCAGAACAAACACAGACTCAAAGTCAAAGGTTGGAAGACCATTCTCCATGCAAACAACTCCTCCAAAAAGGCTGGTGTGGCCATATTAGTATCAGATAATATAGACTTCAGGCTGAAAAAAGGTTAGAAGGGACAACGAAGGCCATTTCTTATTACTTAAGGGGTATGTACACCAGGAAGAAATTACTCTACTAAACATATATGCACCCAACGAGGGGCCAGCAATATACATAAAACAACTGCTAAGAGACTCAAAGAAGACATTAACAGTAGCACAATAATATTTGGAGACTTCAACACTGCTCTATCAACGATGGATAGATCAACAAGACTGAAACTCACCAAGGAAATATTGGCCCTGAAGGAAGAAATGTAAGAAAGAGAGCTAGTAGATATATACATGGCTTTTCATGCCAAAAAAGCTGAACACACATTTTCTCTAGTGCACATGGAACATACTCCAAGATAGACCACATGCTGAGCCACAAAGCATACCTCAATAAAATGAAAAGGATAGAAATTGTGTCAGCTATCTTTTCAGACATGATGCACTGAAAATGGAAGTTAACCGTACACAGAAACAGGGAGTCAAACCAAACACCTGGAAACTGAACAGCTCACTCCTGAACAACAAATGAGTCATAGAAGAAATCAAACAGGAAATCCAAAGTTTTCTGGAAACAAATGAAAATGAAGTTACCAACTATAAGAACTTGTGGGACATGGCAAAAGCTGTGTTAAGAGGGAAGTTTATAGCTCTACAAGCATTCATCAGGAAACAAGAAAGGGCCCACATAAATAACCTGACTACACAGCTGAAGACATTAGAGAAAGACCAACAAAAGGAGCCCAACCCAGGCAGAAAAAAAGGAAATAATAAAACTTAGAGAGGAAATCAATGAGTTGGAAACCAAAAAAAACAATCCAAAAGATTAATGAAACCAAGAGCTGGTTTTTTTTGAAAAAAATAAACAAGATTGACAAATGATTGGCAAGACTTGTAAGGACAGGGAAAGAGAGAACCCAAATAAACAGAAACAGAAAAAAAAACGGTGACATCACAACAGAAACCACACAAATCCAAAAGATCATCAGAGATTACTTTGAGAGCCTGTATGCCGTGAAACATGAGAATCTAGAAGAAATGGATCAATTCCCGAAGTCCTATAACCTCCCATGGCTGAAACAAGAAGACCTCCAATACCTGAATAAGCCTACCACCATTGTGGAAATAGAAACAGTAACTAAAAGTCTTCCCAAACACAAAAGCCCAGGTCCAGATGAATTCCCTAGTGAACTCTACCAAACCTTTAAGGAGGACCTACTGCCTGTCCTGTTCAAGCTCTTCCAGGAAATAGAAGAAACAGAAACACTCCCAAACAGCTTCTACGAGGCACATATCACCCTGATACCCAAAGCAGGGAGAGACAACACAAAGAAAGAAAACTACAGACCAATATCCCTGATGAACACGGATGCTAAGATCTTCAAAAAAAATACTAGCCAACAGAATCCAAAGACTCATCAAGAAGATTATACATCATGACCAAGTAGGATTCATCCTGGGTATGCAAGGATGGTTCAACATTCGCAAGTCAATCAACATAATACATCATATCAATAAGAGAAAAATAAAAACCATATGATCCTATCAATAGACGCAGAGAATGCATTTGAGAAGATCCAGCACCCGTTCATGATTAAAACCCTCCAGAAAATGGGAATTGAAGGGACTTTCCTCAAGATTGTTACAGCCATCTACCAAAAGCCCACCGCGAGCATCATTCTCAATGGGGAAAAGTTGAAAGCCTTCCTCCTGAGATCAGGGACAAGACCATGTTGCCCACTCTCACCTCTTTTATTCAATATAGTACTGGAAGTACTTGCCATAGCAATCAGAGAAGAAAAGGACATCAAGTGCATCCAGATAGGCAAGGAAGAAGTGAAGCTATCATTATTTGCAGATGACATGATATTATACCTAGAGAACCCTAAACTCTCTACCAAAAAACTCCTAGAAACAATAGACACATATAGTAGAGTGGCAGGATACAAAATCAACACGCAAAAGTCGGTGGCTTTCCTATATACAAATAACGAAAGAGAAGAAAGGGATATTAAGCAAACAATTCCATTCACAATTGTGCCACAGAAAATCAAATAGCTAGGAATCAACTTACCCAAGTGTGTAAAGGACCTGTACAAAGAAAACTACAAGACACTGCTCCAAGAGATAAAAGAGGACACATGATTATTTATTCTTTGATAAAGGTGCAGGAGTCTAAAATGGAGTAAGGAAAGCCTCTTCAATAAGTGGTGTTGGGAAAACTGGGCAGCGACATGTAAAAAAATTAATTTGGACCTGTGTCTAACACCATGCACAAAAATCAGATCAATGTGGATTAAAGATCTCAATATCAGACTTGAATCCATAATGTACATTGAAGAAAATATAGGAAAAACCCTCCATGACATTGAAGCTAAAGACATCTTCAAAGATGAAACATCACTAACAAAGCAACTAGAAGAAAAGATAAACATATGGGACTATATGAAACTAAAAAAGCTTCTGCACCTCAAAAGAAACAGTGACTAAGATACAAAAGCAGTCCACAGAATGGGAAAGAATATTCACCCAATACCCATCTGATAAGGGGTTAATATCCAGGATATATCAGGCACTGGTAGAACTTTACAAGAAGAAAACAAACAACCCCATAAAAAAATGGGGAGAAGAAATGAACAGAAACTTCAGCAAGGAAGAAATTCGAATGGCCAAAAAACATATAAAAAAATGCTCATCATCACTAATCATCAGAGAGATGCAAATCAAAACAACAATGAGATACCACTTTACACCACAGAGTCTGGCACATATTCAAAAGAACAAGAACAACAAGAGGTGGCATGGGTGTGGGGAAAAGGGAACACTCATCCATTGTTGGTGGGAATGCTGGCTGGTACAGCCTTTCTGGAAAACAATATGGACATTCCTCCAAAGACTAGAAATTGAACTCCCATTTGACCCAGCCATACCACTCCTGGGAATCTACTCTGGGAAGCCAAAAATACGCAGCAGAAACACCATCCCTACTTTTATGTTCATAGCAGCATTATTCACAATAGCCAGAATCTGGAAGCAACCAGAGTGCCCGAAAATCGATGACTGGATAAAAAAGCTTTGGTACATCTACACAATGGAATACTATGCAGTTGTTAGGAAAAATGAAGTTATAAAATTTGCCTACAAATGGATGGACCTGGAGAAGATTATGTTGAGCGAAATTAGCCAGAAGGAGAGAGACAGATACAGAATGACTGCATTTATCTGCATAACATAAATATATAGGTACATATTATGATACCAATATCCAAGGTCAAGTGAAACATATATCAGGAGGTCTTGTCAAAGGTGGAAATTATCACAAACGTGTGGGAGTCAGAGGCTAGGTAAGACAGAAAATGGAGCAGTGTGCTAACAATTGTCGAGGGTACTAATGCCAACCTAGAACTGAGCATTAAATAGAGGTAAAAAGATACACATGACAACCCTTTAATGTATGTTCTGTAATCCATAGTCTGGAGGGAAGGAAAAGAGAAAGAGAGAGAAATGGAAAGAAATAAAGAACCTGCCATGGAGGAGGGCTGGGGGAGGGGGAGGGAACCGAGGACGTTGGTGGTGGGAGATGGGCACTGGTGGCGGGATGGGTGCTGCAACACTGTATGACCAAAACCCAAATATGAACTTTTTAATTGTATATATTTGTAATTGTAAAAATAAAAAAAAATTTAAAAAAAAATGATCCTCAGGAATCAGGGAAAAATATTGAACCATCTGATGCTCACAGGAGACCTACCTAAATATCAGTAAGAAATGAAGACTCTAATTGATGTTTGAATACCATACAAATTCATCCTAATCAAAGCCTAAAACAGATTCAGTTGCCCACATTTTCATCAGACAAAACAGAATTCATATTTAAAAATATATATGTAGGATAAGGATAGTTATTATATAATGATGAACTCATTAACACAGATGAGCCTATTGAATGGTTATAAAATATATAAAACACCAACTAAAAATAAGTTTATTGAAAGATAATGTAATAGAAGACTTTAACACTGTCATTTTTTACCAGCAGATAGACAAATAATATATAAAATTAAAAGGGAAAAATATACTTAAATTATAGATGATAGAATTTAAATTAAATGTTAAATGATAGATATTTAAAGGAATCTTCAACTCCAAAAGTCAAATGCGAATTCTTTCTCAGAGCACAGGGAAAATTTTCCTAAATAAGTAACATGTTACGACATAGAATAAGTGTAACTAAATTAATGGAATTAAAATAATTTCAGTATCTTTTCAGATCACAATGCCACAAGGAGAGAAACTAACCAGGATATCTTAAATGAATGCAAATAGTTTGAGACTAATTATGCTATGGAATGGCTACTAGGCCAAAGAGAAAAGCAAAAAAAAAATAGAATTGATATCAACATAAAATATAAAGGTGGTAAAGGAGATGATACAGAAAAGGTTTAAAAAAGTACAACCTTTTATCTTAGGGAACTAGTAATAGAATAACTTTGTAATAGAATAGCACTAGTAATAGAATAAATTAAGTCAATATGGGGAAGGCAATAATAAAACTTGAGAAGTAAAATTGAAGTCTGAAATAGAAGAATTTTGATCAAAAGACCAAAAAAAGGTTTGGAAAGACAATATTGAGGGTTAAGGTGCTTGCTATACTTACAGCCAACCCTTATTTGATTCTCAGCATTATGTATGGTTCCCCCTACCTACTCCAGAACTGCTAGAAGAAATCCCTGAAAATATAGCCAGAGTAAGTTCTGAACATAGCCAGGTTTAACTATACACATGCACACCATAAAAAAATTAACAGAAGATAAATGAGAAGGGTACAGAGTACAAAGAGTGTTAGAGTAAGTAAAGACATGTAGTTTCTTATATAATAAAAGTTGTTGGCAGAAGGTAGATCTAAGGATATGCAAAGGAAGGTCTGATGGATACTGACAGTTAACAGATATGCGGGGTATTCTGGCCGACTGTCTCCCAATAGAGTTAGTATGTAGAATTCCCTAGTGAGACTGTTAATCAAGCTGCAGTTACACAGACAAGGCTATACTAGGTCATTTCTCTGCACATTTCCTTGTTGGCTATAACTAGCCCAAGATGGAGTCTAATGGACGATGCTTAATGTTAGGCATAAAACAGGTTTTTCTTGTTCTTCTGTCTGACATGTCCTTGCCATCATGGGCTAGTCTGGAAGGCTGCATTAGCAACTGCAATGCGTTCTTTTTGTTCATCTCTTCTTACCTAGATAGCATTCCCCGCAGGTTTTTGGTTCCTGGTTGTCTCCTTCCTATTATTCCTAAATCCTATGCAAAGAATGTGAAATGTCTTTGTAATGTAAACCATGAGCTGTATTGCCTTTTGAGACTATGGGATAAGAGAGTTGGGGTCTTTGTGGAGGTGGTCAGTCAGCTCAAGTGAGTCAGCTAAAGTCAGTTAGCTGTTGTTAGTCAGCTGCCAAGAAGAGAGCTGCTGCCCCTCCAGCTGGTGATCATTAAAAATATTAATGGCTATACATTGTGTTCCTGGTGTCTCATCTCTGCGCCTCTGACCCTACAGGACATTCCTGCTTCAAAAGTAATTATTTAAATGCATGCAAATTTTAAATTAATTATCCATTTTTGGTAACATATCACAAGTTTTGTGATGCCAAGCTTACAACAGCATGTACTACCAGACATGACTATTTGCCACAACACACGAATGTGAAAAGATCTGGTTCCTAACCTCTTTATAGACTTTCCAGAAATAGTAAGAGAAAGGAAGTTTAGTCACACAGGAACAAAGTGGGAGAAAAATAGCTTAAGGAAGTTAACTTCTTTTAACTTCTATTTCTTGGACTTCTGGGTCCAACTATTCATAATCCTCCATTCAAAAAGCCAATCTTGAGTCCAGAGAGATAGCACAATGGGCAAAGCACTAATTTTGCCTGTGTTGTAGGCAGGCAGACAGGGGGCGCCACATGGCAATAAAAATTCCTGAAGAAGAAGGAAAACTGGTCCTTCAGCCATCCAGAGTCACACCTGTTATCAGAGGGAACAGACTTGAGAAGACCATATCAACAATAGACCCTGGGGAAGGGAAGGCCAGAGGGAATGTGTGAATGGCCTTAGCTGATAAAATCTCCTGAGGGAAATGAATCAGCCTTCCCACCCAAAACCCAGCTCAAAGAAGACTCAAGCATTCCAATCAAAGAAGTACACTCCCAAAGTCTACTCCCCTTGGCAACGGGCCCTAGTAACCGAGGTTGAAGCCCCCATATGGGAGTAACTTGAGGAGAAATCTATAAAAGCCGTCCTGACCAAAAGACAGCACGCACATGCTGCCTGGGTACACATGTTGCCTGCATGCACATGCTGCATGGACAAACATGCTGCCTGAGCCTATGTGGCCGAGCACATGTGGTGCCTGAGCACGTGTGTTGCCCGCAGCTCCCCTCTTGAGATGTGTACTCTCTCTTTTACTCGTTCTCCGTCTTTGCAGTAGACCGTATTCTCTCTTGAATGCATTATTCTCTCTCTTACTTTCTCTCCCCTTCCCTCTCCAAAAACCTCCTTAATAAAATTTATTTTACTTCACTGCTCGTCGACTCCTGAAAATTCTTTTTCTGCAAGGAAGACAAGAACCATAAGGCAGACCTGGGTAAGGCCTAGGACTGACTTTCCTTTCCTGCAAAGAGAAATTCCTCGCTCCAGCCTGAGTCCGTGGCTCCCCGAGAAACCTCGGGTGGTGGGGATTAACTCCCATGCCTAGAGATCAAGCAGGCATCAGGTGTGGCTTGACGGCCACCTCGTGGGGCTGGTGGGGCTCAGGCCCACGCCTTGCAGGGGCTCATCGCAGACTTTATCAGTCCTTAGCCTGCCCAGTGGGTCCCGGGTGGCAGAGGCGGCTGGGGAGAAAGCAACCATCTCTCTCCCCTTCCGGCCTCACATAAGTCACCGGTGGGGTCCACCTGCAACACCTGCAGCTGACTTAGATTCTATCTCCAGAGCAACAGATGGTCCTTTAATCCCACCACTTGGGCAGAATTGGATGGATTTCATAATTATATACAGCATACATATTCTTATTATGAATTGTGCTTGCCCCAGTTCAATACTCTTCCTACTCCCATAGGTCCCTGTGAGGGACAAACATGTAGATATTCCAAGAGTACTTGGCCACTTTGGATCATCTATAATGTAATCAGTCCTCCTAGTTCAAAAAGACAGGACAGTGCACCTCCAGGCAAACTGACTTGTCTTCTATTCTAAAGGTAATGCCAAAGTGAGTTATTCTGACTGATTTTGGACCTTAGTGGAAGGAAAGTAGAGTTTGGAATCAGCTGGCTATTTATTCATGGTAAGAAGTATCAATGCCATTCTCTACAAATTATATTCTGAACTCCTTTATGGTTAAGAGAGGCAGCCTCTCCCACACTGCTAGGGAGATCTTACCTCAGGGAGTCAGTTCTGGAACTGCAAAGCCAAAGGTCTACCGGAATAGCTGCATTTCAATATGGTCACTTACCTGGCTCATTTCTAGATAGTCCAGCCCATGATGGACTGGGCTGGAAGTTTTTGGTGACCTTCTATCTATAAAATAAGTTAGGAGATAGGAGAAATTGCTTTTAGGCTATTTTGGCTCCTCTTTGCTCTCTGCCTGTCCTCTCCTTCTCTCCGTTCTCTTCCCTGTTGGGCTTTAGCATGAGGTAGCAGCCATCTTGGCCTAGAATTCTAAACCTACATGTGGTTTAACTAGTAACCTAAACTATGGGGTTTTCCTGTTACTGGATTGGACACCAGAACCTATGAGAGTAAAGCCTTTTAAAACTGCTCTGGACTCCTGAGTTTTTATCCATTTCCTGTCAGCTTCAGAGGTAGAAGGAAACTCATTCCCTGATATCTTTGGGAACCCCAGCAGCTCCCTAACAATGTAGGAGGCACTACATGGTCCTCTGAGCACTACCAGGTGAAACCCATGAGCACTGTTGGGTGAAATTCTTAGAAACACAATCAAATAAATAATATTGTTTTCTATCATGGGATTTCTCAAGAGAAAGCAAATAACTACTGAATTTTACTTAGAATTGTGCTTAACATATATGTATAAGTAATTATAAGATTTATTGAATGAATAGAATATAAATTCAAATTGCCATAGATAAATAAATGACATGAATTTAATCTATGTACCTTGCCTAGCATTTTATTGGCAAAGGTAGACTTTAAATAATAAGGGTTATAAACTATTGGTGGTGATTGTTAGGAAGGGGTGAGACATAACAGAAAACATCTCACATAAGTCTAACAGCTTTATTTTTTTTATATTAGGGAACTTAAAAACATAAGAGATTGGATTCTGCACCACAACCAGAGATAAAGTATTATTTTATGAGTTTAGTGCCTATGAATTCTCATAGGCTATGCAGCTGAAGTCCCTTGGGGATTCCAAGACCATTCCTGCAAACAAAACATAGCAAATGGAAGCTTGTATTCACAGTACTGATCTGCAGCCAGTTCTCTAAAAATGGTTTAGAGAAGGAAATTCAATCATGAACTCGGAGATTAGTTGGCATATATTGCTATTTACAAAATCACTTCCAAACACAGTCAGGCTCAGAAATCCACTTTCCTTTCCTATCATCTCAATAACAGCAGAATTTGAAGTCTGGGATGCTGCCTTCATTCACAGAGGCCAGAAGCAGAGAAAGACCTACTCCAACCCCCACTGACATATTCTCTGTGACAGCTGTTTGTTCTTTTGGCTAAGAAGAAGCCTAGGAGAAGTCACAAGGCCATTGGAGACCAATTTTTACATTCATTTCCTATTGAAAACCATTTTAAAAATAAGAATTTTAATATTACTGCTAATAGATTGTAGAGGTAGAGTCTTTATGCCTTACCCAGGTCTGCCTTATGGTTCTTGTCTTCCTTGCAGAAAAGAATTTTCAGGGAGTCGACGAGCAGTTGATACAGCTCATAAAATATTGGTATACAGTGGTTTAACAGAAGTCTGTGCAGGGTTAGGCTTCTGCTGTGGTATGACAATGGTTAGTAAGGATTGCACTGTGAAATGGATGGGAAATATTGCTCATTCAATGGCATTTCAGTCAGTCCTGTCCATAGAACAGGATGCTCAGGAGTGGTAGTAAGAATGAATATTGTATCACTATGTTCTTTTCAATTGTATCTCAAAACTTGTTACAAGTCAGTTGGAAAAACAAGATTAAATAATCTAGGAAGAGAACTATACCTAGCAAGAAACATAACAATAGTATTTTAATGGTACATAGAAAATAGGATTAAACTGAAATCACCGAGTTGTGCTCCTAGTCCTCCAGTAGAGCAAGGGTTCAGGATATCTATGATAAGCAGATGGTGTGCAATGATCTTTCTCAAATTAGTTATATGAGTAAATTTTCTACCCAAACTAGTCAATCTCATTCTGTCTCTTTCAAAAATATTTCTGTCACACTTGATAATAGATGTTTTGAAAATATATCCATAGATATACTATGTAATTAGAATCACAATCACGAAAGCCATTTATTTGTTGACCTGTGGTTAGTTGAGTGAGGAAGTAGTGCTTGAAATGAGCAAGGTAATTCCAAAATGTGTAAGGAAATACAATCAAAAATCAAAAGAAGTTGATCAAAAACTCAAAGAATGTCTTTACATTTTACTTTCTGAAATAAAGCACATTTATGACATCAATTTATCAAGAAAAAAGAAAACTCACAGAATTTATGAATAAAATGAGGGATCATATAGAATGTTGGGGATGGAACTTGGTCCATCTGTGAGCAAAAGCAAGTGCCCTGAGCACTGTACTATCTCACCAGCCCCAGAGTGAGATTATTTTATTGTTTTGATATAATTATGGGATAATTTGAATATAATAAAAACCAATTTTAGATTTTATAGAAACTTTTAGAGTCAAATGTATATAATAATATTATAACAAGCTAAGAATGTATCCATGTCCTCAAATGTTCTCAGCCTGCACAGCTAAACCTATCTTTGCCCCTCCTAACTCGGAAGAAACACTAGTTTGCTTTGTATAATTTCTGTGTGAATTAATTCATCCCCTGAGCAAAAAGCCCAGGTTTGGATATTCTTCTAGATAAAATAGTTTAGTTTTATATAATCCCATTCGTTTACCTTTGCTTTCATTTGCTTGTCAGTGGTGTGTCGTCTTTAAAGATACTTTTAGTTTTGATGTTGTAGAGCCGTTTCTCCTATGTTTTCTTCAATGTACCTTATAGATGCATGTCTGATGTTGAGATCTATAATACATTTTGATTTGACTTTTGTGCATGGCATTAGAAGGAGGTCTAAGTTCATTTTTTACACATAGCTGCCCATTTTTCCCAGCACCATTTGTTGAAGAGGCTTTCTTTGCTCCACTTAATATTTTTTGCTCCTTTATCGAAGATTAAGTGGTTGTATATTTGAGAGTGTGTTTCAGGATATTCAATTCTATTCCATCACTGTATCACTGTCTTCCTGTTCATCATCGATTTGCTCGAGGGAGCACCAGTAACATCTCCGAATGTCCTGTCTCATGCTAGTAGAGCCCAAGGGCACCTGCTTGCTTCAGGAACATAAAGAGCCTCAAACCATTCCATCAGGTCATGGGAATGAGATCTATAATTGTTACTGGTATTTGGCATATCAAATATGACACGGTAGCTTGCCAGGCTCTGCCATGTGGGTAGCATACTCTTGTAGTCATCTCTAAATCCAGCATTTATTGATGAACTGCGCAGCTGCAAGTAGCCACAGGAGCTGGGTTGTGATAGGCTGGTCTGCTGGGTGGAGTTCTGATGAAAGGGAGGTCCAGATGTGGAAAATGGAGGCCTCTCATGGATTGGGGGTCGTCTGACTTGTTGCGAGGCTCTGCTGGGGTAGCGGGCCAGGGCTAGAAACCACCATCCCTCCCAGGCGCCTCTTGAGCGGCTGGGCACAGGGAGAGCCAGTAGAAGCTCTGCCCCATGTCTGTGAGTCTCTGGATCCGCATACCTGAGCCGGATTTAAAAAAAGACTGCTGCAGGGTGGATCTCATGAGCCAGGCTGTGATAGGCTGGTTTGTTGGGTGGAGTTCTGACGAGAGGGAAGTCCAGATATGGAAAATGGAGGTCCTTGTGGAGTGAGTGATCATCTGGCTTGTTGCAAGGCTCTGAACCGGATTTAAAAAAAGACTGATGCAGGGTGGATCTTGATCGGCGGGCTGATATAGGCTGGTCTGCTGGGTGGAGTTCTGACGAGAGGGGAAGTCCAGATGTAAAAAATGGAGGTCATCGTGGAGGGGGTTCGTCTGGCTTATTGCGAGGCTCTGCTGGGGTAGCGGGCCAGGGCTAGAAACCGCCATCCCTCCCAGGCACCTCTTGAGCAGCTGGGCAACAGGGAGAACCAGTGGCAGCTCTGCCCCCTGTCTGTGAGTCTCTATTCCATAGGTCTATGGATATGTTTTTTATATCAATACCACACTGTCTTAATTACAACTGTTCTGTAGAAGAGCTTGAAGTTGGGGAAAGTGATACTTCCCAACTTCTTTTTCCAAGGATTGATTTAGCAATTGGTGGGGGTTTATTATTCCATACAAATTACAGGAGTGTTTCTGCACCTCAAAAGAAATGGTGACCAAGATACAAAGACAATCCACAGAGTGGGAAAGGATATTCACCCAATACCCATCTGACAAGGGGTTAATATCAAGGATATATCAGGCACTGGTAGCCCTTCACAAAAAAAAAAAAAAGCCAACCCCATCAAAAAATGGGGAGAAGAAATGAACAGAAGCTTCCAAAAAAGAAGAAAGTCAAATGGCCAAAAGGCATATGAAAAAGTGCTCTTCATCTTTAATCATCAGGGAGATGCAAATCAAAACAACAATGAGGCACCATCGTACACCACAGAGACTGGCACACATCCGAAACAGCAAGAACAACTGGTGCTGGCATGGATGTGGGGAAAAAAGGGACTCTATCCACTGTTGTTGGGAGTGCTAGTTGGTGCAGCCATTTTGGAAAACAATGTGGGCATTCCTCAGAAAGCTAGATATTGAGCTTCCATTTGATCCAGCAATAGCACTCCTGGGAATATACTCAAGAGACTGAAAAACACATAGCAGAAACACTCTCTGTATTCTTTATTCATCTCTGCACTATTCACTATAGCTAGAATCTGCAAACAACCTAAATGCCCAAGAACAGAGGATTGGCTAAAGAAACTGTGGTTCATCTACACTATGGAATACTATGCAGCTGTCAGAAAAGACGAAATTATGAAATTTATCTGCAAATGGATGGACATGGAGACTATTATGCTGAGTGAAATTAGTCAGAAGGAAAAGGACAGATATAGAATGACTGCATTCATTAATAGGATATAGATACCAGTGTTTTACTTAGTGTGGGAAATGGTAATAGCAGATTAAAACTCACCATTGAATATACACAAAGAGACTTAAGTGATAAACTCTAAATATCTTCAGGGCTAGCCACAATGTGTGAAAGAAGAGGGAGAGAGATGCAGAGACAGAGAGAGAGACACAGAGAGAGAAAAAGAGGAAATGGGGCTACCTGCTATTAAGGCAGTCTGGGGGTGGGCTGGGGGATGGGGTACATTGGTGTTGGAAATGGGGCACTGGTGGAGGAATGGGTGCTGGAATACTGTATTAGCAAGAACCAATTGTGAACACATTTGTAATAGTATATATCACTGTGGTATAATAAAATATTTTAAAAAACAGTTTAGGTCTTTAATGCAAAGACTTTTGCAACCTGCACCAAGAAAGAATAGAAATAAATAGCCTATATATGCTGGCTGGAAATAAGCACCAGGGGGCCGGAGTGATAGTCCAGCGGGTAGGGCGTTGCCCCTGCACGTGGCCCGCCCATGCCGGCCCAGGTTCGATCCCGCTATCCCATATGGTCCCCGAGCACCGCCAGGAGTAATTCCTGAGTGCAGAGCCAGGAGTAACCCCTGAGGATTGCCGGGTGTGAGCCAAAAAGCAAAAAAAAAAAAAAAAAAAAGATAAGCACCAGGCAAGCACAGAATAAGAGAGAAAGAAAATAAAGAAGGAAGGAAGGAATGAAGGAAGGAAGGAAGGAAGGAAGGAAGGAAGGAAGGGAGGGAGGGAGGGAGGGAGGGAGGGAGGGGAGGGAGGGGAGGGAGAGAGAGAGAGAGAGAGAGAGAGAGAGAGAGAGAGAGAGAGAAAGAAAGAAGAAAGAAAGAAAGAAAGAAAGAAAGAAAGAAAGAAAGAAAGAAAGAAAGAAAGAAAGAAAGAAAGAAAGAAAGAAAGAAAGAAAGAAAGAAAGAAAGAAAGAAAGAAAGAAAGAAAGAAAGAAAGAAAGAAAGAAAGAAAGAAAGAAAGAAAGAAAGAAAGAAAGAAAGAAAGAAAGAAAAGAAAGAAAGAAAGAAAGAAGAAAGAAAGAAAGAAAAGAAAGATGCAGGCTGGGGGGGGGGGGGGAAATCTTGGGACCTTGGGGTTGGGAAGAGTGCACTGGTGGAGGGATGTTGCTGGAACACTGTATAATTGAAACCCAATTATGAACAACTTTGTAATTGTTTATCTCATGGTGGTATAAGAAAATTTTAAAAAAGCAAAAAAAAGACAATTTGGGGTCTTTTACATGTAGCGGCAGTCAGGGCAGAAACAGAACAGGATACTGTCAGCACTTTATATTTTAGTTTTGCTTTGATGCCTAAATGAAATGCTACAATCTTTGATATTCCCAGTAAATGCTGATGTTCTTCTAACTTTCCTGGATATGTCTGTTAACAATGGCTCATTTGTTTGGAGCCTTAGTGGAGTGAGGGAATGATTTTGGGACTGCCAAGTGCCTTGATGCTCTCACAGTCTCCTCCTAGTCCTCCTTTTCCTCCACCTCCTCATCCTCCTCTGCCTTCCCCTCCTCTGCCTCCTCCTCCATCTCTTCCTCTGTCTCCTCCTCCTCCTCCTTCTCCTCAGTCAGAATAAATAGTGGTGGGGGTGGATTGGTCATTGGCAGTAGATAAAAGGGAAGCTCCCAGCCCCATCTCTAGCTCTCTCTCTCCCAGTACATTCAGCTCTCTCACTTTCTGTGTGTGTGTGTGAGTGTGTGTGTGTGTGTGTGTGTGTGTGTGTGTGTGTTTGGCTCCTTATATGGTTGTTTGTCTAATTGTTTGCCTCTGATTGATCCCTGTTATTTGGAAGTCGAAGACCCCCATTTGATTGGCGCTAGACAATTATAACTGTGCATTTCTTAAAATGTGACAGAAATGTAAACATACAGTGTAGAATCATGTGTACCAGCTACTTGAACTTATCACAAGCCTTTAAAATCCACGCTATTATTATTATGCCAGTTTTTCCTGCTTTTTGTTCTGTATTACTGCATAGTATAGATATGCCACAATGTCTTGATTCATTGAGTTACTGAATATGTTGGCTATTTCTAGTCTGGTAAACTATCATAAAGACAGGAGAATCATTCAAATACAGTGTTTGTGCACATGACTCGCCTTGGCCTATGTTCTCTAAGCAACAAGTGATAAATTTAACTCTATTATTTTCAGTGACTATGATACAGCAGGAGCTGAAGGGTAGAGCACCAGGACACTTTAAATCTCATCCATTGAACAGGTAGCCAGTCAGAATAAACAGTGGTGGGGGGGGGTTGGTCATTTGGCAATAGATAAAAGGGAAGCTCCAGCCCTGTCTCCAGCTCTGTCTCTACCCCCAGTATATTAAGCTGTTGCTTGCTCGCTCTGCAGGCCTGAAGGTGAGACACAGATTACGGGTGGGAATAATAAGAGATAAATTGCACAAGGGTTTGCACAGCCCGCAGTAAGCCAGAGTAAAAAAAAAAAAAAATCGCTATGGGAAACTCCACATCGCGGTTAGAAGGGTATACTGATGTGCTTATGCTTCTCACTAAGGCAGCTGGACTGCCATTGAAAGAGAGTGTTTTTAAAAAGTCTCCTTAAGGGGCCAGAGCGATAGCCCAGCGGGTAGGGCGTTTGCCTTGCACGGCCGGCCTGTGCCGGCCCAGGTTCGATCCCGGCATCCCATATGGTCCCCGAGCACCCTCAGGAGTAATTCCTGAGTGCAGAGCCAGGAGTAACCCCTGAGCATCACCGGGTGTGACCCAAAAAGCAAAAAAAAAAATAAATAAATAAAAAGTCTCCTTAAGAGAATACAGAAGCATTGCTACTGGTTTGAACCAGAGAGCAGGGAACAGTTCAACCCGAGTTATGGAAAAAGGTTGGAAAGGATTTAAGGCGCGCCCATAGGAAGGGGAAATAATCCCCTTAGAAGAATGGGGTGCATATGCTTGCATTAATTTGGCTTTAGTGCCGTTTGAATCTGATTCAGAGGAGGAGGAGGACATAATTTCTTCTAGCTCAACTTCCTCCTCTCTCTCCCCACCCCTTGTATCTCAGGCTAAGGAGGAACTAACCACATCTTCCTTTGAATTACCTCCTAGGGAGTCATTGTCAGCCTCACCTGCCTTTGTAAATTCTAATACTGAAACAAAGCAGGCAGCCTCACAGGATGATAGTTTTGATTCTGTTGCAGAAATAGAGGTGCCATCACATGAGAAGGCAATCTGGAGAGAAATTCGTGATCTCCGTGATCTCCTTAGAAAAATTAAATCTACTGAGTAAAAGGCAGACAGGTCGCCTAGGCCTAGGCAACCTGAGTTTCCCTCCCTACAGGGGCTTAACGATTCCCTTTGTGAACCTGGAGTTCATGCTATGTGAACCTGGAGTTCATGCTATTCCAATGCCCCAATATCCGAATCAGGAAGTAGCTACAGCTCCACTTCAATTGAAAGAAGGCAGAAACCCCCTTTCCCAACCAGGGCAGGCCTACTCATGGAAAGTTACCAATTTAGGGCCTGAGTGTCCTTTTCATCTTAAAGTAACCTTTTTGTTATCTACTAAAGGCCCAGAACAAATTCCTGTTAGAGGTTATTAAACCCCCGCCCGCCCAGAATCCCTGAATTGCCTAAATTGCATTCCTGCAAGTACGCATAGCCGTTGCTGACCCATGATCCCATAGCGTGTATCTAGCCGCACCAAATATAGAAAGAAGTATTAAGAATAATCTGATTGGTGGGAAATGGTTACTTGGTACAAAGTGATTGGCTGCCTGCGCGCAGACCTTGATGTAATATTTTAAATCTATTGGATGGATATGCGCGGGCTTTTCTGTAGCGGCGGGAACTATCTCTTAAAAGATCCTCCCTGGAAGGGTTCGGGGCTCTTAGCCACTGACCGCTTGGGGTCATGCTATGGGCCCCGAGTATACTCGCTTATTAATAAAACCCTTGCTTTTGCAGAGGACCCGGTCTCTCAGAGTTTTCCTTGGTAGGTGCGGCGTTCTAAGGCTCCCAGTCAGTCACCCAACTCTTTCATTTGGGCCAACTCTTTCATTTGGGGGGCTCGTCCGGGATCAGGAGTTGAGGACCCCACCTAGCCAGGATCTCCCCTGACAAGACCATCCTGGGTAAGTTTGGCGCCTTCTCCACTCGCGATCGCTAGATTGGTGTGCCGGCCGGCTCAGGGACTCTCGAGGTGACTGTCGGATCGAGTCGGCGGGCCTGGCGTAAAGTCTAGCCGCCGTTCTCCCCGACTGTGGTGAACAGACGTGTTCCGGGGGACCACAGGTCACAACCCTGGGGGACGCCCCAGTGGTGGTGGAGATCCGGGGACGCCCGAGAACTCCTTCTGGGGGAAGGGAGACGAATGTCTCCTTCCAAGTTGAGAGTGAGAAAAGTCCGGGTTCGAAGTCCGGCCTCAGGGTAAATCCTGAGAAGACCTAGGTTTGTAACCCAGAAACAGTAGGTTGGCGCCCAACACCGAGGATTCTCTTGAGCTCGTCACTGCAGTCTAAGAAAACCTGTTCGGACAACAGAAAATTCCAAATCCGGATTGTGAGAGTGGTGAGTGTGGGGTGAGTCTGAGTGAAAGGAGGACCGGTCCGGCGTGATTGAAGAGAGTGTGAAACTGTGTGAAGTAATCTCTGTCCTATTTGTAATTGTGACCTGTGAATGTTTGGTTATTGACATCATGCACCGCAAGGAATTACATTTCTCTCCCCTCCCGCCTCACATAAGCTACCAGTGAGGCCCACCTACATCATTTTGGCTACTGCAGCAGAATGTTGTAGTGGCAGTGAGGAGTTCCACCAGAAGGAGGTAATCAGCGAAAATCTGCAGAGAAGGTATGTTCCTCGCAAATCTCTAGGGGAATGGGGAAGAATGTTATAACCTCTGTGTAAATGTGTGTGTGTATAAGCACCCTGATGGGTCTTCCTGTCAGGCGTGAGTCTGTGGCTCCACGACCGGCACCCTTAAGGTCCCACAAAGGTTACGGAGCCCGAGTGGGCTGTCTGCTAGGAAGAACATAAGGTCTATGGTGGCGCTGACCTAGTGGTCGGCCGCAAGTCACAACTGCTGAGTCCACTACGGCTAAGTTCTTCACCGGTAGACAAGCAACTGAATGGTCTCGGTAAAGAGGCACCCCCTCCTTTGTCTGTCTCGCGTCACCTATCACTATGGGAGGAACGGGAGGAAACCCACTAGTGAAAGATTCTAGAAGAGCAAATTTCAGCAGTCCTTTTTCCTCTCCCCTTACTAGCAAAAGAACTGGCTAGAGCACACCTGGAGGTCAATTAAAGAGCTAAACAGCTTTTAGCCCCAGGCAAAGAAAAAAAATGGGTAAAAGACTAGAAAGGAAAGCCTCTCACCAAGACAGAAAGGCAGATTCTACTAAGAGATGCGGCAAAACATCAGCAAGGCCACAGACGGTAGCAAGCAAGCAAGACAAAACTTTTCTTCTCCGTTCTCTTGGAAGCCCATAGCAGGTTAGGTCCAGCTCCACACACAGGTTGTGGTTGTGGTGGATGCCGGGGAGGGCCCCAGGGACACCTCTAGTAATGCAGAGATCACTGATCGAGACGTCCACAGCATGATGATTCTCTGAATTAATGGCCAGCATGTGAGGGGTTAGAGTCCCCTCTGGAGTGGCCAGTATGGGAGGGGTTAGAGTCCCCCTTGGGTTTCTTGTTAAAACACTGAACCTACAACTAGTTGGCCTAAGCAAAAGCGTCTTAAGGATCTTTGTAATAACACGTGGCCTGAGTATATATCTAACATCCAGGCCTTCATGGCATTGTACCAGGCTTTGCAAAAGAAAAGGGAAAATGTCAGATTTGCTGTATGTGTGCCTTGGAAGTAAAGGAACCAGAACAGGACCCCACACCAACTGCACAGGCAGGAACCTGAGGCTTCAGTCTGGCCTCTAACCCCGCTGCCACCTACGGAGCTTGCAAAAGGCTTCCCAGGAAAGAGGGCTACTGCTGTTAACAAGCCCCTCCCCTCCAGGGACCACCTCTGGCAGCTCAGGTTTCCCCTCATAGATCTAGGCTTCCTAGAGGAGAATAGCTCAGCAAAAAGTTACTTGCAAGGAAGCCCACTATGCCCACAGTGGTCTAACACAACTCAGGAGTGTAGTGTAGTTCTCCCCTAGAAGGGACTAGTGAAGCAGAAGCAGGGCGTATTAAAAAAAAAAAAAAAACAGGCAGGGGACAGAGGCTGGTGCAGGCTGAAAAAAAATCAGGGCGAGGTCCAAACCGGTGGAGCAGGGCTATTTGCCCTTGGGGACTGCCCTTCCTTTTTCAGTCTCAGTTTGCTCTACCCTTCCAAAAGGGTTAAGTCATAACTAAAGATCAATCGATCAACTGTATATGTGTGTGTGTGCACGTGCGTGTGTGGTGGCCATCAATTGTTTGCAGTTCTCTTGTCTGTGTAAAACGTTGAAATGCTAAATGAAACCAAATTAAAATCAAGAGCAAATTGTTGAGCCAGGAATAGGCAATGTGTTCTAAACTGAGTGTTAAGCATTAGGAAAAAATTGACGTGTTCAATCTAAATCTTATGGTAAAAAGGTTAAAAGGTCTAATTGTAAAACCTTTTAAGTGTTCCTGATCCCTGAAATTCTCTCTGCTCCCAAACTTGTGCTGTTTAGAAAGGGTGGGAGTTAGAGCCAGAGTCAGCAAAGAGATAAGAACTTTGTGAGATAGTGCAGAGCTTTACCTCATAAGTTTAGGTTAAATTCTAATAAGAAATTAGGCTGTTTTGGGGGCCAGAGCGATATCCCAGCGGGTAGGGAGTTTGCCTTGCACGCGGCCGCCCATGCCGGCCAGGGTTCGATTCCCGGCATCCCATATGGTCCCCGAGCACCGCCAGGAGTGATTCCTGAGTGCAGAACCAGGAGAAACCCCTGAGCATCGCCGGGTGTGACCCAAAAAACAACAACAACAAAAAAAAAAAGAAATTAGGCAATTAAATCAAAAAAGGTCTTGTGTTTCATGAAAAATTGGTAGTTGAAATGTTTCTTTTTTATGTTGGTACATATTCGTTTTATTTCTGCAATAGGGTAATCACCTCAGCCTGATAAATCTGGTAGAATTCCAGAGCAGCCCTTGCTGGAGAAGAAAAAAAAAAAAAGTGAATCTCTTTAACATTCAAGGAGCTAGAAATGTTTGTTTAAATTTAGTGGCCTCTGAACATAAAAAATTAAAATAGGAAAAGTAAATAACAGCAATCAGTTTTTTCTTTTTTCAGGCTTTGTTTCTAATCTGCCCAGTATGTGTTATTATTGAAATAGCTTTAATATATGTAAGCTTTGTCATCAGGTATTGACCTAGTCTTGAATTGAAAGTCTTAGTTATTCACAAGTGTAAAATCTTTATTGTTACTAGGTAGTAATCTTTTTGGGTATTTTAAATTTGCATTGTTTGTAATCCTAAAAACTGATATTCTAAAGATAAAATTTTAAATGTTTCTGGATAATTTCTAATATGAAGTGAACCTTTGCCAAGCACAAATTTTAAAAAACTTTAATTGTGAGCGTGTCAGCTTCTTAAATATGTATGGAACTAATCTAATGCTTTAAAGTAGTTTTGCTATGCTAGATGAGATAATAACTAGTAACTTGTTTCCAAATTTGGGAGATTAATTTGTATTAAGCTCTGTAAAATAAGGAAATTAATACCTTTAGGGTGTAACTATAAGAAGTCTAAATAATGCATTTTAAGTAACAGAAAGATAATGGATGGAAATGTCTGTGGAAAAACGGAAAAAATTCTGTTAAAGCAAAGGCTTGTTTTTACACCGAAAGTTACAGGACAGAATGAATGTGTAGAAGGTCGGAAAATGTTGAGTAAACAAACTATGAAACTCTTTTCTGAAGAATTGTTCTAGTACCTTTTTGGTAAAATCTATAAAAAAGATATTAGACAAACGGTATGAACTCCTGTTACAGTGCTCCTAAAAATTAGTAATTAGGGTTTTGACATGAAATTAAATAAGTCACACAGGATACTGTTAAACTGTCTGCTCTATTTCAACAGGACTTTGCTTCTTTTAAGCAGTTCCAACAGCAAATTAGTGTATTGTGCTTCGTTGTAAGTAAAGTGTAATATATGCTTTTGTCTCTTTACACCTTCAGTACGTCTTTTAATGTTTCATGGCACTGTGTTGGTTTGCATAAACTCAGACAAAAATATTTCCTTTCTGTAATAAGGCCTAGCCCTCATGCAGACAGGAAAGCCAGTATGGGACCCCAAGGCCCACTTCCAGGGAAAACAGGAGTCAAAGGGATTGGTCTAAGTGACAGGAGCAGGTAGTTACAAATCTCAGGGAGACCCTAAAGGCAGGCCAGCTCAAGAATCATCTCTGCTGTGAAGAACGAGGAATCTGCCAATCTGTGATAACTGACAACTGCCTGGGCCATGCAACAAGGAAGGCTGCTGCAGTAGGGGAACGGCTTCAGTCCCAAAGAGGGATGTGGTCACTCTCTGCTCACCCAGTGGAAGAGGCCCGAGGTCACCTGTTGCTCATCATGGAACCTGATCTTCATGGCCAAGCCTGGGGTAGCCCTGACGTGACAGGTAAAGACATTAAAATACTATAATTGGTGTTTGCCTGCTCTGCTTTAGCCAATCCTGAGGACTTCTTGGTAGTAACAAGGTACCCTAAGTGGAGAGTTCTCCAGTTTTGCTGTGTTTATGCAAAAGAACCAGTCAGGTTTATTTAGTCATTTGACAAATTTAAAGTAAAGGTGGAGAGAAAACCATATTTCTATAACTTTTGTAAAAATCAAATTCTAAATCTACAGAAAGGTAATTGAATAAATGTATCCAAATAGGCTTGATTTAAAGGTAACCCCTTGGCTAATCCAGTTGCTTAAATTTGCTAATAGGCCAAGGGTTTTCAAGTTAGCATCCAAATTGGTTGGATATTTATTCTTAATTCTTTAAGTACACAGTCATTTGGAAATTCCAAAATTCTTAAGGATTTTAAAAGCTTTTAATTCTTGAGCCATCATGGTACCAATACCTCATCCAGTAACATTAGGAAATAACAATTGTCCATAGAAAGGGACAAAACAGGGCAGTTTAAAGTAACTCAGAACTGTGTTTTATGTGTCATAAATCTTAAGGATCGACAATTTGACTTTGCGCAAAAGTTCAGATGATCAGCGTATAGTCATCTATTGGTTCTAACACATTCAGTGAGAGGGGCAAGGCTTTTCTACAAAAAGCCAGAAAGGTGGCTTGATGTTTCTATGAAAAAAATCTGGTCACAAAATGTTTGCTTCAATTTGTGTTACCTTAACACTGTGTTTTCTAAAACAGCAAAGTATTCTGCCCTCACTAGGGCAAAAAGGGACTTTTACTCCTCCAGGGCCTAATCATTTCTAAGTAATGTTCGTAGCCTAATTAATCTAATCTTTTCTTGCAGATAATAATAACTTCAGAAAATCTGATCCATTCATTGCATGGGACCCATTTGGAGATTTCACCCCTTGCACAGGCAGGGTCTACAGTCCCTTTGTCAGCATGAAGCAGCTCCAGAAGATGGACCTTCACCCATTTTCCCTTAAAAATATAAGGCGGTGAAATCTCTTAAAAGGAATATGATGTGTATAAATTGACAGGAAAGGGCCCCATGGCAGTAAAGCAACCTAGTCTAGAAAGAGTGCTGCTTCTACGCAGACCACTCTGGGGTAATAAGAAACCCACGGCGCAGTTAAGAAAAAGACTGAATGCGGAAAGGGTGATTTGAGTCTTGGTTTGCGCAGTACCCCTGGCTAACTACCTTAGCCGGGCCCCTCATCATATTCTTATTGATTTTAATTGGGCCTTGCCTTCTTAATAGAGACCGGGTGGGTGAAGTCAAGTTGTTAGTACTCAGGCAACAATATCAGGCCTACGGAGTGAAGGTCTCTAATGGTCTCTAGGATTAGAAGACCCTCCTAAAGAAAAGGGGAATGAAAGAAGGCAGAAACCCCCTTTCCCAACCAGGGCAGGCCTACTCATGGAAAGTTACCAATTTAGGGCCTGAGTGTCCTTTTCATCTTAAAGTAACCTTTTTGTTATCTACAAAAGGCCCAGAACAAATTCCTGTTAGAGGTTATTAAACCCCGCCCAGAATCTACTATCTGGCCTGAATTGCCTAAATTGCATTCCTGCAAGTACGCATAGCCGTTGCTGACCCATGATCCCACGCGTGTATCTAGCCGCACCAAATATAGAAAGAAGTATTAAGAATAATCTGATTGGTGGGAAATGGTTACTTGGTACAAAGTGATTGGCTGCCTCTGCGCGCAGACCTTGATGTAATATTTTAAATCTATTGGATGGATATGCGCGGGCTTTTCTGTAGCGGCGGGAACTATCTCTTAAAAGATCCTCCCTGGAAGGGTTCGGGGCTCTTAGCCACTGACCGCTTGGGGTCATGCTATGGGCCCGAGTATACTCGCTTATTAATAAAACCCTTGCTTTTACAGAGGACCTGGTCTCTCAGAGTTTTCCTTGGTAGGTGCGGCGTTCTAAGGCTCCCAGTCAGTCACCCCATCGGGTGACCAACTCTTTCACAATATAAGTTAAATCATGAGCTGCGTACATTAATAAATACTCCTGATTCTTTTGATAATAATCCACAGCTTCATGAATTTCCTATTGCTTGTAATCTAAATACACAAACTAATAGATATGAAGGTGATTATCAAGCTATTCCTTTTAAGTTTCTGACCTCCCTAAAACAGGCTGTTTCAACGTATTGGCCTCACGTCTACTTATGTTTTTGCTTTGCTAGAGAATTTTGCTGAAGCTAATGTCTTACTTACTTGTGATTGGCAAGCGATTGCAAAGGGTGTTTTGAAAAAATCACAGAATATTCAGTTTAAGTCTTGGTGGCGTGAGGAGGCAGAAAAAGTTTCACGGAAAAGGTATCCCAAAAATGCTGAAGCCACAGTAGCGAGAATCATGGGAACAGGCAATTAGTTAACAGCTGCAGATCAGATTAAAATACCTGCAGATATTTTAGATTTGACTACTAATACCTGCTTGAAAACATGGCATAATTTGGAAGCTCCAGAAAACAAGCAATTGCATTTACTAAGGTATTACAACAAGCAAATGAAACTTATGTAGATTTCATAGCCAAGTTAGAAGGTACTTTAGAAAAATCTGTCTCAGATGCTACTGTGCGTGATTTACTTATGTCCACTTTGGCGGTAGAAAATGCTTCTCCTGATTGTCAAGAGGCAATCCGAGCCTCAAAGTTAATGGGAAAAGATACTAGAGATGATTTTATTCCTGCTTGTCGCGACATAGGGTCTGCAAAAGTATCAGGCCCGAATTTTTGCTGCAGAAGTCCGAAATGTTAATCAAATGACATGTTTTGATTGTGGGCAGGAAGGACATTTAAGAAGAAATTGTACTAAGAAAAGGGAAGGGAGAAACTGCTCCCAGCCTTGTGATTCTGCGCTCTGCAAAAGGTGTGGCAGAATTGGACATAGAACCAAGGATTGTTACTCCAGAAAGCATAGAAACGGGTCACTGCTTGCTCCCCATCTCTACAGAGTTGGGAAACGAATCAAGGGACCAGTCCCGAGGCCCCACAAACAACCCGGGAAGCCTACCGAAACAATCATAAATTTGTTGGAGAGTGAGTTTGCCAGCTTGGCTCCAGCTGAGCGGCCACAGAAACAGCGGGATTTTTTTTTCTGTAACTAACCACGTGGCTCCAGCAGCTACAGCCCTTTCTGAAGCCTCTGCCCTTCCAGCGGCCCAGCCCGCATCTTTTCTGAAGGGAAGGGGTAAACAAGCCTTGATGCTCCAGCTTCTTCTTCTTTTTTTTTTTAAGTATTTTATTATACCACCGTGAGATATACAAATAAAAAGATATACAATTAAAAAAGTTCATGTTTGGGTTTTGGTCATACAGTGTTTCAGCACCCGGCCCTCCACCAGTGCCCATCTCCCACCAACAACATCCCGGTTCCCTCCCCCTAACCCAGCCCTGCTCCATGGCAGGTTCTTTATTTCTTTGCCTTTCTCTCTCTTTCTCTTTTCCTTCCTTTCTAGACTATGGACTACAGAACATACATTAAAAGGTTGTCATGTGAATCCTTTTGCCTCTATTTCATGCTCAGTTCTAGGTTGGCATTAGTACCCTAGACTATTATTAGCACCCTGTTCCATTTTCTGTCTTTCCTAAACTCTGACTCCCACACGTTTGTGATAATTTCCACCTTTGACAAGACCTCCCGATATATGCTTCACTTGACCTTGGATATTGGTATCCAGCTTCTTCTAAGGCCTTGAGCATTCCCAGGGTTTCTCCAACCAGCCCCCCATCCCAACTGGATGGGCGGAGCCAGCAGAATCCAGCAGCTCAGCAGTCCCAGCCCAGAAGCCAAGCAGATGGGCGAGTGGAAGAAAGACAGGCAGGCGGAATGTTTAAAACCGCTGATTTACCCTGCAATCTGTCTGCTACCTCACCTCAATCCGAAGGCAATTCTGCTTTAATTCATATTTCAAAATCTGAAACGCTGGATAGCAAACCTACTTATACCACTTTACAAACTGCTAAGGATCGTACTGCTTTGGATATTCCACTTATTCAGGATTTGTTTTTAGCTCCTAACAATTTTTATGAAATTCCAACTAATATCTATGGTCCTTTGCCTCCTCAATCATTTGGATTAGTAACTGTCAGTAATAATATGGAATTTAAAGGTGTTAATGTTCAAATGAAGTTTTTTGATGGTAATTTTGAAAGTGAAATTATGCTCATTTTATCTGTAAAGGCTAAAACACGTATTTTTAAAGGTGAAAAAAATTGCTCAGCTTCTTGTATTGCCAAAAGGTCAGTTCCTAATGATAAGGAACAAGGGTGTGGCAGCACTAATGTTGATGTTTTTTGGACACAATTCCTTTCAGAGGATAAACCCAGTATGGTGCTTACTTTTGAAGATGGTACTAAAATTGAAGGTTTGATTGATTCAGGGGCCGATACAGCCATAATTGCTTCACATCATTGGCCCTCTGGATGGAAAAAACACCATGTACTTAATGCAACTTTTACTGGGTTGGGTGTCATGACTGATATTTAACAAAGTGATGAGCCTCTCAGGTGTACTGACCCAGATGGAGATGAGACTGTTATTCAGCCCTACATTTTGCCTATTGCAATTACCTTATGGGGCAGAAATTTGTTGAAAAAATTGGATATTGTTATGACTAAATATAGAAACCTTTGTAAACAGCCACATTTTTAATGCGGGCCGCTGCTCCTAAAACAGCTTTACCCATTAAGTGGAAAAACACGGAGCCAGTGTGGGTTGAGCAGTGGCCCTTAATTACTGAACGCTAACGGCTTTGCAACAATTAGTGGAGGAACAGCTCAACTTGGGTCATATTGTTCCAAGTTCTAGTCCTTGGAATTCTCCAGTTTTTGTAATCAAAAAGAAATCAGTCAATGGAGAATGTTAACAGATTTATGCCAGGTCAATAAATGCATGGAGCCTATGGGCCCTTTGCAGCCTGGCCTTCCTAATCTTGCTATGATATCAAAACCTGGAATATTATTGCTATTGATTTAAAAGATTGTTTTTATACTATTGCCCTTGCTGAGCAGGATAGAGAAAAATTTGCATTTACTGTCCTATCGATGAATAATTAAGCACCTAATAAAAGATATCATTGGACAGTGTTGCCTCAAGGCATGATGAATAGACCGACCATGTGTCAATATTTTGTTAATCAACCCTTGGAGATTATACGTAAAAAATATCCAGGTACCAAGTTAATTCATTATATGGATGATAGCCTTGTACCTGCTCCTCCTGAAATTAATTTGCAAAATGTCTATTCTTCTACTGTTACTGAACTACAGGATTGGGGCTTAGAAATAGCCAAAGAAAAGGTCCAGCATTCAGTACCTTGGAAATTTTTAGGTCAAATTATTAATAATGCTATGGTAATTCCACAAAAGGTGCAAATCAGGAAAGATAATTTAAAAACTTTAAATGATTTTCAGCAACTATTAGGTAATATCAATTGGTTACGTCCATCCCTGGGCATTCCCACTTAAGTGCTTAGGCATCTTTTGCCATACTTGAGGGTGATGCACAAATTAATAGTCCTCGTCAGCTCACCCCAGAAGCAGCCCAGGAACTTCAATTTATTGAACAAATGGTTAATTCAGCTCAATTAAATCGCATTGAAAAATTCGAACCATTCTCATTGATAATTCTAAATACTTTGCATTCACCAACTGGAGTTTTAATACAGGATTCAAATATTATAGAGTGGATTTTTTTGCCAAATAAAAATAGCAAGTCTTTATTGACATATCCCTCCAAAGTTTCTTAGGTTATTATAAAGGGAAGAAAAAGAGCTGTACAGCTTTCTGGCTTGATCCTAAAGAAATTATTGTTAAATATGATATGGAAAAGATACAAGCCCTATGGGAAACAGATGAAAACTGGCAAATAGCTTGTACCAGTTATTTGGGTTCAATACATAATATCTTTTCTAAGATAAAGTTGTTTCAGTTTTTACAATTAATTAATTGGATATGGCCAAGCGTGGTTCGTTGAGATCCAATAGATGATGCTGTAACTTTCTTTACTGATGCTTCCAAAGATGGAAAAGCTGCTTATACTGACTTAAAAAATGATGTTGTATTACAAACTCCTTATCAATCAGTGCAAAAGAATGAGTTATTTGCTATTATTTCTTTATTGCAGAATTATTCAGATCCTCTTAATATAGTCACTGATTCACAATATGCAGCTTGGACTGTACAAAATATTTATACTGTCTCTTTACCTTTAAAACTGTCTGAACTTTTATCATTGTTTGCCACATTGCAGCAATTGCTTCGTGCTCGTATTCATCCTTTATAGAGTGTCCACATAAGGGCTCACACTAATTTGCCTGGTCCTTTAACACATGGCAATGATCAAACCAATAAACTTGTGGCTTTAGTAGTTAATGCGGAATCTTCCCATAGTTTGCATCATCAAAATGCTCGTGCATTAAGAAATAAATTTTCGGGCCGGAGCGATAGCCCAGTGGGTAGGGCATTTGCCTTGCACGCGGCCGGCCTGTGCCGGCCTGGGTTCAATCCCCGGCATCCCATATGGTCCTCCCCGAGCACTGCCAGGAGTAACTCCTGAGTGCAGAGCCAGGAGTAACCCCTGAGCATCGCCGGGTGTGACCCAAAAAGCAAAAAAAAAAAAAAAAAAAAAAAAAAGAAGAAAAAAAAGAAATAAATTTTCACTTCCCTTGGTTTCAAGCAGATGTAGTGCCCTACTTGTCAGGCAATTAATATATCACATTTGCCTCTTTGAACCAACCCCAGAGGGTTGACAGTTAATCACATTTGGCAAATGGATGTTATGATTGTACCTTCTTTTGGTAAAACCGAATATGTACATCATTCTATAGATACTTACTCTCATTTTCAGTGGGCTACAGCCGCCCAATCTGAAAAGAGCTGACGCAGTCATAACTCACCTGCTAGAAGCTTTTTCTTTAATGGGCATTCCTTATACTATAAAAACAGATAACATTCTAGTGTATAATTCAGCAAAGTTGAAGTCTTTTTATGCAGCTTATTCTATTACTCATATTTCAGGTATTCCCTATAATAGTACTGGTCAGGCAATTATTGAGCGAGCAAATCCTACTCTAAAAGAAATGCTTTATAGACAGAGAAAGGGAGTATATCTGAATTCTCCCAAGCAACGAATTGCAAGAGCATTGTTTACTTTAAAATGTTTAAACGTTGCAGATAATGAATCTGCAGCTGACAAACATTGGAGGTCTCAAAAAAATGAAATTACAGTGACAAATAAAACCACAAAACAAGTCAAACAAAAAATCTTATATAAAGACATTGTGTCTGGTGAATGGTTACCAGGTTGGGTAGAAAGATGGGGGTGACGGTTTGCTTTTATCTCCACAGATAAGGAGCAATTCTGATGTCCAACTAAAAGGCTCAAAATCGTTCATGAAAAACAACCAGAAAAACAGGAAGAGACATCCCAAGATGTTCCAAATGAAGATGATGTAGAGAAGCCCAGTCCAAAAAGAAACAACTGCAAGGCCAGCCGATAGAAAAGAAGGATAAAGCCCAGTTGCAATACTGGAAGGACTGCCAAAAAATTGTCACAACTAAAGAAGGGGATATCTATTACAAGCATAAAATTAACTCCAATCACATTTTATCTAGCTGTACTAGTCATCTTAAGTGTATTGACATTGACGAATGCCAGTTCCAGTTATACTTATTGGGAGTAAATACCCAATCCTTCCCTACCACGAACAGTCTCGTGGCAGGATGTTATTCTTGTTTATAAGTGGCAATGGAAACATCTTCCCATAATTCTATCTTATGGGGAAATGAAGGGCTTGCACTGCTTGCGCCCTTTTCAATTAGGATTTTCCAGAACAGATACATCTGTGGAAAATCAGCTCTGAATTTCATGAGCTCTCAGTCTGGGAAGGAAGTCATAATAAAAATAGTAACTGTCGGGGCGCTCCGCGGGTCCCCGACAGTGCCGGGAAGCGAGTTCCCTTCTACCTCCGAAGCCGGCGAGGAATGGATGAGCACTCAGGGATCCGATGAGGTTTTAAAAGACTTTACTTATCACAGGTTCAGGCATACAAATCAGCAAAAGGAAAAACCCGATGCTTAGGATTCCAGGCTAGAACCCCAGCCACGTGTAGGCCAAGATGGCGACCACCACGTGTATAGGCTTTGGGAAAGGAGAAGAACACTTCCAAGCAGGGCGACCGCTCACAGCGAGCAACAACCCCCAAAGAAACACGGGAGAGTGAAAACCGGCTAGTTTATACCCATGCAACTCAGGCCTTCCTCCCATTGTTATGGAAAGCAGGGAGTGTTAAATGTCCTTAGATAATCCCTCCCTGCACCTCACCTAGGCCCTTTAGTGTGCTAATGTTTTGAGCCAAATGCCCTTAAAGGAGTCCTGCAACAGTAACACCAAACAGGTAATTTTTTTTTTTTTATAAAAATCATACATAACCGATAAACCTGTGTTTTCTCTTTCACTTTGTAATACTTAAAGGCAAAATAATTTGAAATTCTTTTGAAGGTACTATCTCCTGTACCAAGTGTTCCATGTATACTTGTGTTGATTCTGCTTTAAAACTAAACACCGGAGAAAGTTTGTATTTTCTCAGCTCGAGTAGGAATCTGGATGCCTGTGACGTGCCCAGCCATGGGAGGAGAAACTGACCATTGGACTTCTTCGTCAGGTGATTACTCACGTCTCTAAGCATACCAAGAAATTCATCAATCTACTGATTGCTGCTGTTTTGTGCATCATTGAAGTGACAGCATCTGCTATTGTAGCTGAAGTGCTGATGCAGGAAGAAACACAGACAATTGAGTTTGCACACAAATGGCATGAAAATTCTCAAAGACTCTGGACTGCTCAAAGGCAGATCAATACTGATCTGCAGGCCGAACTGGCTAATATGACTCAGACTGTGACTTTGCTTGGTGATCCATTAGCTAGCCTACAAAGACAAATGTCTTGAAATATGATTGGAATATCTCTTCTTTCTGTATTACTCCTGTATTTTATAACAAAATTGAATTTTATTGAAATAAGGTTAAAAACATTTGTTAATTGTTAACAAATAAGAATATTATGGCTAAAATTGTAAATTTACAAAGCAAGATTCATGATACTTTTTCTAATCATCTTTCTGATGTTACTACTGCTTCTTTTTGGCAAGATTTGGCTCATGGCATTGGCTTTATTAACTCCACTACTAGCTTAAAAGGAACTTAGGAGGAACTGCAGGTTTGGGAGTGCTTATTTTGGATACAGCTGTCCTTGGTCTTATATTGTAAGTTCAAACAGTATAAGAAAAGGTGATATAGGCCTCTAAGTTTGTTCTGTTGGAGAAATTGAAGCCTTAAAAAAAGAGGGAGATGTTGGCAAAAGGTAGATCTAAAGATATGCGAAGGAAGTCTGATGGATACTGCCTGTTAACAGATACACAGGGACTTCTGGCAGACTGTCTCCCAATAGAATTACTATGTAGAAATCCCTAGTGAGACTGTTAATCAAAGCTGCAGGTACCCAGACAAGGCTATCCTAGGTCATTTCTCTGCACATTTCCCTGTTGGCTATAACTAGCCCAAGTTGGAGTCTAAAGGACAATGCTTAACGTTAGGCAAAAACAGGTTTTTCTTGTTATTCTGTCTGACATGTCCTTGCTATCATGGGCTAGTCCAGAAGGCTGCATTAGCAACTGTAATGCGTTCTTTTGTTCATCTCATCTTACCTAGATAGCACCCCCTGCAGGTTTTTGGTTCCTGGTTGTCTCCTTCCTAATATTCCTAAGTCCTATTCAATGAATGTGAACTGTCTTTGTAATGTAAACCATGCAAACTTTAAGATGTATTGCCCTTTAAGACCAGGGGATAAGAGAGTTGGGGTCTTGGTGGAGGTGGTCAGTCAGTTCGGTCAGTCAAATGAATTAGTTCAAGTCAGTGAGCTCACACCAGTGAGCTCTGGTCAGTTAGCTGCAGTCAATCGGCTTCGCCAGTTAGCCACCAAGATGAGAACTGTTGCCCCTCCAGCTGGTGATCATCAAAAATATTAGTGGATATACATCATGTTCCTGGTATCTCATCTCTGTGCCTCCAGCCTGACAGGACATTCCTGCATCAAAGGTGACTTCTGTAACTGCCACACCCTCTAGCAGTGTTTACATAGGAGAGGTCTCATTAGAATGAAACTTGGCTTAAATAGATTAAGCTGGGAGTGGGCAAAACAACAAAGCTCCTAGATTCGCTAAACCTGTCCTCCAACAACTCTCCCTTTTTGTTCACAAAAGTATAAAAATACAGGTATTCTAAATAATACATACATAGGATTGATACAGAAAAGGTACAATTCCAATTACAAGGTAATATCATATGTTGTCCCAATGTCCGAATTCATTTTGAACCCAGAATAAAGTTCATAGTAAAAGGTCTCTGGCTGTTTGGTCATAACTGACTACAGCCTGTATTGTCCTAAATTAATGAGAGTCAATTTCCCATTAAGTCACCTCTCTGGAACAAGGGCAGAAGAACTGTTTCTGGAACAGCAGCATGTATTATCAGGAATACTGGTTCAGGTTTCAGGAGCACTGGAACAAACTTCTCAAGCACTGGAATAGGTCTCTGGAACAGTGGTACAGGCATTTCGCAAGGAATCTTCAGCAAGGGAACATTGGCACCGGTAACCATACCTATAACTTAATTTTAGTTGAGACAAAAACACTTTTCACAATTAGTCACAAATAGAGATCATGAGGGGTTTGGCAGGAATCCAAGTCTGGTATGGAGAGAAGAACATAAAGAAGCTCCAACGCAGGTAGAGCAGTGAGATAAGTATGAGAATTGACAAATCAAAATTGAGGAGTCTAACAGGTCAGTGAAGGAGCTCATGAATCCAATCGAGAAGGCAGTAGTTTAGACGTAACATAGACACAACATTATTCACAAACATAATGGTGGCCACCACACACGCATGCACACACACAAATTGGATCGATCAGTATATTACAGCTGTATATATGACCCATCTAGGGTGATAAATGCTAATGAATCAAGTGTTTTATGAATATAAAGCCAGGAAATATGATGGTGAGAGAGTGTCCATTCCTGTGAATAGAAGCATTAGAGAAAAATTTTTCATTAACTTAGCAAACCTTTTTGAAGTGAGCATTGTGGTAAGAGTCCGGATTATTAAGTAACTGTAGAAGAAATCTGTAGCAGCAAAGTTCTCTTTCTGTAATTTTTTTTATTTTAAATATCTATAAACAATAAATATTCGAAAACTCATTAATTGTTAAACCATTTTGGCATAGAACACTATTTCCAGAGTTCAGATTTTTTCTACCCTTTTTTTTAAAGAAAGAGTTTATCTTCAGTCATCACATCAATAGGCTGCAAGACAAGATTATTATTATGAGTGAACTAAGTGTAAATGGTTTTAACAGTAGTTTGCGATGTCTTTCTGCAACTTATTTCGGAAGAATTTAGGCGTTTCCTGAATCTTGGAGAACTCAAATTTTAACAAGACGTGAGTGGGACCCAAAGCTTCTTGGCAGGGTTCCCATCTGTTGCAACATAGGCATATCCTTTTCCTCGAATGAGGAGGTTACCTGTTACCCATTTATCGTCAATTTTCACCCAGATAGGTGAATTGATTGGTTTCTGAGCCTGTATATCTTCCTGAAAATGTCTTTCAGCAGCTGTGTACATCTCGCCCTGAGGTAAATTTAAGAAATTTAAGGTGAATAATGTTAAAGATAAAGAATCCGTTGGAGGCATACTAGTTTTTCGTTGCTTAAGTAACTCAGTTTAAGCATTCTGTGAGCATGTTCAACAATTCCTTGTCCTTGTGGATTATATGGAATTCCTGTGATATGTTTGATTTGCCACTCTTCACAAAAGGATTTGAAGGTTTTGCTGGTGTAAGCAGGACCACTATCTGTTTTTATGGTATGGGGAATACCCATGACAGAGAAGCACTGAAGTAAAAAGGAGCAAACAGATTTGGCTCTTTCAGAAGTCATTGGTACAGCCCATATGAACCAAGAATACGTATCAATGACCACGTGAAGGAAAGGTTTATTTGGGAATAAGTTAGTATGTGTTACGTCCATCTGCCACAATTGGTTTGTCTGTAAACCTCAAGGATTAGGCCGGCTACATGAGATGTACAATGTAAGGGAGCACAGACAGGACAATTACAGACAATTTGTTTAGCTTGTCTCCATGTTATACCATGATGTACATGAAGGCGGCGAGCATTTGTATGCAGAGTTTGGTGCTCTTCCTCAGCTGATTTGAATACAGGTGCTGCCAAGAGATCTGCTGCTGCATTTCCTCGAACCATCAGCCCGGGGAGGCCAGAGTGTGACCGGATATGTGAAATATATATAGGGGATCTTCTTTTTTGGAGGATTTCTTGCAGTTTCTGGAGTAGCTCCTGAATTATGGGATTAGGGGTATTTAATGAAGCAGTGACGATTCCAGGAAACAAACCAACTACATATGCCGAATCACCACACAACATGGGCCAGATATATGGGATAATAAATGTATCAGGGTTGTGAGTTCCACTTGCTGAGCAGATTTATAATTTGTGTGCACTATTGTGGTCAATAAAGGACAAGTAATTCCGCCCTTTCCTGATGAGGAGCCATCAGTATAGTATACTGGAGCATCAGGAATAGGTGAGGAATGGACAATGGTGGAAATTACAAAAGGTATCCTTTTCAGAAATTCCCAGGTTTTTCCAGCTGGGTAATGATAAGATATTTCTCCTAAAAATCTGCTAAAGCTCTTTGAAGGATATCACTGAGTGGTATAACAGCTTCAATTTCTTTTTTAGGGTCAGGGAGTACAATTAATGAGGATAATGTCCAAGTAATAGTTGGATTCTTGATCTTCCCTTAATTATAAGATTGGCTATCATCTCAAGGTAAGGTGTAGCAGTACGATTCTGCTTGTTATGTAAGTAAACCCATTCTAACAGTCCAGATAATTGGGTATTAGCAGCAGTTGGAGACTCGGGAGTGTTGAATACCAATAACCATACCTTTTCTCCGGGATTAAATCTGGAGAGGTAAGATTTTTGAAGCCGATCCATGAAAAAGTCTAATTCTTTCTGAGCTTTAGGAGCCAATTGCCTTGGGTTATTCAAAGCAGGATCACTTTAAGAGTGTGGAAAAAGTTACTGAGCTCACAGTTAGGAATCCCAAGGGAGGGGCACACCCATTTGATATCTCCCAGCAGTTTTTGAAAATAATTCAAGGTTTTGAGCCTTTTTTGACTAATGGAAATTTTTGGAGGACACACTGTAGTGCGGTCAAGAGCATAGCCCAAATATTCATATGGTGGCTGCATCTGGATTTTTTTCTGTAGCTACTTGTAAACCAGCCTTTGGGTAAAATTGTCATTACTTCATTATACAAATTTTGGATATCTTTGGAATTATAACAGGCTATCAAGATATCATCCATGTAGTGGATGATGTATGCATTGGAAAATTTAACACTAGTAGGTCTCAAAACTTCATCAACAAAGTGTTGACACATTTTTGGTGAGTTAGTCATTCCTTGTGGTAATACTGCCATTGAAACCTACGTAAAGGACCTTTATGATTGATGGAAGGAACTCAAAATGCAAACCTTTTACGATCATCTGTGTATGTTGTAGAAACAGTCTTTTAAGTCTATGATAATTAGTGGCCAATATTTAGGAATAGCTGCTGGGGAGGGGAGCTCAGGTTGCAGGGCACCCATGGGGATCATTGTGGAATTGACATTCCTTAGGTCAATCAGCTACCGCCATTTGCCTGATTTTTTTCTGTATCACAAAAACTGGGGAATTCCGTTCTGAAAACAATGGCTCAATATGTCTTAAATTCAACTGTTCTTCCACTAGATTTGTCAGCACCTCTAACTTTTTGATATTGAGGGGCCACTGTGGTGTCCATATAGGTTTGTCAGATTTCCACTGAATACGGATAGGTGGTGGGTGCTTAACCACAGCGGCCCCAATTAAAATGGGTTACTCCCTGAGTTACGCTTATTAAGGAGAGCTGTAACAGGTGCCCGATGGGGAATTGGATGAGGTATGTGAATCACTGCTCCCCACTGCTCCAGCATGTCTCAACCCCATAAATTTAAAGGCATAGGGGCTATATAAGACTGGACCATGGCTATGTTCCCTTCAGAGCCAATACATGGCAGCCATCTCGCACTCTGTCGGAGAAGAGAAGAGGAGATATTTCCTACCCCGCTCAGGCTATGGGACAATCTCTTTAGGGGCCACTTAGAGGGCCAATACTTGGTAGAGATTATGGTCATGTCTACCCCTGTATCCAAAGTGCCTTTGAATTTCCTTTTATAAATTTCAATGGGTATAATTGGTGCTTGGCCTGCGAAATCCTGGTAGTGTACCCAACTAAATAGTTAGCAGGTGGCTGGCATTCTGTGCGGCTGTATAACCAACAATGAAGTTGGCAGAAGGGTTGGTACTATTTAAGCCGCCAGCTCTAGGGTGTTCGGACCTACTATACGGATCCTCAAAAATTAATAATAGTCTTGCAAGCAGTTCCCCTTTTCCAAAGTCCATTTAGTTGGCATAGAGATTGACAGTACTATCTCTCCATGAGATTCAGGATCTAGAAGTCCGAAATGCACCTTTAATTCCCTTAAATTTCAGCCAATCACTCTCCTGAATTAAACCCATAGTACTTGGGGAGAGGTCTTTTTATCCTTGTTTTTAGCATGTAAGGATCTTGACTTAGGTATATTGTGACAGTCTTAGGGCAGAGAATGTCAAGACTACCATTGTCTGATGTGGTAGGCTGGAGAGTATTTACTGATTGCAATTCTGTGGGTTCTGATTTGGAGGATACTGGGCAGGTGGGATGAATGAGGGTACCCCTGGATTCAGCTGGGCCTGGGGCTGGCCCCCACCCAGTTTCCTGCATTCGAGAGAGGCATAGGTGTAATTTGAGCCTATGGGGCTTGTGGAACCTGGAAGGGGGTCCATGTAATATTTCCCATAAAGGGACTATTAGGATGTTGTCTTGTATTGATAGTTCTAGAAGATGGGCAATTTCTACTGGTGTGCCCCTTCCATCCACAGGGTATAGCAGGTTATCTGTCCAGATGAAGCCTGAGGCTGACTTTGTCTCTGAGACCGACAGTCTCTGACCCAATGTTTTCCCTTCCTGCACCTTGGGCATGGTCCAGGTGGGGTCCTTCAAGAGGTGGGGTTGTGATTATTAGCATAGTTTCCCTGATCACTGTTTATCCTTTGAGGATTATTGTTTCTCCCACTGAAGCTGTTAGACATTTCACCCTTCTCCTGATCCTCCTGCTCTATGGGATAAGCCTCTATAGCATTATGTGTCCCATGGGAGGCCAAACCGACATGTCTAGATATCCCATGAGGTCTTCCTTTTCCTTAATACTATATAGTATTGCTCGACAATTTTTATTATCGTTCTCATATGCTAAGGTTTGTTTTAGGATTTGTTGAGTGGATGAGTCTTGAAGCTGTCTGTGGATTGTCTCACTTAATCTCCCAACAAAATCAAAGTACGGTTCATTAGGACTCTGGTAAATTTTTGTACAGCTACCTAGATATTCTGGGTTGGCATCTACTTTTTCCCATGCTTTTAATGCTGTCTCCTGAACAAATCTTAAAACAGGTTCAGGTAATGTCGCTTGTTTTTTGTTTTTTTTTTTTGGCCATTCACCTTCACCTGTCAGCATGGCAAAAGTTATATTATGGCCAGATCCTGTGTTTCTTAAAGAGTCAATATTCATGTTAACCCCATCTGCATACCACATTTGCCATTGCATGAACTGTGATTGGTTCAGACAAGTACGGGCTACCATTTCAAAGTCTGACAATACCCACTGTTTTTTTTTTTTTTTTTGGCTCCAATCAGCTAAATATTTTAAAGAATAAGGTCTTGATATTCCAAACTTGTCACAAGCCTTCCTAAACAGGGTTATTGACTCAATTTTTAAGTCTTCATAAATCGGTTTTACTTTATCTTTAGATTGGTCATGAAAAAGATTGCTGGGCTTTGCTCTTTGATTATTATTAGATTGACCACCAGAGGAACTGCAAGGCTCTTGGGGCCTGCATTAGCTAACCTGTTCCTCCCCTTCTTCCTCATCAGAGCTTGTAGTATCTGTCAGAGGAGCATCTTCCCCTTTGAAGGTATTAATTCGGGGAGATTTTCAGTTTGAGAATTTGCCTCCTCTGGATTTCCCTGTTCCTCCTCTAAGTTATCAGCCACATTAGAATTCTTTTTAGAGTTTTGTCGCTGGAAATGTAGATACCTTTTTCAAGTCTACAGCCTTGGGGCGTGTTTGCGAATGACTTTTAGTTGGTTCACGCCTCAGTATTGGGTATCCACTAGGTCCTGATTGGTAAGTTATGAAATCAGAAATCTCCCTGCGTAACACATCCATTTCTTGGTTTAAGTTCCCAAGTTTCCTATGTATTTCTTCCTTTTGTTCTTTCAACCTTATGTCTAACTTCCAAACCTCTTCTTTCTGTCCGTCTACTCTAATTCTCTGTCGATTTCTCCCTCTAAGATAGTGCTTATCTTACTGATATCCTTCTGCTCTTCAAACTTTACTTCAAATTTTAAATCCTGTTTAATAGTTTTACTTTCCTGTTCTTCTACCTTTTCCTCAAATTTTGAATCCAGTTTAATATACTCTCCTGTTCTAATTTTTTCTTTGAATTTTATATCGTGTTCTTCTAATTTCTTTTCAAATTTTAAACTCTGTTTAATAAGTCTGTCCTCAAGCTTAAGACAAGTCTACAGTAATTTTATGATTCTCACTTATTTCTTTAATCCTGAGTAAACTTCGTCCCTTAAGATTGCATTTAATCTATTACATTCTTGCCTCTCTCTATTAAACATTGTCTTTACACAAAGGTAGAGTTTAAGAATTGCAAGGACCCAGATGATTTGTGAAAAGATAGAGAAGTTCTCAGAAAGGAACTTCATTGACTGGGCTATGTATGGTTCTGACCCAACAAAAGATATAACATATTTATACCACAAGAAATCCATCATTTTACTCATGGTTCGGATGCAGATGATCTCTGTCTGATGATGATTAGGCCAGATGATGTCCGTCGTGCCCACCCAGTGAAGCCAGATGTCGGGGAAGCTGCCAGGGTCCCCGACCGTGTCAGGACAGAAGTTCTCTTCTACCTCCGAGGACGCCGGGGGAACATATGAAAACTCATAAGTCCGGTGCAGTTCCAAAAATGCTTTTAATAGTACAAAATCTCTTCCACAGCATTCCAATATAATGAACAAACTCTAGCTCTGGTCTGAACTTAGACTGTACAAAAGAGCCTAAGTCTCCCACCAAAGAGAGAGGATCTCACCTGAGATCAGTCCAACCCAGAAGAAGGAGCAAAAGATCAAAGAGCAAAAGGCCAAAAGCCAAAAAGCCACAGGAGCCAAAAGTCAAAAGCGAAAAGGCCGAAAGCTGAGGAGCCAAAAGCCTAAGGGGCCTCAAGTCAGTTCCCTTATATACACTGGATTCAGGGAGGGTCGTGTCAACAAAGAACTCTAAACAGAGTGTAGTGCCATACCCTATTGCAGGTATAAACAAAGATTACACCAAGGACTAATCCTGAGATTATCTCTTATGTAAAACACTGGGAGAGAGAGAGAGAGGGGCTGATATAAAGTAACACATCTTAATTTCGTGAGCTTCATGTAATCTAGATGGTACCCACAAGGTCCTTCTAATTTATGATCTGCACCAGGGTGATTCTGAATATCTTGTTCTCGTATACTGAAAGGGTCACACTCTTGCTTCAGAGCGAACTAGTATGATCCTTCCTATAATCATAAAGATAGTCTCAACGTAGCCAGGGTGGTAGTCTCCTGGTAAATTCTAACTGTCCCACACTGGGTGCAGTGGGTATAAAGAGGAACTGTGCCCAATCTAGAAAACATAGAAGTCTTAGTAGATGAATAAGTCAGAAGTTATTATTCAGTAAAGGTGACTTCTGTAACTGCCACACCCTCTAGCAGTGTTTATATAGAAGAGAGGTCTCATTAGAATGAAACTTGGCTTATGTAGATTAAGCTGTGAGTGGGAAAAATACCAAAGCTCCCAGATGAGCTAAATCTGTCATCCAACATACTGGAAAAGATAAAACTCTATTAAATTCTAATACTTCATTTTTAATATTAATTTGATACTGATACCACACATATTGAATAAGAACTTTGTGTTTTGTGTTTTTAGGCTATACCTAATGATGCTCAGGGTTTATTCCTTACTTTTTTGAGTAATAAACAAGGTTTATTATTATTATTATTATTCTTTTTGAATAATAAAGAAAACTTTAGTGATGGCTAACCATATTTCACTTTTCTTTTCATCATACTCAAAATGTACATTAACTTATGTATTTCTGCTGCCTAAGTATGGAAACAATGTATGCACATATATATAATCCTTACACACATTCATGGTCTTAGCTTCATTCCAACCATGCAAGTGATGCTGAGCCTCCTTTTGCATATTCATGCCCTTAATCAGTTCGCTTCTTAAAATCTTCCCCAGGACCAGAGAAATAGTTCAACATTATTCCAGCATGCTTTGTTCTTAAGTAGACTAAGGTTAAATCACAGCTTTGTGAAATCCGGTCAGCAAGGGCAAGTGTGATCCCTCAAAAAGCAACCCTTCCTCCAAACTCAGTGTTTGTGACTCTTGAGAGCACAATACCCATATCATGAATGTGTTCCATCTCTTTAATAAATCAGTTTTTTATTGGGGTGAAATAGATAAAACAGGGGTTAAGGTACTTGCTTGCTAATGTATGAAACCAGTTCAATCCTTTCATGTATGTGCCCACAGCCCCCAGCCAGGAGTAATCCCTGATATCAGTCAAGTCTGGTCCAAAAATACAAAAAAAAAATGGTGCCACGCCTGCAACAGTGTTGCCTGCATAGCAATCTGCGTAGCAGCCTGTTAACAGGGTCCAGGCAAGCCTTGGACCCTCATATTGGGAAGGTACGCGGCCCTCGGACCTATGCCTTCCTGCAGGCGGGGGGGTGTGACCCATGGGTCTATGCCCCCTGGCAGCCTCCAACAATAACAGGTAGCACATTGGCATCTGGCCTCTGAAACCTTCACTATGGAACATTTAGTTAACATTTAAAGACATGATTTCACATCTATCCAGTTAATCTTCAATAATAGACTAAGTTGCTTTACTTTCAAGTTAATATTTAGAAGAACAATGGGCGCAGGTGCATGGGTTTTATGTTTAGTCTAAGAATAATAAGTTTTCCTTTACAATGTGATTTTGTGGCAAGCAATTTATTGTGAGGGCAATGATTAAAGAAAGATGTTTAGGTTACAGTTCACAAAGTACAACAACATGTACGGTATGAGTGGGAACAGTCACAGTGCCTGGAACAAGTTACGTCCCAATGCTTGGAACAAATAGAGAGCTATTGGAAAAATATGTTGGGCAACATCAAAAGTTAAAGATTACAGAGAAATATGCACGCAGGAAACTGTAGTGAAAGTAATAATAACAGGTACACACAGGTGAGCGATCATGAGTTAAAAACAAAAGGATTTCTCTGATGTTAAAACAAATTTCCTAGGCAAAAGACTGATGTCATCCCTTACTTGTAATGTATAAAAAGCAAGCTCTGCCCTCAATAAATCACAGCAGCATTCAACCTCTCTTGTGTTGAAGTCTGTGTCATTCACCGACCCTGCTTTCCTGTAACTTCAAGCCCCTTTCTCCCTCGGTCTGAGGCTCCCGGAGAGCCGGTCTGCGGCAAAAAGGTAATTTTATTGTTTTGAATAAGTCACTCTACTATTATCTACATTTCCTTGACCTTGAGTTTTTTTTCCTAAAACAAAGACAGATAATATAATTCAAGATAGTAAAACTCTCAAACCTCTAGCTTCTTGCCAAGTATTTGACTATGTGCCCAGACTAAGATCTTCCGTGAAAATGGACACTAGCTTCTTCTCAGCATGTTTTATGCCCCCAAGCTCTCCTAGGCCAGGCCATCCAAGGACAAAAACCCCAGGTTTCTCTTGCAGATCCCAGGTACATTCACTTAGCCCAAGCCTTTTTGATGCTAATTTGCCTTCCTGCTCCTGCAAAAGGAACTTGTGTAGATGGGGAGAGGATAGCTGAGATAAGTATAGTTCAGGATTTAAGACTTGGGGAATAGTGTCAGGGAGCCACCTGGGTCCCCAACAACACCAGGAAGAGAGTTCCCTTCTACCTCCGAAGTCGACAGGGCATGGATGAAAATTCAGGACTCCGGCGCAGTTTTAAAAAGGGCTTTATTAGCACAGGTTCCGATATACAATCCAAGAGCAGGGAAAAATCCGGTCTTTGGATTCCCAGCTAGGCCCCAGCCACGTGTAGGCCAAGATGGCTGCCACCATGTGTTGAAGTCCAACAGAGAATGGAGAGGATGGAGAAGCAAAATGCCAAGGGAAGCCAAATTGGCAAAAGAAGAGCTTCTTTCTTCTTGCAGCTTATTTTATAGATAGAAATCCATCACAACTTCCCAGCCCGGCCCATTGTGGGCTGGACTATCTAGAGATGAAAACAGGAAAAATAGCTCTATAGAAATGTAGCACTTCAGGTGGCCTTCTGGCTGTTTACAAGAACCTAGAGCTGATTCAATGCCTCCCTAGCAGATCTGGGATGAGCTGTAAGCTAAACGTAGCTGGAAGCTAAATAGAGTGTCACCCAAAATTCCATATAATGAATTAACTTGGCACCTGGATATTTTTTTATGTATAATCTTCAAGGGTTGATTAACAAAATATTGACACATAGTTGGACTATTCATCATGCTTTGAGGCAACACTGTCCAATAATACATTTTACTAAATGCTTGATTATTGATCGATAGGACAGTAAATGCAAATTTTTTCTCTATTGTGCTGCAGAAAATGCAGTCAAACAGGGTATTAGACCATATCATTGACCTGATTAAATCATTTGGTTATTCAGTCACATTGTAATGCAGTCAAGATAAAAATGTCAAATTTTTGAATCATGGAAATAAAGGGAAATTATTATTTTTTTGTAGCACACTCAGCTTTGCTCAAGGTTTAGTCTAGACGCTGATCTTAGGAATCACTCCTTGTGAGGCTCAGAGGATAATGTGAGGTGTTGGGGAATAGACCCTGAATTTGACATGTGCATGGCAAGCACCTTCCCTGCTGTAGCATGTCCCTGGTCCCCAAATTGTAAATTCATATTGTAAGGTCGTAAGGCAATAGAAGGACAAAAAATTAAAAGGACAAAGAACCTCCCTTCGGGGCACATCTCTTCGTTTCCGATATTCTCCCTCCATTAACATACCCCTCAGAGACCTGGGCCCTACGAAAGCAGGATGAAGACACTATTCGGGTCTCCCAAAGAGGAAACAAAAGAGCTATGCTTGGAATATCACGCCTCACTCAAGTGAAAGAAGGAATCCGGAGTTCTGACCTTCGTCTGATGATCCAGAGTCAAGGACGCTGTCTCCTTTGTCAAGGCATCGAAAATCAGATGGGCTGTGTCGGGGAACGCCACGGGGTCCCCCGACAGTGTCAGAACAGAGATTGTCTTCTACCTCCGAGGACGCCGGGAGAACAGATGAAAATTCACGAGTTCGGTGCAGTTCCAAAAATGGCTTTTAATAGTACAAAAGCTCTTCCACAGCACTCCAATATAATGAACAAACTTTAGCTCTGGTCCAAGCTTAGACCATACAAAAGAGCCTAAGTCTCCCACCAAAGAGAGAGAGGATCTCACCCGAGCTGAGTCCTACTCAGAAGAAGGAGCATAAGGCCAAAGAGCAAAAGGCCAAAAGCCACAAGGCTGAGGGAGCCAAAAGCCGAAAGCTAAAAAGCCCAAAAGGCAAAAGGTGAAGGGGCCTCAAGTAAGCCCCTTATATACACCAAAGTAATCCAACCGGGAGGGGCATGTCAACAAAGAACTCTAAAAGAGTGTAGTGCCACACCTTATTGCAGGTATAAACAAAGGTTATGCCAAAAACTAAGGAGATTATCTTTTATGTAAAACACTGGAGAGAGGGGCTGATATAAAGTAATACATCTTAACTTCATGAGCTTCATGTAATCTAGATGGTACCCACAAGGTCCTTCTTATTATTATCTGCACCAGGGTGATTCTGAGTATCTTGTTCTTGTGTACTTAAAGGGTCACACTCGCCTGCTTAGAGCAAACTAGTATGATCCTTCCTATAGTCTTCTTATAGTCTCAGCGTAGCCAGGGTGGTAGTCTCCTGGTAAATTCTAACTGTCCCATGCTGGGTGCAGTGGGACAGTTAGAATATAGAATAAAGAGGAGCTGTGCCCAATCTAAAAAGTATAGAAGTTTTAGTAGATGTATAAGTCAGAAGTTATTCAATCAAGGTGACTTCTGTAACTGCCACACCCTCTAGCAGTGTTTACATAGAAGAGAGGTCTCATTAGAATGAACCTTGGCTTAAATAAGATTAAGCTGGGAGTGGGCAAAACAACAAAACTCCCAGAATAGCTAAACCTGTCCTCCAACAGGCTGGACATGTAATGTGATTTGGAGACGACTGCTGTTCTAGAGCCATTACTGATGGGATCCCATGGTATGTTGGGATCCCACTTGAAAGATGGTCAGACTTCTTTGTCAAGACACTGAACGGTTTTAGACTCTTCATATTCCTGAAGCAAGCAAATGCCATTGGGCTACACTGGCATGTGATAGAGTCAAATGGAAATGTTACTGGTGCCCTCTCAAGTAAATTGATGAATAATGGGATTTCAACTGATCAAGGTCATAAGGGCCTTCTTATCTGCTCTTTTTTCCAGAACAGTCTCACCTGTGATCCTGGTGAATACTCAGTGATTTGACTATCCTCACGTGCTTCATGGGTATTAGTAAAATATCTTTACAAAGTCTAAAAGTTACTTAGGAGCAACAAGAAATAGGTAACCTCACTGAAGCTTTCGTTTACTAGATATTAATATGCAAAATGAGAACCTTTGATATGCACCTATACTAAGGCATAATTTGATTATTACTGTATGTTTGAGTAACTAATGCACACTTATTTTGACTCAGATGTTAAGATGTCCCTTAACGTTTTGCTAGGCAAAATGTGTAATATACAGTCATTGATTAAGTAGCCTGTTTGGATAGATTACAAAGTATTTGAAGCTATATTTCCAATCTCTCTGTATAAAATAAATGTATGATCCTGACTGCCTATAACTTGTATCACTTGTCTTTCTGTTGTTCATTGATTTGCCTGAGTGGGCACCGGTAATGTCTCCATTTGTTGAGAATGAGGTCAATTATTGTTACTGTTTTTGGCATATCAAATACACTACGTGTAGCTTGCCACGCTCTGTTGTGGCTCTGGGTTCACCCCAGGGGGCCCAGTCTTTTTCTGTGTCAGGTCATCAACCATCCAGGGCCCATGGGGCCGAGCCCCAGCTGTAGAAAAGTCTATCTCCTGTCTGCCACCTGCTGATACAGCCAGGCACTGCGGCCACACCTGCAACACCTTGAGGGGCAGGACTGCCTATATCTTGGAGAATATGCATTGTTATTTGTTTTTAATACTTTCATTTATTTATTAAATTTTATTAAAGAGCCATGATTTCCAGTTAGATAGCGCATTTTAAGCATACAGGAATTCAACACCAATCCCTCCACCAGTGTGTCCAGATGACCTCCCTATTACAACTCCCAGTCCCTTCTACCTGAAATTTTACAAAATTTCAGTGTTTATCCCTTAGATTTCATGTTTTCACTTCTGTTGAATTGGTGTTTTGGGTATTTTGCTATATCACTCACTCATATTACCAGTATAGCTGAAGCCCTGATGCCTGTTTACCCATTTCTTCTTGTTCTCTACTTGCCCCCTTAATTTCTTCTGTCTTCTCTCTCTGAATACTGGGGTCAAGGATAATCTAACCATGCCCATTTTACTACATTGCCTTCATCCACTTGTCTGTATTATACAGATAAGTGAGATTGTCCTGTTTGTCTTCTTCCAGCTTGCTTCTCTCAACATATTTTCCAATTCCAACCGGGTTGCAGCAAATTGCATGATCTCATAGTTCCTTGCAGATGTGGTATACATACCACATCTTATCATCCATTCATCTAATGTTGGACATTGAGGTTGATCCCATATCTTAGCTGTTATACAGAGTGAAGTGAATAACGGTGCTCATATATCCTTTTGATACTGTGTTTCTGTCCTGGGGGTAGATGCCCAAGAGTGGAATGGTGGGTCATAGGGTTGCCAAATTCTAAGATTACTGAGATGACTCCATAATGTTTTTCACAGGGGTTGTACTGGACAACACTCCCACCAGCAGTGGATATGTTTTCCTTTTTTCCAAGACAAGCCCCACCACCACAGATTTTTCTATTTTTGATGTGGGCCAAGTTATGTGAAATTTTAGAAAGTTTGATTTCAAATTAAAAACCAAACAAACAATTCCCCCTTAAGATTTGCATTAAAGTAAATTCTTTGTTACAAAGAATTTTAAAAAAGCAATATTTATTTTTTGTCTAGACCTTTTTCATCCTCATTAAAAAGAAACTCTTGTTTAAAGGGGTTCATAAAGGTATATGTAGGCTGTGGACCCCTTGACAGACCCCTTCAACAAAAGACTAGAACTGAGTAAATGAGTATTGAAAGTAGGTAAAGGGATAGCGGCATATATATATATATATGTATATATATACATATATATATATGTATATATATATATATCTTAGAATTTGTGCATATATATGCACAAATTCTAAGATATATATATATAATTACCACCAACTGGGAACTCTTTGACACCATTGCAGCAACATGGGAAGATACCATCATTGACAACATCGATGAAGAATACAACCGACTGGTTCAGCACCTCCATGATTGTGTGAAGAATGCCGAGAGAGAGAAAGACAGAAAAGAACGCTTGTCTTCAGAAACTCTTGAGCTCATTTGCCAACGTGGCAAGGTGCGAGCCTCAGGAGATCAAATGTTAACGTCCAAGCTTGCTAAATGGTGCAGAGAAGTAATAAAAGAAGGCCTCAAAGACAGAAGAGCAGAAATACTGGAAGATGCAGCAGAAGCTGGGTAAAGCATTCACACCACCCACCTGTCTTTCGCCAACTATAAGACCAAGATGACTGCCCTCCGACGCCCTGATGGATCTATCACATCTTCCAGAAAGGCAATGGAGAAGATTATCCAGGACTTCTACTCAAATCTCTTTGATAGCCACATCCACCTGCCCACATACCAAATTCCACAGGATGGATATGTCATACCCAACGTTCTCCCTTCTGAAATCCGACATGCCATCTTGTTGGTAAAGAAGGGAACAGCACCAGGCCCAGACAAAGTCAGATCCGAACACCTGAAGAATCTGCCGTCGGTACTCATCAATACAGTAGCTCGGCTCTTCACATGCTACCTGTCCGAATGCAAGGTGCCCTCCCAATGGAAAACCAGCAGGACAGTTCTACTATTCAAGAAGGGAGACATTCACGACATTGGCAACTATCGTCCCATCTGCCTGTTGTCCGTCATCTACAAGCTGTTTACACGAGTCATCCTGAACAGGATTAGCAGAACACTAGATGAAGGACAACTATGCCAGCAAGCAGGTTTCCGGAAAGGATTCAGCACAATCGACCATATCCACATAGTAACCAAGCTCATTGAGGTTTGTAGGCAGTACAAGATGCCGCTCTGTCTCACGTTCATTGATTTACAGAAAGCCTTTGATTCTGTGGAGACTGAAGCGGTCATCGAAGCCCTAGCCAAACAGGGTGTTCAAACCCAATACATCAAGATCCTTCATGAGCTGTATTATGGATTCACCACCAGGATCTCACCATTCTACAAGTGATCACTGATGTCAAAAGAGGGGTTCGACAGGGTGATACCACTTCACCAAAACTCTTCAGCGCCACCCTCTAGAACATCATGCAAAAATTAGAATGAAAAGAAATGGGAGTGAAGATAGATGGTCGGCAACTCACATCACCTCCGCTTTGCTGATGACATTGTTCTAATATCACCAAACATTAGCCAAGTGGCACAAATGCTGGCTGACTTCGATGAGAATGTGGAAAGATAGGTCTATAGCTGAATCTGAAGAAAACTATGTTCATGAAAAATGAACTAGTTCCTGAGGCCCCATTCACGCTCAATGGAACAAACATCTCTGAATGCAACAGTTATGTGTACCTAGGTCGAGAAATCAACATGATGAACGACCTAAAACCTGAGCTACGCAGGAGGAAGAGAGCGGCATGGAATGCCTTCAAAGGCATTTAAGAAATAGCTAAAAGGTACCTTCGTCTCCGCGGACCCAAGTTGCCCCAGGGAAGAGCGGAAACTCCATCAACGGGAACCAAGGCAAACTGCCTTGGTTTCAAGGCGGACCCCTTGGGCCCTGCGCTTCCAGGACTGGCTGGAATCTCCCCACAGGTGTGTGTGTGTGTGACCCCTGTGTCTCCGCAGACCCAAGTTGCCCCAGGGAAGAGTGTAAACTCCATCAACGGGAACCAAGGCAAACTGCCTTGGTTTCACCCCAGACCCCTTGGGGCCCTGCGCTTCAAAAAAACATCCCAAAACTCTAAACCGCATGGACGCTAGTGCATCCGTGCGACCTCCTTTAACTACCTATCTTGCGTGAGGTACCAGAGAACTTTGGTTCCTACATCCCTTGCTACACACGCAAACTCTGCAAACAGACCAGACTCCGACTAACTATACTATCTAGTCCCCAAAGACCCCACACTTGCAACCTACAGTAGTCATAATGGTAAAGCAACACAAAAATTCAATCAAGCTCTGTGAGTGAAGTCACTAGTCCAGATGAGCCAAGCAATACCAATGAGTTGTATAACCTCTCTGATAAGGAATTTCGGAAAGAAATGTTAAGGATTCATAAGGAATTCAAAGAAGCAATGGAATGCAAAATCAATAAAATACAAGAGGACATGATAGAAGAAGTGAGGAAAATACAAATGGAAATGACAGATATTAAAAATCAGGTAAATGAAATGAAAAACACAGTGGAAAGCCATCATAGCAGAATAATAGCTACTGAAGAAAGAATAAGTGATCTCGAAGACGAGTTCCACAGATTCTCTACACAACACCAGAAGATTGAAAAAAAGACTCACAATTACCGAACAGACAACAAGAGATAATCGGGATGAAGCCAGAAGAAACAACATACAGATCATTAGGGTCCAGGAAGGGCAAGAAGAAAACCCTGATGAAGAAGAAACAGTCAAAGCCATAATTGCTGAGAAGTTCCCAGAACTAAAGAACGCTTGCCTCAAAATCCAGGAAGCCCATAGGATACCAGCTAAAAGAAACCCCAACAAGAATACTCCAAGACACATTTAATTAAAATGACAAAAACTATAGATAGAGATAGAATACTGAAACCAGCAATATCAAAGAAGGAAATCACATACAAAGGAACATCTTTAAGATTTACAGCAGACTTCTCTGATGAAACACTCCGAGCCCAAAAACAATGGTGGGATATTGTGAAAAGGCTCAATGAACTGCAGGCCTCACCAAGAATTCTTTACCCGGCCAGACTCACATTCAGATATAAAGGAAAGATACACAACTTCATGGATAAGCAACAACTCAGGAACTTCATGGACTCAACACCAATTTTAAAAGGACTGAAGGATCTACTGTAATACGACCAAACCCATAAGCACAGCAAGCACAAACAGAAAGATGACACAAAATCCCATGACAATAATCTCTCTCAATGTCAATGGTCTAAATGCACCAATTAAGAGACACAGAGTAACAAAATGGATTAAAGAATTGAACCCAACATTCTGTTGTCTACAAGAAACTCATCTGAATAATCAGAACAAACACAGAGAGTCAAAGGTTGGAAGATCATTCTCCACGCAAACAACTCCTCCAAAAAGGCTGGTGTGGCCATATTAGTATCAGATAATATAGACTTCAGGCTGAAAAAGGTTAGAAGGGACAACAAAGGCCATTTCTTATTACTTAAGGGCTATGTACACCAGGAAGAAATTATACTACTAAACATATATGCACCCAATGAAGGGCCAGCAAAATACATAAAACAACTGCTAAGAGACCTCAAAGAAGACATTAACAGTAGCACAATAATACTTGGAGACTTCAACACTACTCTATCAATGATGGATAGATTGACAAGACTGAAACTCACCAAGGATATATTGGCCCTGAATGAAGAAATGGAAGAAAGAGAGCTAGTGGATATATACAGGGCTTTTTATGCCAAAAAAGCTGAATACACATTTTTCTCTATTGCACATGGAACATTCTCCAAGATAGACAACATGCTGAGCCACAAAGCATACCTCAATAAAATAAAAAAAAGAGTGATTGTGTCAGCTATCTTTTCAGACCCTGATGCACAGAAAATGGATGTTAACTGTACACAGAAACAGGGAGTCAAACCAAACACCTGGAAACTGAACAGCTCACTCTTGAACAACAAATGGGTCATAGGAGAAATCAAACAGGAAATCCAAAGATTTGTGGAAACAAATGAAAATGAAGACACCAATTATAAGAACTTGTGGGACACGGCAAAAGCCGTGTTAAGAGGGAAGTTTATAGCTCTGCAAGTATTCATCAGGAAACAGGAAAGGGCCCACATAATAACCTGACTACACAGCTGAAGACATTAGAAAAAGACCAACAAAAGGAGCCCAACCCAGGCAGAAAAAAAGGAAATAATAAAACTTAGAGAGGAAATCAATGAGTTGGAAACCAAAAAAAAAATCCAAAAGATTAATGAAACCAAGAGCTGGTTTTTGAAAAAAATAAACATGATTGACAAACCATTGGCAAGACTTGTAAGGACAGGGAAAGAGAGAACCCAAATAAACAGAATCAGAAATAAAAATGGTGACATCACAATAGAAACCACAGAAATCCAAAAGATCATCAGAGATTACTTTGAGAGCCTGTATGCCATCAAACATGAGAATCTAGAAGAAATGGATAAATTCCCAAAGTCCTATAACCTCCTACAGCTGAAACAAGAAAACCTCCAATACCTGAATAAGCCTATCACTATTGAGGAAATAGAAACAGTAATTAAAAGTCTGCCCAAACACAAAAGCCCAGGTCCAGACAGATTCACTAATGAACTCTACCAAACCTTTTAAGGAGGACCTACTGCCAGTCCTTTTCAAGCTCTTCCAGGAAATAGAAGAAACAGAAACACTCCCAAACAGCTTCTACGAGGCACATATCACCCTGATACCCAAAGCAGGGAGAGACAACACAAAGAAAGAAAACTACAGACCAATATCCCTGATGAACACAGATGCTAAGATCTTCAACAAAATACTAGCGAACAGAATCCAAAAGACTCATCAAGAAGATTATACATCATGACCAAGTAGGATTCTTCCCGGGAATGCAAGGATGGTTCAACATTCGCAAGTCAATCAACAAAATACATCATATAATAAGAGAAAAAATAAAAACCATATGATCCTATCAATAGACGCAGAGAAAGCATTTGACAAGATCCAGCACCCGTTCGTGATTAAAACCCTCCAGAAAATGGGAATTGAAGGGACTTTTCAAGATAGTTACAGCCATCTACCGAAAGCCCACAGAGAGCATCATTCTAAATGGCGAAAAGTTGAAAGCCTTCCCCCTGAGATCAGGGACAAGACCCGGTTGCCCACTCTCACCTCTTTTTATTCTATATAGTACTGGAAGTACTTGCCATAGCAATCAGAGAAGAAAAGGACATCAAGGGCATCCAGATAGGCAAGGAAGAAGTCAAGCTATCATTATTTGCAGATGACATGATATTATACCTAGAGAACCCTTAACTCTACCAAAAAACTCCTAGAAACAATAGGCACATATAGTAGAGTGGCAGGATACAAAATCAACACCCAAAAAGTCGGTGGCTTTCCTATATAGAAATAACAAAAGAGAAGAAAGGGATATTTTATTAAACAATTCCATTCAGAATTGTGCCACAGAAAATCAAATACCTAGGAATCAACTTACCCAAGTGTGTAAAGGACCTGTACAAAGAAAACTATAAGACACTGCTCCAAGAAATAAAAAGAGGACACAAAGAAATGGAAACATATTCTCTGCTCATGGATGGGGAGAATCAACATTGTCAAAATGGTAATACTCCCTAGAGCTCTGTACAGACTCAATGCAGTCACTGTAAGGATACCCATGACATTCTTCAAAGAAATTGACCAAACACTCCTGAAATTTGTATGGAACAATAAAACATTTGTATGGATTGCTATATCTATCTACTCCCAAGGATAGATATAGCAATCCTTGGGAAAAAAAAAAGATGGGAAGCATCACCTTTCCCAACTTCAAACTGTAATACAAGGCAGTAGTAATTAAAAGCATCATGGTATTGGAATAGAAACAGACCTGTGGACCTATGGAATAGAATTGAGTATCCTGACACCCAACCTCAAGGACATGATCATTTAATCTTTGATAAAGATGCAAAGAGTCTAAAATGGAGTAAGGAAAGCCTCTTCAACAAGTGGTGTTGGGAAAAA
>JAJIBD010030350.1:0-18358 GCA_021461705.1 Cryptotis parvus
TATTGCAACCCACAATATCTAAGAGAAGAGAAAAAAGAGAGAGGAAGAGAGAAAGAGATAAAGAACCTGCCATTTAGGCAGGCTATAGGAAGGAGGAGTGAGATTGGGAGCACTGGGGGTGGGAAATGGGCACTGGTGGAGGGCGGGTGCTGGAACACTATGTGACCGAAATCTCCAAACATTAACAACGTTGTAATTGTGGAGTATCTCATGGTGGTATAATAAAATATATTTAAAAATCTGTTAAAAAAAAATAACTAACCATATATTTCATGTACCAAATAAAACAGCATAGATTTTTAGAGTATAGGTAAGAAGACAAATCCACAAAAATAATGGAAAATAAAATGATTATAAACAAAAGCAACAAATCCTGGGAAGGAAACCTTACTTTTAGAATTTATTTATTTATTTGTTTTTATTTATAAGTTAATTTTTTCCTTTTAGTGCTTTGAAGTTGCAATGTAATACAGCTAATTCTAGTTTTAAAGTGTATATAACTTTTTACATATGTGCCCACATCCCTCCCCAGGATCCCATTGTCCTCTAGCAACTCCTTCCACCCCACTCAACTCAGTTGTCCCTTATGTCTCCTTTGGACTTTTGTTTGCTACCCCTTGCTGTATATGTTTAACTTCTTTATATCAGAAGGATCATTCTGCACCTATCATTGTTTTTCTCACTGACTTCAATCAGCAAGATAGCCTTGAGTTCCATGCATTTCTCAGTAAATTACATCGCTTTTTTCTTATTCATATTATATTATTTAAAAAATGCTGGAGATCAGAGTGACTACAAAGAGTATGCACAGCAGAGCCCGTTAAGCTACCCGTGTCGTATTTGATATGCCAAATACCAGTAACAATTATATACCTCTTCCCATGACCTGATGGAATGGTTTTGAGGCTCTTTATATTCCTGGAGCAAGTAGATGCCCTTGGGCTCTACTAGCATGAGACAGGTCATATGAAGATGTTACTGGTTCCTGCTCGACCAAATTGATGATGAAAGACAGTGATACAGTGATGTATAATCACAATTATGAGGTTACTGGAGTGACAGCACAGCTGTAATGTGTTTGCCTTGCATGCAACCAATCTATGTTCAATCCCCAGTACCCCTTATGGTCCCCAAAGCAAGGCCAAGAGTAATTACTGAGTAAAGAGCCAGGAGTAACCCCTGAGCATCATCAGGTGTGACCCAACAGCAAAAAAATAAAAAAAGATAAAATAAAAATTACAATTATGATACAAAAGTGCAATGAAGTATAGCCTAAGAACAGAAAAAGAATATTTAAAAGGTATTGTATCCAGGGAAACCCAGATAGTGAACTAAATACACACTTTAGCACCAGCTAGCGAGATATATTTTAGAAAACTGAATGAGATCACATTTATGTAATTTAAAAGGAAATAAATAGAATGGTATCTTACAAAATAGAAAATACTAATAAGTATAAAAAAGATTTTTAAAAATTTAAACATTTAAAGTAAAAATTACAATAAATAAATATTCTGTGAATGAAAAAATATATTTTAACAGGTGGATAAATTGTTAAATTTGAAATTATGTAGTTGAGAGACTGAAAGACAAAGTAAGGAAAGAAAATGACCATAGCCTTAAAGACATTCAAGTTTCTAACATGAATTCAATAGGAATGTGAGACAACGAAGAGAGCAAAAATATAAAATGGATAGCTGAAGAAGCACAATGAATAATCCTTCTAAAATTGGGTGGGAAAACTTCATCTCTAAATCTTTGAAGTTCAATAAATTTAAGTAGCCAGGAACTCAAAAAAAATGCTTATAAAAATCACATCTCTACTATTGAGTGGCCAGGGAAAAAAAGTTGTGATAGTTCTGGAAACAGCAAGAAATAGCTGTTTTACAATGGATCCTTAATAAGGTTAATACCCCATTTCTCTCAGGAATTGTGTTGCCAGTATAGTGGGATGGCTTGTTTGATATGTTCAGATAAATCAGTAAATTGACCAAACTATCCTTAAAGCATAAAGAAGAAACTAAAACATAGATAAGAACCAGAGATTGTACCGTGGGTAAGGCACTTGATTTGCACACAGATGTGTGGATTTCATCCCAGGGACCATACAGGGTCTCCATGAAAGTGTCCGGGAGTAAACTCTCAGCTCAGACCAAAAAGTAAGCTCTGAGCACTGGTTTCAAAACAAACAAAAACTCAAATTCGCGAGATAATTTGAAAGGAATTTGTATATAAAAAACCAACAAAATAAAAAACAAAACCTAAATGTAAGAGTAAAAGCTATAAGTCTCTTTGGGCTGGTGAGATAATACAGTGAGTAAGGTGCTTGCCTTGCATGCCGCTGACTCACGTTTGACCCTATCATTCAGTGTGATTCCTTGAGCATGGTCAAACCACGGACCCATGAACACAGAGTCAGGACCAAACCATTAGAACCACTGAGTGTAGCCCAAAAGCAGGAAAAATTATAAATAACCCGGAAGAGAGATCAAGTTTCATGACTTTAGGTTAGGATTTGTTTCAGATATGACACCTTATGTACAGTTACTCAATGAAAAATAGTTAAACTAATAGCATCAAAATACTAAGTCAGGCCAGAGGGATAGCACAGTGGGTAGGGCATTTGCCTTGCAGGAGGCTAACCTGAATTCCAATTCCTGCATCCCATATGGTACTCCTGAGAACAGCCAGGAATAATTCCTGAGCATAGATCCAGGAGTAACCCCTGAAGGATTGCTGGATGTGACCCAAAAAGAAAAAAAATAAATAGGAAAATACAAAGTCAATCTCCCCAAATGGAAAAATGTATTTCCACACACAAACACATAATTTACCTTTTTCTGCAAACATAACTTTAATTTTTTCATATATGGTGTGAAGTGGGATCAACTATTCAGTTTCATTTTTCAAAAGTGGATATACACTTTTCCTCACGTAAAAAATTGTTGAAAACACTTTGATGTTTTTCCTATTGAATTGTTATGTGTCTGGCCCATCTGACTTTCACCATCTTGGCAAATGAGGCAACATCCTTGATTCTTGATTGTTGACGGAGATCAGAATTCAGATTCCTTCCTTTCTTGAGTGAGGAGTGATACCTCAAGCATCACTGCTTATCTGTATCGCTATCTTCCTGTTCATCATCAATTTGCTTGAGTGGGCACCAGTAATATCTCCATATGTCCTGTCTCATGCTAGTAGAGCCCAAGTGGCATCCGCTTGCTCCAGGAACATAAAGAGGCCTCAAACCATCCCATCAGGTCATGGGAATGAGGTCTATAATTGCCACTGGTATTTGGCATGTCAAATACGACACAGGAGGCTTGCCAGGCTCTGCCGTGAGTGTGCGCATACTCTTGTAGTCACCTCTAAATACAGCATTTATTGGTATACCGTGTGGTTTCGCTGCACCAGCATGAGCCAGGCTGTTAGGCTCTTCTGCTGGGTGGAGTTTTTGGCGAGAGGGAAGTCCATAAGGTGGAAATGGCAGCCCTACATGGAGTGGGGGCGTTGTCTCGACTGTTACAAGGCTCTGCTAGGGGGTGGCAGCCGGGGCTAGAACCCGCCATATCCCTCTCCGGGTGCCTCGTGGATTGGCTTGGCACTGGGAGAGCTGGTAGCAGCTCTGCCCCATGTCTGTGAGTCTCTGGATCAGCATACCGACCGGACTTGAAAGTTAATTGATTCAGGGTGGGATCCGGTGAGCCGGGCTGTATTACTAGGCTCTTCTGCTGGGTTGAGTTCTGATGAGAGGGAAGTCTGGATGTGGAAAATGCCGGCCCCTCAGGGTGCGGGGCTCATCTAGCTTGTTGTGAGGCTCTACTGTGGTGGCAGGCGCGAGGCTAGAAGCCCGCCATCCCCTCCAGGGTGCCTCCTGAGTGGCTGGGCACAGGGAGAGCCGGTAGCTCTGTGCCATGTCTGGAAGCCCTGTATCCAGCATACCTGGGCAAAACTTGATAAAGATCTCAAGCATGCACTCTTTCAATTCCTCTTTGAGCTACCCTATTAGCCTTCTCATTCTGTTTTCTAGGCCCAGGTCTCTGAGGTGTATGTTAGTGCAGGAAGAAACGGTGGAATGGTGGAAGCAAGTTGTGCCCAGAGCTGGAGGTTCTTACGTATTTCTTTACCACTTTCTCAATGCTCTTGAAAGTGTTCCATACTGCTCTCTTCATCCTTTGTAGTTCACATAATGCTGGGTATGTAATGCAATTTAAAGATGGAGCCGCTGGACTAGAGCTGTTACTGATTGATTCCAAGGGATGTGAAAAGAATGTGTAGCCACCCACCTATGACAGGGTCAGACTTCTTCATCAAAAACCCTGAATAAATGGCTTGAAGATTTCTTTGTGTTCTTGGAACAAGCAGATGCTATTAGGCTACACTTGCATACGACAGGGACAAATGGATGTTACTGTGCCTGTTTGAACAAATTGATGTTTAACAGGAGAGATAAGAGATAAGTGATTGAATTGTTGGCCTGTTGGATTTGAAATAACAGTGAACCTAGGATGGACAAACTTATTTCTTATTTTCAGTTCTATCTTAATCTACATCCACCCATCCATCCATCCATCCATCCATCCCATCCATCCTTTCATCCATACATCCCTCCATCCATCCATCCAACAGTCCATCCATCCATACATCCATCCGTACGTTCATCTGTTAGTCTTGTCCATCTGTCCAAATCCTTCCATCTGTGCATCCATCATCTGTCTATCTGTCCATCTTCCTATTATCCTATCTATCTATCTATCTATCTATCTATCTATCTATCTATCTATCTATCTATCTGTCTGTCTGTCATCTGTCTGTCTGTCTGTCTGTCTGTCTGTCTGTCCTGTCTGTCTGTCTGTCTGTCTGTCTGTCTGTCTGTCTGTCTGTCTTGTCTCTCTGTCTGTCTGTCTGTCCGTCCGTCAAAATCTGTCTGTCTGTGTGTGTGTGTCTGTCTGTCTGTCTTTCTATCTATCTATCTATCTATCTATCTATCTATCTATCTATCTATCTATCATCTATCTATCTGCCTACCTACCTACTGGTGTGTCAGTTTATATTAGGAGCTTTCAAATTAACAGTCAAAGAAATCTTACTAATCACCAGCCCAGATTAATAAAAAGCTTGAAAAAATTACTATAAGTCCTGAACTACCATAGTCCAGCAGCAATTTTGAAACTGATTCAGCTGTGGCTTTGATAAAAGCAATAATCCAAGATTTAACAGGAAGTAAGCATGAAAATCTCTGAGAAGAGGGGATGTGGAATGAGGATGTGGAAAATGGCGCCCTCATGGTGTGGGGTTTCCTCTGGCTTCTTGCGAGGCTCTGCTGGGGTGGTGAGCAAAGGCTGGAACCATATCCTCCTGGATGCCTGGAGGGCACAGGGAAAGCAAGATCACAGGAGAGTTGAACACAGCCCGGCTCATCACCAAACCACCCTGCAGAAGTTCTTTCCAAGCCTAGCACCAGGTGTACAGATCTAGAGACTCACACATGGGGCCAGGGCTGCTACTTGCTCTCCTGTGCCCAGCTGATCTGAGGTGTCCAGGAGGATGGTTAGTTCTAGCCTGGCCCACTACCTTGAGCGCCTCGCAAGAAGCCAGAGGAACCCCACACCATGAGGGCCGCCATTTAACACATCCGGACTCCCTCTACTCCAGAGCTCCGCAACAGAAGAGCTGATCCACAGCCGGCTAGGCGCTGGCACTTTTGCAACCACGTGGATTTCATCAATAAATGCTCAAAGTTTTAGGTGACTCCAAGATTATCCCACCCACACAGCAGAGCCTGCAGAGCAGCTTCCACCGTTTTGTATTTGACATGCCAAATACCGGTAACAATTATGGGAGCCTCATTCTCATGACTTGATGGAATGGTTTGAGGCTCTTTATGTTCCTGGAGTGAGTGATGCCCTTAGGCTATTTTGCATGTGACAGGACATATTGAGATGTTACTGTTTGCAGGTAATGGGAAGTCAAGTGATCAAGTCAAAGTGAAGCATGAAGACCTAATGAAGAACTTCTCCAAGATGTATTATATGCCACTTGCCTAAGCTTAACAATTAAGTTTTTTGCCATAGCTGACTTACCAACTCTTTCCTTATTTGTTTTAAAGTATTTATTCACTTTAAATGCCTAATTGTTATGAATGACAGATTTATATTAAAGCACAACATAAGAAGTATTATTTGTCACGGGTGTAGTGATATTACACATTGGATAAGAGCATTTACCTTGCAAGCAGCTATCCTGGATTTGATCCTAGAGTCTGATCCTTGGAGTGCAGTAACAGGGAATAAGTCCTGAGTTCTGTTAGATGTGTGTCTCCCTGACATAAGCTCCCCCCAGTGTTATGTGAAGCATAAGATTAAAGTGTGGGTAATATTTCTTTTAATGCAATTTGAATATATAATTATTAAAACTAAAATTTGTAAGTTTAATATCTAATATCATTAAATTCATAAATATCATCAGAACCTAGTTTGAGGGCAGTTAATATTTGTAGAGTTCTTTTACCATTGGCCTGAATTGTAGTTTTCATTTTATTGATTTTTGTGATTTTTGTTGAGCAAGGATGAATACAGTGGCCCCTTATTATTATGCACTTTGCTGATCTTGTTATGATACCTGACACCACATATCATCCAGGAGTGATTATTCCTAAGTGCAAAAGAAAATAAATCTTTCATTTACAAATAGTCTTAGTGAGTCTTAATGAAGTCATATTAGGATGATCTATTAGAGTGTATGTCTTATATTATTGTGTTAGTGATTTGTTTCTACCAAAGATATGTAACATTGGAAAAGATCATTCTCAGATATAGTCAAATAAAGTTCACTTATTTATAAAATTTAAATACAATTCTTATTATAGTTTAGAGTAAGAGTGCTTACAATAGTATTGACATCTATGGTCATAGTATATACAACACACCTCACTCACAAAATATATTTAGTTAGGTATTATCAGCTAGACAATATTGAAAAAAATAATAATAACTACTTTCATTTTCTCTTCAATAAGCTGTAAAGTGAGCAACTACTCTATCAAAAACTTTAAATAATTTGTGAATGATTTACTCCCAGATAGTTTTCCCAATTTTTTGATTTGCTATGCCTTATTAAAATGAGATGACCTGACTCTGGATCCTACATGGTCGGAACTCTGGATTTCTTCTCTCACTTGAGTAGGCGTGATATTCCAAACATAGTTCTTTCAATTCCTCTTTGGGAGGGGTGAATAGCATTCTCATTCTGCTTTCATAGGCCCAGGTCTCTGAGGCTATGTTAATGCAGGAGAACAGTGGAGTCAAAGATGTGTCCTTTTGGCTATTTCTTCAGCACTATTGAGGCGTTCCATGCTGCTCTTCCTCCTGTGAAGATCAGGTTTAGGTAGTTCATCATGTTGACTTCCTGAGCCTAGGTACATAACTGCTGCATTCAGAGATATTTGTTCCATATTAGTGAATGGGGTCTCTGGAACTAGTTCCTTCTTCATGAATATTGTTTGTTGAGATTTTCTTAGATCTATCTTTCCACATTCTCGGTCAAAGTCAGCCAGCATTAGGGCCGCTTGGCTAATGTTTGAGTATTATTAAACCGGTGTCATCAGTAGACAGAGGAGGTGGTGTAGATGCCGACTGTCTATCTTCACTCCCATTCTAATTGTTGCATGATGTTTCGAAGGTGGCACTGAAGAGTTTTGGTGAAATGGTACCATGCCAAACCCCTCTTTTGACATCAATGATCACTTCCTTATAGAATGGTGAGATCCTGAGTGGCAATTCCGTAATACAGCTCACAAAGATCTTGATATATTAGGCCAGAACACCCTGTTTGGCTAGGGCTTCGATGACCACTTCAGTCTCCACAGACTCAAAGACTTTCTTCCCGTAAATGAAAATGAGACAAGCGAGTATCTTGTACTCCTACAAACCTCGATGAGCTTGTTTTATCGTAGCTGGATATGATCAATTGGCATGATACTTTTCAGAAGTCAGCTTGCCCGCATGAAGCTGCCCTGCATCTATGTTCTGCCAATCCTGTGTTCAGGATGAAAGCTCTAATGAATGAAAACATAGATTACGGATAATAGGCAGATGGGGTGATAGTTTCCAATGTCCTGGATGTCTCCTTTTTAACAGTAGAGCTGTCCTGCTGGTTTTCCTTTAGGAGGGCACCTTGCATTCAGACAGGTAGCATGTGAAAGAGTAAAACCGATATATTGATACTGACAGCAGATTCTTCCAGGTGTTTTGGGTTTGACTTTGTCTGGGCTGGGTGCTTATTCTTCTTACCAATGAAATGACATGTCATATTTCAGAATGGAGAACACTATGAATGACATATCCACCTGCAGAATTTGGTAGTGGGCATTGGATGTGAGAAACAATCAAAGGGATCTGAGTAGAGATTCCATGGATAATCTCTGTTGCCTTTCTGTGAGATGTGATCAATCCATCGGTAAGTCAGAGGACAGTCATTTTGCTATTATAGTTGGTGAAGGACAGGCAGATGTGCAAAAGCTGAATTGAAAATCAGATGCAGGTTGGACATGTAATGCGATTTGGATTCAACTGCCGGAGTAGAGCCATTACAACCGATCCCACAGGATGTCAAAAGATCATGTGGCCGCTCACCCAAGCAATGGTCAGACCTGTCAAGACTCTGAACAAATGGTTTGGTAACCGTATTTCTGAGCAAGCAGATACCATTAAGGATACATTGGCAAGTATTAGGGTCAAATGGAAGCGTTATTGGTTCGCTTGAGCAAATTGACAAATAACAGGATGTCAAATGATCAAAGAGATCAAGTGATCAAGTTTTCCCAATAGTCACCTCAAGTAAAAATGATTATCATTTTCTATTAAATGTGAGTAAATTAAATAAAACCATGAGAATTGCTGATGGCACAGTTCAGTTTAGACTTAAAACACAAATATATGTTATCTCTAAAGTCTGTACTCTCCTCTTACACATTCTATCTTTCCTTTAGTTCCTATTTTGCACCTTGTTGCCAGTAAAACTTTTTTTGTATCTTCCGATGTTTCTTCATGTTTATCTTTCACCCCCTGCTTTCTAATAGTAGGAACGTACCTGTTGATCTCTAAAGCTCTACTTTCCAGACATCCAAGATTACATGCAGCAAATACAGTCATTTTGTTTAATTATATAAACTGTGCCAAAGAAAGGTGCTTGCAGTGATCTGCACAACTAAATTTTCAGTATAACTGCATTTTAATGACATGAAATAACCCTATTACCCTCTTCCCTCTCAAATATTTTTAAGCATTTGCATTAGATCTCTTTGATGGTGCTGTTTAAAAATATATTTTCTAGACCAGAGAAATAGTGCATGGTGAAAATATTTACGGTACTTTATTGATCTTGTTTTGACACCTGACAATACATATCACCAAGAATGATGATTCTTAAACCCAGAGCCAAGAATTAGCCGTAGCCAAACCTTCTATGACATTGAAGCTAAAGGCATCTTTGAAGACTGAAACACCACTGACAAAGCAAATGAAAGCACAGATAAACATATGTGATTATGTGAAACTGAATATCTCCCTACACCTACAAAGAAACAATGACCAGGATACAAAGACAACCCACAGAATGGGAAAGAATTTTACTAATATACATCTTATAGCCAATATCAAAGACATACCTAGGAACACCCTTGGAACTTTAAAAAGAAAAAAACATACAATCCCATTTAAAGGGGAGAGGAGTAAAGAAAAGAAACTTCCTCAAAGAAGAATTTGTATGACTAAAAGGCCAAATGAAAAAGTGGTCCATCATTAATCATTAGAGATATAAATCAAACAACAATGAGATATCAACTCACACCACAGACACTATTTTTACTTCCAAAGAGCAAAGAACACATGGCCGTCAATCTACATTTCTCTAGGGCTTACTTACTCACCATGCAGGTGGCCAAACCTGCTGGACTTAGAAACAGGGATTTGTGTGCCTCCACCCAATCCCCAGACTCTGTGTTGGGGGGGTGGCCTGAGCTCTAGTCACCAGGCCAGCCAGGAAGACAGATACTACAGATCCACAGCTGTGCAGCTCTACCTCAGGTGGTGGCCCAGGGAGTTCCTGGGGGAAAAGCAAAGGCTCGCCCAGCACCTGAGTCACGTCCTACATGGCTCCTAGGGCTGCTCTTTCACCATGCGGGCAGCCATGCCTGCTGGACTCAGAGCAGGGATTGGGCGCCTCAACCATTCTGGGCTCCAGATTGGTAAGTGTGGCCCTGAGCTCCAATAGCTGGCCCAACCGTAGAACCAGACACTCCAGCTCCATAGCTGCTCTGGCGTGCAGCCCCTCATGGCCGTGTATTTATCTTAGACTCTAACATATTTAACAATATAGATCCTTCCCAGGATCTTTCTCCATTTATACACTTTAATTATCATTCTACTTCCAACAAACTGGAGAGTTTATGGGAATGAGGAATTCACGATATCACACGAGAACTCACTATTAAAATATTCAGATGAGACATTTGCATCGTTAGTATCCATAGGGCAAACCACAAAATGTAGCAGAAGATAAAAAAATATAGGGACATAGACAAAGACAGAGACAGAGAAATAAAATGTGCCTGCAATAGAGTTCTGGCAGGAGTTTGGAGTGGTGAGGCGTGTTTGGGATACAGGTGGTAGGTATTTAGTTCTGGTGGAGAGGATGTGTTCTGGAACACTGTATGCCATGACCCAAATATGAACATCCTTTTCATTTGTATATATCGCATGGTAGAATACCATCTGCATAAAATCAAAATCATCAGTTGAAGCAAAGATAACAGATCTTATATCAGTGTTGGATCAAGACCTCATCACCTGGAGATCCTGACCATTATCCATGCAACGTTATTATACCGCCGTGAGATACACAATTACAGCGTGTTCCGCGCAGGGGTTTTCGGTCACAAAGTGTTCCAGCACCCCACGCCCTCACCAGTGACCTCAACCACCACCCATGTCCCCAATTCCCTCCCCCTCCTACATCCTGCCTAAATGTGGAGTTATTTATCTCCTCTCTCTCTCCTCTCTCTCTCCTCCTTCTCACACATTGTGGGTTGCCCCTGATACACTTAGAAGCCATCATTTGCATTTTTTGTCTGTATTTAATGCTCAGTTCTATGTTGGTATCAGACCCCTTTAGGCATGTATTCACACATAGTTCCTTCTCTATCTAACCAAACCTCTGACTCCCACTGCGGCTTGTGGTAATTTCCACTTTTGGTTAGATCACCTAGTATATTTATGTCAGCAAAGCAATGCAGTCATTCTATGTCTCTCTCTTTCCTTCTACTAATTTCACTCCAACATGATTCTCTCCATGTGCATCCATTTATGAGAAAATTTATGCCTTCATTTTCCCACAGCTGCATAGTATTCCATTATGTAGATGTACCACAGTTTCTTTATCCAGTCATCAGTTCTCAGGCATACTGGTTGTTCAGTTCCTGGCTATTGTAGAATAGTGCTGCTATGAAAATAAAAAATGCAGTTGTGTTTCCCCTGTGTGTTTTTAGCAGGTATATTCCCAGAAGTGGTATGGCTGGGTCAAAAGGAGCTCAATTTCTAGTCTTTGGAGGAATGCATCACATATTGTTTTCCAGAAAGGTTGTACAAGTGTTATTTCCACCAACTTAGTGTATGAGAGTCCCTTTTCCACATCCACACCAGCACTTGTTGCTTTTACCCTTTTGGATATGGGCTTCTCTGTGGGTGTGAGGTGAAACATTGTTGTTTTGATTTGCATCTCTCTGATGACCAGTGATGATGACCATGATCCATACCTTTTGAAAAGCAATGGACATTCCTACAAACACTAGATATCGAGCTCCCATTTGATTCAACAACATCACTCATAGGAATATACACTGAAGACCCAAAAACACACAGATAAATGCATCTACACTTCTGTATTCATTTCAGCGCACTATTTTTCAATAGCCAGAATCACAAAGCAGCCTGAATGCTCAAGAGCAGAGGCTGGACAAAGAAAACTATAGTATATCTCCACAGTGGAATGCTATGGGTTTTCAGAAGGCAGGAGTCATGAGTGCCTGCAAATGAATGGTGACGGAGAAGATTATCATGCTAAGTAAAGAGCTAGTCGAAGGAAAGGACAGATGTAGAATGACTGCATTAATTGTGGGATATAAATATACTATATATTATGAGACTAATATTACTAATATTAAAGACTAAGAAGTAATTGCCCGAGGAGGGGAGACATGTCAAAGTGTCGAATCTACTGAAAAGAGTGTGGGGAGGCAGAGGATTAGGTAAGATAGAGAGGGATCAGAGTGACAATAATGAGTTGTAAATGTAATATCATATTACTAAAACTGAGTATCAATAGTAGGCAAAAGAGATAGGCACAAAAAACCTCTCAATGTATGTATTGCAAACACAATGTGCAAAGAAAGAGAGAAGGGAGAGAGAGAGATAAAAAAATGCCTACCATAAGAGGCAGGCTGGGGGTGGGGCAAGGGAGGGAGAATTGGGACATTGGTGGTGAGGAAACAGGCACTGGTGGAGGTCTGAATGCTACAACATTGTATGGCTGAAACCCAATCGAACAGCTTTTGTAAATATATGTTCGCTGATGTTCACGATCAGGATCACGATCTTCCGTTAATCAGCCTATTTGCTGGCGGGCACCAGTAATATCTCCACATATGTCTGTCTCATTCAGTAGAGCAAAGGCATGACTTTAGGAACATAAAGAGCCTCAAACCATTATATTGAGTCCTGGAATGGCCTAAAATATTCTGTTACTTTGGCATTTATTTACGTCAAATACAACACGAGCAGCTTACAGAGCGCATGCGGAGAGCATATTCTTTAAACACCTCAAACCAGCATTTATTGAGTAGACCACAGCAGCGCGCAGGCCGGCACTGTGATCAGGCTGATCGGCACTAGGTGGAGTTCTGAAGAGAGGAAGTCGGATGTGGAAAATGGGTGCGCCAGCGAATTAAATGAAATTAAATACCTTTGTTGTGAGGTTCTGCGGATTGATGGGCCCAGGCTAGAACCCACCATGCCCTCCCGACTGCCTCATGAGCGGCTGAGCTGGGGAGAGCAAGGAACCCAGCTCACCCCATGTCCAGAGTCTCTGGACCAGCATACCTGGGCCGGATTCGAGGAAAGACTGCTGCAGGAGTGGGTGTAGAATGATCCAGGGCTTGTGATGGGCTGTTCGGCTGGGTGGGTTCTGAAGAAAGTCGGATGTAGGAAAATGGCGGCGCCATATGGAGTGCGTGGGGAATTAGCCTGGCTTGTTGTGATGTTATAATGAAATTATTTAAAAGCAAGAGTATTGTGATGTTATAATGAAATTATTTAAAAACAAGAATTAACCTTGAATACTTCCAGGTATGGCCAAAATATTAATTTTCCTAGATTTTATTTCAGATATATATTTAGTTTCCAAACGTCTACCATGTCTTCTCTCATAACAATTTTATTACCCATTCCCCTTTATGTTTTAAGCGTAAATGTCAAAACTTTCTTTCACTCCGAGATTTTTAATAAGCCCTGCTCCTCCTTTGTATTCCAATCAAGTTCTTGGAGAATTATTTAGCACATTGCCGTCAAGCTATGTAATATCTTGTTGGCATATGGAGAATCCGAGGCTTTAACTCTCTATCCATGTTACATTAGAATTTCTTGAATATTGCTATTAATAAATATTAAAGTTGTAAAATTCACAAAAATTAATTAATGATACTACAGAGTGATTAGGAACTTTTAATTTTACTCATTTCTTTCAAATAGGGCCTCTATTTTGTTGACTTTATTGGATTTTAGGATGGTCATATTTTTGCCTCAGTGCTCAGCCATTTCCTTGGTTTCAGGATTTGAGTAAAGTATTAGCTATAGAAGAGCGGAAGCAGATCACAAGAATTGATGTTCATTTTATTAAGTTTGAGGACAAAAGCAGTAAATTTGATCATTAGTGAAACGGCCTATTCTAAATAGCAAGCTTGGCATGGCTTCTGTGAAATGCATAAAAACTAATAACAAAAGTCACATAATTTTGCACAGTGTTTCAAACAAAACACACCCCTTTAGCAATAATGTTAACTACAAATTAAGGGAGCCGACATTCTCTTCTCAAAATCTAGAATTGTTCCATTCCTGATAACATATAACAGGTGCATCATTCATAATTAAGGCATTTAAATGCTTATGGGTTTACAGTTGCCAGCAGCTCTGCCATGCATGTGTTAAAGAAAAGTACCTTAGGAAAAAAAACCTTTGTGAATTACACATGTTGCAGAAATATTCATTAAACTGGAAATGGTCATAGAGGAGAGAAAATAAAATTGTTCAACCACCAATCAATGAACTACTTGTTTGTGGAACTCTTGGATCATAATGGAGCATATATTCCTGAGATTGGTATTAAGCACTTCTCCCACTAGACAGCCTTAACAATGACACTTAACATCTTTTTTAGGGGTTGGGTAAGGAGAGCCTCAACCCACACAGTGGTTATGTTGTAGGCAGGCAGACAGGGGGTAGCCACATGGCAATAAAATTTCTGAAGAAGGAAAAACTGAGTCCTTCAGCTATACAGAGTCATACCTGTTGTCACACAGGAACCAGACTTGATAAGGCCAATATCAACAACAGGTCCTGAGAAGGGAAGGCCAGGGAATGTGTGAAGCCCTTCTAGAAAGCCACAGGCCTTCTAATGACTTTAGCTAATTAAATCTCCTGGGGGAGATGAATCAGCCTTCCGCCCAGGACCCAGCTCACAGAAGACTCCAAAGCATTCCAGTCAAAGAAGACCACTCCCAAAGTCTATTCCCCTTGGTAATAGCCCCAAAACTGAGGTTACAGAGAGAACCATATGGGAGTAACTTGGGTAGAAATCTATAAATATAATTCTGACCAAAGGACCCAGGGCACACATGCTGCCTGAGCCCATGTGGCCAAGAAGCATGTAATGCCTGAGCACGTGTGTTACTTACCATACCTCTCTTGAGATGTGTACTCTCTCTCTCTCTTTCTCTCCTCCCCCTCTCCTAAAACCTCCTCAATAAAATTTACTTCACTGCCGTGGACTCCTAAAGGGAGATTTGCTTTTTCTGCGAGGAAGACAAGAACCTAAAGGCAACCCTGGGTAGGTCTAGGACTGGCTTTCTTTCCTGCGAAGAGCAATTCCTCGCTCCAGCCTGAGTCCGTGGCTCCCGGGAAACCTCAGGTGGTGGGGATCAACTCCCATGCCTAGAGATCAAAGCGGACATCAGGTGTGGCAATGACCACCTTGTGGGGCTTGGTGGGGCTCAGGCCCATGCAGGTACAGGAGCTCATCGCAGTCTTTGAGTCCTAAGCCTGTCCAAGCGGGTCCCAGGTGGCAGGCGGCTGGGGAGAAAGCGACCATCTCTCCCTTCAGGCTCCGTAAGCCACCCGTGGGGGTCCACCTGCATCAGATGCAATGTTATTTACAGTGATATTCAGACAACTGGGTCAGATGTCTCAGTTTTATATGATGCTTGGCAGACTGCATCACGAGTGGTTGAACTCAGCCTCATGCGCGCCAGAAAGGATCTGTTCACACCATTGTACCTATCTCTCTGCCCTCCTGTATTTGGGTAGCTTTATTTTCAGAGAGCAGTTCAGTTCTTTTGTCACTAGTATATTTTCTAAGGTTTTAACAAGAAAATGTGCTTAATGGGATTTCATCACGTATATAATAAAGTCATATAATGCATATCCCAAGAATAATTATATTAGTCAATGTGAATGGCATAGAATGATGCCAAAGGCCAGAAGTAAAAAGCAACAAGTATCAGCTTTCTTAGCTCTTATCAAGAATTAGTTAATATCATCATTCCAGCACTGTGCTATAATCAGTGAGATTCTGAGAGAGAAAAGCAGCAAGAATTGGGCTGGAAGCGATGAATCTAAGCGGGTAGGGCATTTGCCTTGCGACGATGTGATGGCCAGGGGTTCGATCCGGCATCCCCATATAGTCCCCTGAGCACCGCCAGGAGATGATTCCGAGTGCAGAGACAGAGAAGAAACTACTGAGCATTGCCAAAAGCAAAAAAAGAAAGGAAGGAAAGGAAGGAAGGAAGGAAGGAAGGAAGGAAGGAAGGAAGGAAGGAAGGAAGGAAGGAAGGAAGGAAGGAAGGAGGAAGGCAGGCAGGCAGGCAGGCAGGCAGGCAGGCAGGCAGGCAGGCAGGCAGGCAGGCAGGCAGCAGATTAAGTTTAGATAGGAGATCAGGAAGGACATGCTGAATGATGGAATGCTGGTGTAATATTTCAAGATGGTACTAAAGAGGAAATATCTTGGTCCCAAAGTGGGGAAACATCTTGGGGTCTAAAGCAGAAGTAAATTAGTGGTAAAGAAAGAAGGCGCCAAAAGGAAACCTAACCTGAAAAACAAGTCTCTTTTATTATTGGAACATTTCCTTGTGCACATAAAGAGTTCATCTGTGCTTTTTAGCGTCAAAATTAGAAAGGGATTATGCTGGTTAATTAATACAAAACAATACGTTTTCATGAGGAGAGAAAAAAAAAGAGCTTGAATATAGCACTGAGAGGATTTCTATGGTGTAAAAACACCCCCTATGGCTGATTTTAAGCTACAAAATAGTTTTGATGACAGATTTGTGAGATTTCTGAATATTAACAATTCGCTCTCATGAGCCAACTATAGCATACTCTGGATATAATGCAGACTCAAAAAAAATATTATGGGAGATTTCAAACAACAAAGAGAAATGGAAACATTGTTTGTAGCGTGTATATAATTAGCAACTATAAAATCATGTAAACTTCTGGTTTGTCTACAATACTTGTTAGCTTCTGTTGTCTTTTTCAAAATGGATTTTGGATGGTCCAAAGCTTCAATTATTATCTTTGAAGGTTTAAATATTTTTTTAGTGTGAGGCAGAGTGCAGAAGTACTAATAAGTCCTTAAAGTCATCAATTTCACTATCATATCACTATCCTCCCGTTGGTCATCTATTTGCTAGGTAGGCACCAGTAATATCTCCATATGACCTGTCTCATGCTAGTAGAGGCCAAGGGCATCTGCTTGCTCAGGATGAAAGAGCCTAAGAGCATTATATTAGGTCATGGGAATGAACTAATATAATTGATATAGCATATCAAAAATACAATCACGAGGCAGCTTACTTGGGCTTGCAGTGCGAGTAGCATGTAGTCACCTCTAAATACTGGCATTTATAGATTTACTGCGAGATGGGCTGTGATGGGCTGTCGCTGGGTGGAGTTCTGGCCCGAGAGGGTCTGGATGTGGAAAATGGCGGTCACCGCGAGTGGGAGAGTCATCTGGCTTGTTGTGCGGCTCTGCAGGGTGGCAGGCCAGGGCTAGAACCCACCATCCCTCCCCTGGCACCTCGTGAGCTGCTGGGCACAGGGAGGCAAGTAGCAGCTCTGCTGCATGTCTGTAAGTCACTGGATCCAGCACACCTGGGCAGTTTAAAAAAAGGCTTGTTGCAGGGTGGTGTCTATGATCCAACAGTGATAGGCTGCCGCTGGGTGGAGTTCTGACGAGAGGAAGTCTGGATGGAAAATGGTGGTCCGATGGAGGGGAGGGTCATCTAAAGCATTATTAGAAAAACAGATAAATCAATATAGGAATATGAACAGTTCCTAACTCAACCATCTAGTTTATTTTTTGATCACTTTACACATTTGAAAGCTCTCTCAAAGTGTTTCGTTTTTAAACTGAATCCAGGGTTTTGACTAAGAAAGTGCAAATTCCTATTTTGATGAAAATGTAACTTTACCAGTAACACCAGATCAGAAATTACTTTTTAAGTTTCTTCTTCAAACTGGTTTGGTGAGTCATGAGTATTTAATTTCACTATTTTAGATCAAACACTTAGCTAAAAAGTTAGCTCCAACATTACAGAAATTTTTATATGATTAATTTTTTATGGACAGGGTATTACAGGGATATTCAAATGGGAAAACCAGGTTGAACAACAAGATCTGAAGTGTGTCTAAGTTCAGGCACGCCGCAATTTCTTTCACCTGGAGTTTGGCTACCTTCCTAACTTTCTCTGGACACTAGTTAGACCTTAATACACTTAGAGTTGCTCTTCCTAATAATTTGAACTCATGTGAGAGTTTGGCTGGAGGAATTGGTTCTGTGTCAGTGATAAAAGAACACATAAAACAACCCAGTGCCTGATCATTCTCCTGGCTGTCAGTGAATCATGTCCTAACGCATCTCCATGCAGTTGCGCGAATTTGCTTGCAATGGCATCCTTTCCGTGGAGGCTTGCTGCTCAGCAGGCCCTGAAGCAATCTATGAATAACTTCCCAGCAGATGCTGTTTATGGATT
>JAJIBD010030351.1:0-91948 GCA_021461705.1 Cryptotis parvus
AAACATTAACAACGTTGTAATTGTATATCTCATGGTGGTATAATAAAATATATTTAAAAATCTGTTAAAAAAAAATAACTAACCATATATTTCATGTACCAAATAAAACAGCATAGATTTTTAGAGCATAGGTAAGAAGACAAATCACAAAAAATAATGGAAAATAAAATGATTATAAACAAAAGCAACAAATCCTGGGAAGGAAACCTTACTTTTTAGAATTTATTTATTTATTTGTTTTTATTTATAAGTTAATTTTTTTTTCCTTTTTAGTGCTTGAAGGTTGCAATGTGCAATACAGCTAATTCTAGTTTTACATGTATATAACTTTTACATATGTGCCCACATCCCTCCCCCAGGATCCCATTGTCCTTCCTCTACAACTCCTTCCACCCCACTAACTCAGTTGTCCCCTTATGTCTTCTTTGGACTTTTGTTACTACCCTTGCTGTATATGTTTAACTTCTTTATATCAGAAGGATCATTCTGCACCTATCATTGTTTTTCTCACTGACTTCAATCAGCAAGATAGCCTTGAGTTCCATGCATTTCTCAGTAAATTACATCACTTTTTTTCTTATTCATATTATATTATTTAAAAAAATGCTGGAGATCAGAGGTGACTACAAGAGTATGCACGGCAGAGCCTGGCAAGCTACCCGTGTCGTATTTGATATGCCAAATACCAGTAACAATTATATACCTCATTCCCATGACCTGATGGAATGGTTTGAGGCTCTTTATATTCCTGGAGCAAGTAGATGCCCTTGGGCTCTACTAGCATGAGACAGGTCATATGAAGATGTTACTGGTTCCTGCTCGAGACAAATTGATGATGAAAGAAAAGACAGTGATACAGTGATGTATAATCACAATTATGAGGTTACTGGAGTGACAGCACAGCTGTAATGTGTTTGCCTTGCATGCAACCAATCTATGTTCAATCCCCAGTATTCCTTATGGTCCCCAAAGCAAGGCCAAGAGTAATTACTGAGTAAAGAGCCAGGAGTAACCCCTGAGCATCATCAGGTGTGACCCAACAGCAAAAAAATAAAAAAAGATAAAATAAAAATTACAATTATGATACAAAAGTGCAATGAAGTATAGCCTAAGAACAGAAAAAGAATATTTAAAAGGTATTGTATCCAGGGAAACCCAGATAGTGAACTAAATACACACTTTGCACTAGCTATGAGATATATTTTAGAAAACTGAATGAGATCACATTTATGTAATTTAAAGGAAATAATAGAATGGTATCTTACAAAATAGAAAATACTAATAAGTATAAAAAGATTTTTAAAAATTTAAACATTTAAAGTAAAAATTACAATAAATAAATATTCTGTGAATGAAAAAAAATATATTTTAACAGGTGGATAAATTGTTAAATTTGAAATTATGTAGTTGAGAGACTGAAAGACAAAGTAAGGAAAGAAAATGACCATAGCCTTAAAGACATTCAAGTTTCTAACATGAATTCAATAGGAATGTGAGACAACGAAGAGAGCAAAAATATAAAATGGATAGCTGAAGAACTAATGAATAATCCTTCTAAAATTGGGTGGGAAAACTTCATCTCTAAATCTTTGAAGTTCAATAAATTTAAGTAGTATGAACTCAAAAATATGCTTATAAAAATCACATCTATACTATTGAGTGGCCAGGAAAAAAAAGTTGTGATAGTTCTGGAAACAGCAAGAAATAGCTGTTTTACAATGGATCCTTAATAAGGTTAATAACACATTTCTCTCAGGAATTGTGTTGCCAGTATAGTGGGATGGCTTGTTTGATATGTTCAGATAAATCAGTAAATTGACCAAACTATCCTTAAAGCATAAAGAAGAAACTAAAACATAGATAAGAACCAGAGATTGTACGGTGGGTAAGGCACTTGATTTGCACACAGATGTGTGGATTTCATCCCAGGGACCATACAGGGTCTCCTTGAAAGTGTCCGGGAGTAAACTCTCAGCTCAGACCAAAAAGTAAGCTCTGAGCACTGGTTTCAAAACAAACAAAAATCCAAATTCCGCAGATAATTTTGAAAGGAATTTGTATATAAAAACCAACAAAAAAAAAAACAAAGACCTAAATGTAAGAGTAAAAGCTATAAGTCTCTTTGGGCTGGTGAGATAATACAGTGAGTAAGGTGCTTGCCTTGCATGCCGCTGACTCACGTTTGACCCTTATCATTCAGTGTGATTCCTTGAGCATGGTCAAACACGACCCATGAACACAGAGTCAGGACCAAGCCATTAGAACCACTGAGTGTAGCCCAAAAGCAGGAAAAAATTATAAATAACTTGGAAGAGAGATCAAGTTTCATGACTTTAGGTTAGGATTTGTTTCAGATATGACACCTTATGTACAGTTACTCAATGAAAAATAGTTAAACTAATAGCATCAAAAATACTAAGTCAGGCCAGAGGGATAGCACAGTGGGTAGGGCATTTGCCTTGCAGGAGGCTAACCTGAATTCAATTCCGGCATCCCATATGGTACCCTGAGAACAGCCAGGAATAATTCCTGAGCATAGATCCAGGAGTAACCCCTGAGCATTGCTGGATGTGACCCAAAAAAAGAAAAAAAATAAATAGGAAAATACAAAGTCAATCTCCCAAATGGAAAAATGTATTTCTACACACAAACACATAATTTACCTTTTTCTGCAAACATAACTTTAATTTTTTCATATATGGTGTGAAGTGGGGATCAACTATTCAGTTTCATTTTTCAAAAGTGGATATACACTTCCTCACGTAACAATTGTTGAAAACACTATATTTTTCCTATTGAATTGTTATGTGTCTGGCCCATCTGACTTTCACCATCTTGGCAAATGAGGCAACATCCTTGATTCTTGATTGTTGACGGAGATCAGAATTCAGATTCCTTCTCTTACTTGAGTGAGGAGTGATACCTCAAGCATCACTGTATCACTGTATCGCTATCTTCCTGTTCATCATCAATTTGCTTGAGTGGGCACCAGTAATATCTCCATATGTCCTGTCTCATGCTAGTAGAGCCCAAGGGCATCCGCTTGCTCCAGGAACATAAAGAGCCTCAAACCATTCCATCAGGTCATGGGAATGAGGTCTATAATTGTTACTGGTATTTGGCATGTCAAATACGACACAGGAGGCTTGCCAGGCTCTGCCGTGAGTGTGGCATACTCTTGTAGTCACCTCTAAATCCAGCATTTATTGGTATACCGTGTGGCCGCTTGCACCAGCATGAGCCAGGCTGTAATAGGCTCTTCTGCTGGGTGGAGTTTTGGCGAGAGGGAAGTCCATATGTGGAAAATGGCAGCCCTCATGGAGTGGGGCGTTGTCTGGCTTGTTACAAGGCTCTGCTGGGGTGGCAGGCCAGGGCTAGAACCCGCCATCCCTCTCGGGTGCCTCGTGAGTGGCTTGGCACAGGGAGAGCTGGTAGCAGCTCTGCCCCATGTCTGTGAGTCTCTGGATCAGCATACCGACCGGACTTGAAAAAAGACTGATTCAGGGTGGATCCGATGAGCCGGGCTGTAATAGGCTCTTCTGCTGGGTTGAGTTCTGATGAGAGGGAAGTCTGGATGTGGAAAATGGCGGCCCTCAGGGAGTGGGGGCTCATCTGGCTTGTTGTGAGGCTCTACTGTGGTGGCAGGCGAGGGCTAGAACCCGCCATCCCTCCAGGGTGCCTCCTGAGTGGCTGGGCACAGGGAGAGCCGGTAGCTGCTCTGTGCCATGTCTGTGAGTCTCTGTATCAGCATACCTGGGCCAAACTTGATAAAGATCTCAAGCATGACTCTTTCAATTCCTCTTTGAGCTACCCTATTAGCCTTCTCATTCTGTTTTCTAGGGCCCAGGTCTCTGAGGTGTATGTTAGTGCAGGAAGAACGGTGGAATGGTGGAAACGAAAAGTTGTGCCCAGAGCTGGAGGTTCTTCGGATTCTTTACCACTTTCTCAATGCTCTTGAAAGTGTTCCATACTGCTCTCTTCATCCTTTGTAGTTCACATAATGCTGGGTATGTAATGCAATTTAGATAGGGCCGCTGGACTAGAGCTGTTACTGATTGATTCCAAGGGATGTCAAAAGAATGTGTGGCCACCCACCTATGACAGGGTCAGACTTCTTCATCAAAAACCTGAATAAATGGCTTGAGGTTCTTTGTGTTCTTGGAACAAGCAGATACTATTGGGCTACACTTGCATACGACAGGGACAAATGGATGTTACTGTGCCTGCTTGAACAAATTGATGAACAACAGGAAGATAAGAGATAAGTGATTGAATTGTTAGCCTGTTGGTTGAAACTTAGTGAACCTGAGATGGACAAACTTATTTCTTATTTTCAATTCTATCCTTTAATCTCCATCCACCCATCCATCCATCCATCCATCCATCCATCCATCCTTTCATCCATCCATCCCTCCATCCATCCATCCAACAGTCCATCCATCCATACATCCATCCGTCCGTTCATCTGTTCGTCTGTCCATCTGTCCATCCTTCCATCTGTGCATCCATCTGCCCATCTGTCTATCTGTCCATCTTCCTATTATCTATCTATCTATCTATCTATCTATCTATCTATCTATCTATCTATCTATCTATCTGTCTGTCTGTCTGTCTGTCTGTCTGTCTGTCTGTCTGTCTGTCTGTCTGTCTGTCTGTCTGTCTCTGTCTGTCTGTCTGTCTGTCTGTCTGTCTCTCTGTCTGTCTGTCTGTCCGTCCGTCCGTCTGTCTGTGTGTGTGTGTGTCTGTCTGTCTGTCTTTCTATCTATCTATCTATCTATCTATCTATCTATCTATCTATCTATCTATCATCTATCTATCTGCCTACCTACCTACTGGTGTGTCAGTTTATATTAGGAGCTTTCAAATTAACAGTCAAGAAATCTTACTAATCTGTAGATGTATAAAGCTTGAAAAATTACTATGGTCTAGACTACCATAGTCCAGCAGCAATTTTTGAAACTGATTCAGCTGTGGCTTTGATAAAAGCAATAATCAGATTTAACAGGAAGTAAGCATGAAAATCTCTGAGAAGAGGGGATGTGGAATGAGGGATGTGGAAAATGGCGGCCCTCATGGTGTGGGGGGTTCCTCTGGCTTCTTGCGAGGCTCTGCTGGGGTGGTGAGCAAGAGCTAGAACCCGCTATCCCTCCTGGATGCCTGGAGGGCACAGGGAAAGCAAGATCACAGGGAGAGTTGAACACAGCCCGGCTCATCACCAAACCACCCTGCAGAAGTTCTTTCCAAGCCTAGCACAGTTATGCCGATCTAGAGACTCACACACATGGGGCAGGGCTGCTACTTGCTCTCCCTGTGCCCAGCTGATCACGAGGTGTCCAGGAGGGATGGTTGGTTCTAGCCCTGGCCCACTACCCCAGCAGCGCCTCGCAAGAAGCCAGAGGAACCCCCCACACCATGAGGGCCGCCATTTTCCACATCCGGACTCCCCTCTACTCAGAGCTCCACCCAACAGAAGAGCTGATCACAGCCCGGCTGGCGCAGCCGCTTTGCAGCCACGTGGTTCATCAATAAATGCTCAAGTTTTGCGGTGACTCCAAGATTATCCCACCCACACAGCAGAGCCTCACAAGCAGCTACCCGTTTTGTATTTGACATGCCAAATACCAGTAACAATTATAGACCTCATTCTCATGACTTGATGGAATGGTTTGAGGCTCTTTATGTTCCTGGAGTGAGTGATGCCCTTGGGCTATTTTGCATGTGACAGGACATATTGAGATGTTACTGGTGCCCGCTTGAGTAATCAATGGGAAGTCAAGTGATCAAGTCAAGTGAAGCATGAAGACCCTAATGAAGAACTTCTCAAGATGTATTATGTACCACTTGCCTAAGCAACAATTAAGTTTTTTTTGCCATAGCGACTTACCAACTCTTTCCTTATTTGTTTTAAAGTATTTATTCACTTTAAATGCCTAATTGTTATGAATGACAGATTTATATTAAGCACAACATAAGAAGTATTATTTGTCACGGGTGTAGTGATATTACATTGGATAGAGCATTTACCTTGCAAGCAGCTATCCTGGATTTGATCCCTGGCAGTCTGATCCTTGAGTGCAGTAACAGGAATAAGTCCTGAGTTCTGTTAGGTGTGTGTCTCCCTGACATAAACTCCCCAGGAAAAGTGTTATGTGTGAAGCATAAGATTAAAGTGTGGGTAATATTTCTTTTTAATGCAATTTGAATATATAATTATTAAAACTAAAATTTGTAAGTTTAATATCTAATATCATTAAGAATTCATGAAATATATCAGAACCCTAGTTTGGGAGACATTAATATTTGTAGAGGTTCTTTTACCATTGGCCTGAATTGTGGTTTTCATTTTATTGATTTTTGTGATTTTTTGTTGAGCAAGGATAATACAGTGGCCTTATTATACACTTTGCTGATCTTGTTATGATACCTGACACCACATATCATCAGGAGTGATTATTCCTAAGTGCAAAAGAAAATAAATGTTTCATTTACAAATAGTCTTAGTGAAGTCTTAATGAAGTCATAATATTGGGATGATCTATTAGATATTATGTCTTTATATTGTGTGTTGGTGATTTGTTTCTACCAAAGATATGTAACATTAGAAAGATCATTCTCAGATATAGTCAAATAAAGTTCATATTTATAAAATTTAAATACAATTCTTATTATAGTTTAGAGTAGGTGCTTACAATAGTATTGACATCTATGGTCATGGTATATACAACACACCTCACTCACAAAATATATTTAGTTGGGTGGTAGCAAAACTGGAAACCCAATATTGAAAAAAGTAATAATAACTACTTTCATTTTCTCTTCAATAAGCTGTAAGTGAGCAACTACTCTATCAAAAACTTTAAATAATTTAATGAATGATTTACTCCAGATAGTTTTCCCAATTTTTTGATTTGCTATGCCTTGGTAAATGAGATAGCGACCCTGACTCTGGATCCTACATGGAGATCGAACTCTGGATTTCTTCTCTCACTTGAGTGAGGCGTGATATTCCAAACATAGTTCTTTCAATTCCTCTTTGGGAGGAATTGAATAGCATTCTCATTCTGCTTTCATAGGGCCCAGGTCTCTGAGGCTATGTTAATGCAGGGAGAACAGTGGAGTCAAAGAGATGTGTCCTTTTGGCTATTTCTTCAATACTATTGAAGGCGTTCCATGCTGCTCTCTTCCTCCTGTGAAGATCAGGTTTTAGGTAGTTCATCATGTTGACTTCTCGACCTAGGTACACATAACTGCTGCATTCAGAGATATTTGTTCCATTGAGAGTGAATGGGGTCTCTGGAACTAGTTCCTTCTTCATGAATATTGTTTTGTTGAGATTCAGCTGTAGATCTATCTTTCCACATTCTCGGTCAAAGTCAGCCAGCATTAGGGCCGCTTGGCTAATGTTTGGTGTTATTAGAACGGTGTCATCAGTGAAGCAGAGGTGGTGTAGATGCCGACTGTCTATCTTCACTCCCATTCTAATTGTTGCATGATGTTCTCGAAGGTGGCACTGAAGAGTTTTGGTGAAATGGTACCATGCCAAACCCCCTCTTTTGACATCAATGATCACTTCCTTATAGAATGGTGAGATCCTGGTGGTAATTCCGTAATACAGCTCACAAAGATCTTGATATATTGGGCTTGAACACCCTGTTTGGCTAGGGCTTCGATGACCACTTCAGTCTCCACAGACTCAAAGACTTTCTTTAAATCAATGAAAATGAGACAGAGCGGTATCTTGTACTCCCTACAAACCTCGATGAGCTTGTTTATCATGTGGATATGATCAATTGTGCTGAATCCTTTTCAGAAGTCAGCTTGCCCGCATGGCTGCCCTGCATCTAATGTTCTGCCAATCCTGTTCAGGATGACTCTAATGAATAGCTTGTAGATTACGGATAATAGGCAGATGGGGTGATAGTTTCCAATGTCCTGGATGTCTCCCTTTTTTAACAGTAGAGCTGTCCTGCTGGTTTTCCTTTGGGAGGGCACCTTGCATTCAGACAGGTAGCATGTGAAGAGTAAAACCAGTATATTGATGAGTACTGACAGCAGATTCTTCAGGTGTTTGGGTTTGACTTTGTCTGGGCTGGGTGCTTGTTTGCTTCTTTACCAATGAAATGACATGTCATATTTCAGAAGGGAGAACACTGTGAATGACATATCCACCCTGCAGAATTTGGTGCGTGGGCATTGGATGTGGCTATCAAAGGGATCTGAGTAGAATTCATGGATAATCTCCATTGCCTTTCTGTAAGATGTGATCAATCCATCAGTAAGTCAGAGGACAGTCATTTTGCTATTATAGTTGGTGAAGGACAGGCAGATATTGCGAAAGCTGAATTGAAAATCAGATGGGTTGGACATGTAATGCGATTTGGATCCAACTGCTGGAGTAGAGCCATTACAACCGATCCCACAGGATGTCAAAAGATCATGTGGCCGCTCACCTAACCCAATGGTCAGATTTCTTTGTCAAGACTCTGAACAAATGGTTTGAGGCGCTCGTATTTCTGAAGCAAGCAGATACCATTGGGATACATTGGCAAGTGATAGGGTCAAATGGAAACGTTATTGGTTCCCGCTTGAGCAAATTGACAAATAACGGGATGTCAAATGATCAAGAGATCAAGTGATCAAGTTTTCCCAATAGTCACCTCAAGTAAAAATGATTATCATTTCTATTAAATGTGAGTAAATTAAATAAAACCATGAAAATTGCTGATGGCACAGTTCAGTTCAGACTTAAAACACAAATATATGTTATCTCTAAAGTCTGTACTCTCCTCTTACACATTCTATCTTTCCTTTAGTTCCTATTTTGCACCTTGTTGCCAGTAAAACTTTTTTTGTATCTTCCGATGTTTCTTCATGTTTATCTTTCACCTGCTGCTTTCTAGTAGGGCAAGTACCTGTTGATCTCTAGCTCTACTTTCAGACATCCAAGATTACATGCAGCAAATACAGTCATTTTTGTTTAATTATATAAACTGTGCCAAAGAAGGTGCTTGCAGTGATCTGCACAACTTCCAAATTTTCCAGTATAACTGCATTTTTAATGACATGAAATAACCCTATTACCCTCTTCCCTCTCAAATATTTTAAGCATTTGCATTAGATCTCTTTGATGGTGCTGTTTAAAAATATATTTTCTAGACCAGAGAAATAGTGCATGGTGAAAATATTTACGTTGCACTTTGTTGATCTTGTTTTGACACCTGACAACACATATCACCAGGAATGATGATTCTTAACTGCAGAGCCAAGAATTAGCCTTAGCCAAACCTTCTATGACATTGAAGCTAAAGGCATCTTTGAAGACGAAACACCACTGACAAAGCAAATGAAAGCACAGATAAACATATGTGATTATATGAAACTGAATATCTCCTACACCTCAAAAGAAACAATGACCAGGATACAAAGACAACCCACAGAATGGGAAAGAATTTTACTAATACACATCTTATAAGGGGTTAATATCAAAGACATGCAAGACACCCGCAGAACTTTAAAAAGAAAAAAACATCCAATCCCATTTAAAAAAGGGGAGAAGAAATGAAAAGAAACTTCCTCAAAGAAGAATTTGTATGACTAAAAGGCAAATGAAAAAAGTGGTCTCCATCATTAATCATTAGGGGGTATAAATCAAACAACAATGAGATATCAACTCACACCACAGACACTAGCACACTTCCAAAAGAGCAAGAACACTTGGCCGTGTCCTACATTTCTCCTAGGGCTTACTCACCATGCAGGTGGCCAAACCTGCTGGACTTAGAGCAGGGATTTGTGTGCCTCCACCCAATCCCCAGACTCTGTGTTGGGGGGGTGGCCCTGAGCTCTAGTCACCAGGCCAACCAGGAAGACAGATACTACAGATCCACAGCTGTGCAGCTCTACCTCAGGGTGAGTGGCCCAGGGAGTTCCTGGGGGAAAAGCAAAAGGCTCGCCCAGCACCTGGTCACGTCCTACATAGCTCCTAGGGCTTGCTCACCATGCAGGCAGCCATGCCTGCTGGACTCAGAGCAGGGATTTGGGCGCCTCCACCCATTCCCCAGACTCCAGATTGGTAGGTGTGGCCCTGAGCTCCAACCAGCACAGCCAACCATCAGAAGACAGACACTCCAGCTCCATAGCTGCTCTGGCGTGCAGCCCCTCCGCAGCCGTGTATTTATCTTAGACTCTAACATATTTTAACAATAGATCCTTCCCAGGATCTTTCTCATTTATACACTTTAATTATCATTCTACTTCCAACAAACTGGAGAGTTTATGGGGAATGAGGAATTACGATATCACACGAGAACTCACTATTAAATATTCAGATAGAGACATTTGCATCGTTAGTATCCATAGGGCAAACCACAAAATGTAGCAGAAGATAAAGAAATATAGGGACATAGACAAAGACAGAGACAGAGAAATAAAATGTGCCTGCAATAGGTTCTGGCAGGGTTTGGGTGGTGAGGGCGTGTTTGGGATACAGGTGGTAGGTATTTGGTTCTGGTGGAGGGATGTGTTCTGGAACACTGTATGTCATGAGCCAAATATGAACATCCTTTTCATTGTATATATCGCATGGTAGAATAAAAATTAAAAAAAAAACAAAGTAAAATGTGAGTTGGGACCAAAAAAAAAGAGCAAGAACAACGAGTGCTTATGTGGATGTGGGGATAAAGGGACCCTCATTCACTGCTGGTGGGAATACCAACTGACCCATCCCTTTTTTTAACATTTTATTATACCACCGTGAGATATACAATTACAACGTTGTTCACGCTTGGGGATTTTGGTCACAAAGTGTTCCAGCACCCCGCCCTCCACCAGTGTCCCTCAACCACCACCCATGTCCCCAATTCCCTCCCCCTCCCACATCCTGCCTAAATGGCAGGTTATTTATCTCCTCTCTCTCTCCCTCTCTCTCTCCTCCTTCTCCCACACATTGTGGGTTGCACTACGATACACTTAGAAGCCATCATTTGCATTTTTTGTCTGTATTTAATGCTCAGTTCTATGTTGGCATCAGACCTTTAGACATTTATTCACACATGTTCCCTTCTCTATCTAACCAAACCTCTGACTCCCACGCCGCTTGTGGTAATTTCCACTTTTGGTAAGATCACCTGGTATATTTATGTCATGCAAAGAAATGCAGTCATTCTATGTCTCTCTCTTTCCTTCTGACTAATTTCACTCAACATGATTCTCTCCATGTTCATCCATTTATAGGAAAATTTCATAACTTCATTTTTCTGACAGCTGCATAGTATTCCATTGTGTAGATGTACCAAAGTTTCTTTATCCAGTCATCAGTTCTCGGGCATACTGGTTGCTTCCAGGTTCTGGCTATTGTGAATAGTGCTGCTATGAAAATAAAAGTGCGGATTGTGTTTCCGCTGTGTGTTTTTGGCTTTCCAGGGTATATTCCCAGGAGCGGTATGGCTGGGTCAAAAGGGAGCTCAATTTCTAGTCTTTGGAGGAATGTCCATATTGTTTTCCAGAAAGGTTGTACAAGTCGACATTCCCACCAACAATGTATGAGAGTCCCCTTTTCCCCACATCCACGCTAGCACTTGTTGCTTTTACCCTTTTGGATATGGGCCATTCTCTGTGGTGTGAGGTGATATCTCATTGTTGTTTTGATTTGCATCTCTCTGATGATTAGTGATGATGAGCATGATCCATCCCTTTTGAAAAACAGTATGGACATTCCTCCAAACACTAGATATCGAGCTCCCATTTGATTCAACAACATCACTCCTGGGAATATACACTGAAGACCCAAAAACACACAGTAGAAATACCATCTACACTTCTGTATTCATTTCAGCACTATTTTCAATAGCCAGAATCTGAAAGCAACCTGAATGCTCAAGAACAGAAGACTGGATAAAGAAACTATAGTATATCTCCACAATGGAATGCTATGAGTTTTCAGGAAAACAAAGTCATGAAATTTGCCTGCAAATGAATGGTGACGGAGATTATCATGCTAAGTGAAACTAGTCAGAAGGAAAAGGACAGATGTAGAATGACTGCATTAATTTGTGGGATATAAATACTATATATTATGAGACTAATATTACTAATATTAAAGACTAGGGAAACAGTACCCGGGAGGACATGTCAAGTGTCGGAATCTACTGAAAAAGAGTGTGGGAGGCAGAGGTTAGGTAAGATAGAGGAGGGATCAGTTTGCCAATAATAGTTGTAAATGTAATATCATACTAAAACTGAGTATCAATAGTAGGCAAAGAGATAGGCATGAAAACCTCTCAATGTATGTATTGCAAACCACAATGTGCAAAAAGAAGAGAGAGAGGAAGGGAGAGAGAGAGAGAGATAAAAAAATGCCTACCATAGAGGCAGGCTGGGGGTGGGGCAAGGGAGGGAAATTGGGACATTGGTGGTGGGAAACAGGCACTGGTGGAGGTCTGAATGCTACAACATTGTATGGCTGAAACCCAATCATGAACAGCTTTTGTAAATATGTATTTAATGATGTTCACGATCAGGATCACGATCTTCCCGTTAATCATCTATTTGCTAGAGCGGGCACCAGTAATATCTCCATATGTCCTGTCTCATTCCAGTAGAGCAAAGGGCATCGGCTTGCTACAGGAACATAAAGAGCCTCAAACCATTATATTAGGTCATGGGAATGACCTAAAATAAGTGTTACTGGCATTTGGCACGTCAAATACAACACGAGCAGCTTGCTAGGCTTGCCGTGCCAGGGAGGCATATTCTTTAAACACCTCCAAATAAAGCATTTATTGATGAACCACTGCGCCGCGAGGCGGGCTGTGATGGGCTGGTCGGCTGGGTGGAGTTCTGAAGAGAGGGAAGTCCGGATGTGGAAAATGGGTGCGCCCATGGAGTGCGTGGGGGGGTCGCCTGGCTTGTTGTGAGGTTCTGCGGGGTGGTGGGCCAAGGCTAGAACCCACCATGCCTCCCGACTGCCTCATGAACGGCTGGGCACAGGGAGAGCAAGGAACCGCTCTGCCCCATGTCTAAGAGTCTCTGGACCAGCATACCTGGGCGGATTGAGGAAGAGACTGCTGCAGGGTGGGTGTCGATGATCCGGGCTGTGATGGGCTGGTCGGCTGGGTGGAGTTCTGAAGAGAGGGAAGTCCGGATGTGGAAAATGGCGGCGCCCATGGAGTGCGTGGGGGGGTCGCCTGGCTTGTTGTGATGTTATAATGAAATTATTTAAAAGCAAGAATTATTTAATGATGTTATAATGAAATTATTTAAAAACAAGAATTAACCTTGAATACTTCCAGGTATGGCCAAAATATTAATTTTCCCCTAGATTTTATTTCAGATATATATTTAGTTTCCAACGTCTACCATGTCTTCTCTCTGTTCAATTTTATTGCAAAATTTCACTTTGTGTTTTAGAAAGTAGCGTAAATGTCCTAAAACTTTCTCTTTCACTCAAGATTTTTAATAATATACTCCTCCTTTGTATTCCAATCAAGTTCTTGGGTATTTAGCACATTGCACAGTCAACTTCATCCTTAATATCTTGTTAGCTCTGGAGAATCCGAGCTTTAACTCTCTATCCCATGTTCACATTAGAATTTCTTGAATATTGCTAGTAATAAATATTAAAGTTGTAAAATTCACAAAAATTAATTAATGATACTACAGAGTGATTAGGAACTTTTAATTTATACTCATTTCTTTCAAGAAATAGGAACCCATATTTTTTGTTGACTTTATTGGATTTTAGGATGATCATATTTTGCCTCCAGTGCTCAACCATTTCCTTGGTTTCAGGATTTGAGTGAGAGTATTAGCTATAGAAGAGCGGAAGCAAATCACAAGAATTGATGAGATTGTTCATTTTATTAAGTTTGAGGACAAAAACGCAGTAAATTTAGATGTTAGTGAAACAACAGCCCTAGCCTTCTAAATAGCAAGCTTGGCATGGCTTCTGTGAAATGCATAAAGAAACTAATAACAAAAGTCACATAATTTTGCACAGTATTTCAAACAAAACACACCCCTTTGGCAATAATGTTAACTACAAATTAAGGGAGCCGACATTCTCTTCTCAAAATCTAGAATTGTTCCATTTCCTGATAACATATAACAGGTGCATCATTCATAGTGCAGGCATTTAAATGCTTATGGGTTTACAGTTGCCAGCAGCTCTTACCCATGCATGTGTTAAGAAAAAATGCCTTGGGGGAAAAAAAACCTTTGTGGTGCACATGTTTGCAAAAATGTTCATTGCACAAATGGTCCTTTGTAGAGGAGAGAAAAATAAACTTGTTCAACCACCAATCAATGAACTACTTGTTTGTAGAACTCTTGGATCATAATAGACATATTCCTGAGATTGGTATTAAGCACTTCTCACACTAGACAGCCTTAACAATGACACTTAACATCTTTTTTTAGGGGTTGGAGTGGAGGGCCCCTCAATCCCACACAGTGGTTATGTTGTAGGCAGGCAGACAGGGGGTCGCCACATGGCAATAAAAAATTCCTGAAGAAGGAAAACTGGTCCTTCAGCTATCCAGAGTCATACCTGTTGTCACACAGGAACCAGACTTGATAAGGCCAATATCAACAACAGGTCCTGAGGGAAGGGAAGGCCAAGGGGAATGTGTGAAGCCCTAGGCCACAGGCCCTTCTAATGACTTTAGCTAATTAAATCTCCTGAGGGAGATGAATCAGCCTTCCCGCCCAGGACCCAGCTCACAGAAGACTCCAAAGCATTCCAGTCAAAGAAGACCACTCCCAAAGTCTATTCCCCTTGGTAATAGCCCCCAAAACTGAGGTTGAAGCCCCATATGGGAGTAACTTGGGTAGAAATCTATAAAAGCCGTCCTGACCAAAGGACAGGGCACACATGCTGCCTGAGCCCATGTGGCCAAGCACATGTAATGCCTGAGCACGTGTGTTGCCTGCATCTCCTCTCTTGAGATGTGTACTCTCTCTCTCTCTTTCTCTCCCTCCCCCTCTCCTAAAACCTCCTCAATAAAACCTATTTTACTTCACTGCCCGTGGACTCCTAAAAGTTCTTTTTCTGCGAGGAAGACAAGAACCCTAAGGCAACCCTGGGTAAGGTCTAGGACTGGCTTTCCTTTCCTGCAAAGAGCAATTCCTCGCTCCAGCCTGAGTCCGTGGCTCCCCGAGAACCTCAGGTGGTGGGGATCAACTCCCATGCCTAGAGATCAAGCGGACATCAGGTGTGGCTTGACGGCCACCTTGTGGGGCTGGTGGGGCTCAGGCCCATGCCGTGCAGGAGCTCATCGCAGTCTTTGAGTCCTAAGCCTGTCCAGCGGGTCCCAGGTGGCAGAGGCGGCTGGGGAGAAAACGACCATCTCTCTCCCCTTCCAGGCTCCACGTAAGCCACCCGTGGGGTCCACCTGCATCAGATACAATGTTATTTACAGTGATATTCAGACAACTGGGTCAGATGTCTCAGTTTTATATGATGCTTGGCAGACTGCATCACACGAGTGGTTGAACTCAGCCTCATGCATGAAAGGGATCTGTTCACACCATTGTACCTATCTCTCTGCCCTCCTGTATTTGGGTAGCTTTATTTTTCAGAGGCAGTTCCAGTTCTTTTGTCACTAGTATATTTTCTAAGGTTTTAACAAGAAAATGTGCTTAATGAGGTTTCATCACGTATATAATAAAGTCATATAATGCATATCAAGAATAATTATATTAGTCAATGTGAATGGCATAGAATGATGCCAAAGGCCAGAAATTTCTAAAGAAACAAGTATCAGCTTTCTTAGCTCTTATCAAGAATTAGTTAATATCATCATTCCAGCACTGTGCTATAATCAGTGAGATTCTGAGAGAGAAAAGCAGCAGATTGGGCTGGAGCGATAGTCTAGCGGGTAGGGCATTTGCCTTGCACGCGGCCGGTCTGTGATGGCCGGGGGTTCGATCCCCGGCATCCCATATGGTCCCCTGAGCACCGCCAGGAGTAATTCCCGAGTGCAGAGACAGAAGAAACTCCTGAGCATTGCCAAAAAAGCAAAAAAAAAGAAAGGAAGGAAGGAAGGAAGGAAGGAAGGAAGGAAGGAAGGAAGGAAGGAAGGAAGGAAGGAAGGAAGGAAGGAAGGAAGGAAGGAAGGAAGGCAGGCAGGCAGGCAGGCAGGCAGGCAGGCAGGCAGGCAGGCAGGCAGGCAGGCAGGCAGCAGATTAAGTTTAGATAGGAGATCAGGAAAGGACATGCTGAATGATGGAATGCTGGTGTAATATTTCAAGATGGTCCTAAAGAGGGAAATATCTTGGTCCCAAAGTGGGAAACATCTTGGGGTCTAAAGCAAGTAAGAATTAGTGGTAAAGAAGAAAGCGCCAAGGGGAAACCTAACCTGAAAAACAGTCTCTTTTATTATTGGAACATTTCCTTATTACATAAGAGTTCATCTGTGCTTTTAGCATCAGAGTCAGAAAGAGTTATGTGCTGGTTAATTAATACAAAACAATACGTTTTCATGAGGAGAAAAAAAAGGCTTGAATATAGCACTAGAGGATTTCTATGGTGTAAAAACACCCCTATGGCTGATTTTAAGCTACAAATGGTTTGATGACAGATTTGTGAGATTTCTGAATATTTAACAATTCGCTCTCATGAGCCAACTATAGCATACTCTGGATAAGTATGAACTCAAAAAATATTATGGGAGATTTCAAACAACAAAGAGAAATAGGCTTATTGTTGTGACGTGTATATAATTAGCAACTATAAAATCATGTAAACTTCTGGTTTTGTCTACAATGCACTTGTTGCTTCTGTTGTCTTTTTTTCAAATGGATTTTTGGATGGTCCAAACTTCAATTGTTATCTTTGAAAGGTTTAAATATTTTTAGTGTGAGCAGAGTGCAGAAGTACTAATAAGTCCTTAAAGTCATCAATTTTCACTATCACTATCACTATCCTCCCGTTGATCATCTATTTGCTAGAGTGGGCACCAGTAATATCTCCATATGACCTGTCTCATGCTAGTAGAGCCCAAGGGCATCTGCTTGCTCCAGGATAAAAAGAGCCTAAAACCATTATATTAGGTCATGGGAATGAACTAATATAATTGTTACTTGGCATATCAAATACAATACGGGCAGCTTGCCAGGCTTGCAGTGCAAGTGGCATACCCTTGTAGTCACCTCTAAATATAGCATTTATAGATTTACTGCGAGATGGGCTGTGATAGGCTGTCGCTGGGTGGAGTTCTGACGAGAGGGAAGTCTGGATGTGGAAAATGGCGGTCTGACCGGAGGGGGGGGGGTCATCTGGCTTGTTGTGCGGCTCTGCAGGGGTGGCAGGCCAGGGCTAGAACCCACCATCCCTCCCTGGCACCTCGTGAGCTGCTGGGCACAGGGAGAGCAAGTAGCAGCTCTGCTGCATGTCTGTAAGTCACTGGATCAGCACACCTGGGCCGGATTGAAAAAACTGTTGCAGGGTGGTGTCTATGATCCAGGCTGTGATAGGCTGTCGCTGGGTGGAGTTCTGACGAGAGGGAAGTCTGGATGTGGAAAATGGTGGTCCGATGGAGGGGGAGGGTCATCTGGCTTGTTGTGCAGAAAACAGATAAATCAATATAGGAATATGAACAGTTCCTAACTCAACCATCTAGTTTATTTTTGATCACTTTACATTTGAAAGCTCTCAAAGTGTTTCGTTTTTAAACTGAATCCAGGGTTTGACTAAGAAAGTGCAAATTCCTATTTTGATGAAATGTAACTTTACCAGTAACACCAGATCAGAGAATTACTTTTTAAGTTTTCTTCTTCAAACTGGTTTGGTGAGTCATGAGTATTTAATTTCACTATTTTAGATCAAACACTTAGCTAAAAAGTTAGCTCCAACATTCCAGAAATTTTTATATGATTAATTTTTTATGGACAGGGTATTACAGGGATATTCAAGTAAACCAGGTTGAACAACAAGATCTGAAGTGTGTCTAAGTTCAGGCACGCAAACAATTTCTTTCACCTGGAGTTTGGCTGTTACTTCTAACTTTCTCTGGACACTAGTTAGACCTTAATACACTTAGAAGGTTGCTCTTCTAATTTGAACTGTGTGAGAGTTTGGCTGGAGGGTGGTTCTGTGTCCCAGTGATAAAAGAACACATAAAACAACCCAGTGCCTGATCATTCTCCCTGGCTGTCAGTGAATCATGTCTAATAGCATCTCCATGCAGTTTGCGCCAATTTGCTTGCAATGGCATCCTTTTCCGTGGGCTTGCTGCTCAGCAGGCCCTGAAGCAATCTATGAATAACTTCCCAACAGATGCTGTTTATGAATTGAAGCAAATGGCTTCCCTGTTTCTCTTTTTCTCACTTCAATAATTTTCAGTTACATTACGATGAATATTTATAGTCCTGTAGCAGTGCATAAAAATGGAGAACAAGCAGACCTGGGCATTGTTTCATACGTGAGTGCTGTTCTAATGGGTTTTGGCTGACTGGTTTTAATAATGTTTTGTTGATGGAATGAAAAAGAGGATGCAAATTGTAGATCAGTCATTTTCATTCACTGTTTTAGCAGGATGAGCATTGATGGAGCGCTGGCTGTATTTGTTGCGCACATGACACCTTTACTCACCACAACACCCTGTTGTGCAAAATGTCTGTCTCTTCCTTGTACTTCTTTTGAATAATTTCAAACATTTGACTTCAACAGAGACTGATGCCAATATAAGGGCTCATTAGATTTATTTTACTGTTCTCCAGAGATTATCATTTGTGATCCAAGTAACTGTGTTAGTAGCTAGAGTCCAAGTAACAGAGTCTTCCTAGGAATTTGAATAAAAACAACACAAGGAATATATGAGTTTCAATTTGCTGGTTTCTTTCACAGAAAAGCACTAGGTCTTGTTTTTCTTTAAAATTGCTCTTTCTGGATGCTTCACAGCTCTAAGTTGTCTTAAGTATTACAAAAATGAGAGGTACTAACTATAGCTTAAAATTGTGATTTTTAAGGGGGCTCCTCTGTCTTCAGAGTATACTTCAAATAACTGATGTACCAATTGCATATTTATTTACAATGATGAGTTAGTTAACTAGCCTATATTTTCTAAATCATTGACTGTGTCATATTGGCCCATATACAAATAATTGCCTGTTTGGATATTTGCTTATAAATAGGAGTATTAAAAATTCTATGTAAATGCATATATACATACATAGTGACTACATATTAAAGCTTCCCAAATATTCAAATTGTCCCATTTACTACTCTTGCATTATAAAATACACACCAACTACTGAAATGAAACCATATTTATTATGCATGCAAACCCATAATATCTTTACCGTCTATCATTTATATGTTATACACAGAAGGTTGTACTGTAACACAACATAGAAAAAAAAAAAGGCAATTTGAAGAGGAGTATGTTTCTTGCTCTAACCAAAAAATGTGTGCAGTTACTTTCCTTTAAAAAAGAAATGTATTATCAACAATGCTGAAGTATTTTAAAATTAATGAAAAGCTGAAAAATTTAGTATTTGAGAGGAAAATATTTTAAAGAAACAAATTTATAGCTGATGTCTCAAAGTGGCACTTTTCTTGCCACTAAAACACAAAACAAAAGAATCACTGGAAAGAGTTCCAGGCCTCTAGCAAAAGGTCTAAGTATAAACTCCACTGGCTGTCCACCAACGACCTTTTCCATTTGTTTCAAATGATAGCAATAATTATTGCTCTTCCAAAGAAAAGAAATGCTCATGAACAGTAAATGAAACTAGTATAAAAACTGTGCCCTTGATTAGGATGACTGTAGTTAACAGTGATCTGTCTGGAATTTTAGAGGGTGACAAAGCACAAGAGTGCTCTCATATAAGTGCTGTGTTTTCTTAAGCTCTTATAAATGTCTAGATTTATTTCCTTCATATGCCTTCCTCAGTGACCAAGAGCTATTCTGATGTCTAGGTAAGCAGTATATTTTTTTCTTTTCTATATTGTTCATCCACTTCAAAATGCATTAGACTGTCATTTTAGGTATAACGTTGACAATATAAACAACCTGAAAGAAATTGTCTCTTGCTGATGGGTGTTTCTACAACTGTCAACATCAAGGAAGAAGTCTACTTCCCAGGACAGAGATACTGAAAATGTTGTTTACATACAGAGAGTTTGCTATCAGAAACTAAAATAAGAACATACTCCTGAGGATCATTGACTAGTCAATATATGATGCAAAACCTACCTTGTTCACCAGTGTGTACACTAGTATGACTCACGAACTGCCTAAAAACTGTAAATGGTATGAATTTAGTAGTAAAGGAGACTCTCACATTAGCAGCACCCTTCAATTTAATGAAACATTTCAAATCACCCTTTTCTTTTTTTTTTTCTTTTTTTTTTTTTTTTTTTTTTTGCTTTTTGGGTCACACCTGGCGATACTCAGGGGCTACTCCTGGCTCTGCACTCAGGAATTACTCCTGGCGGTGCTCGGGGGACCATATGGGATGCCAGGGGATCGAACCAGCGCCGCATGGGCCTGCTGCGTGCAAGGTCAACGCCCTACCCGCTGGGCTATCGCCCCAGTCCCAAATCACCCTTTTCTTATCAACTGTTTCTTCCCTTTTAATAATGAAATGGGTTGCAAGAGTCCCACATTAAGTGGACACTGGGTTTTAAGTTTGGGACGGTCATTAGCTCATGCCTCATGTCTACAAGTATCTAAAAAAGTTGTGCAGAAATACTCGCACATATATCTCTATTATATAAATAATATCATCTAAAATTTCTCAAATTATAAGAAATAAAATATTTTGTGTATTGCTATAGTTTATACTCAGATGCATTATTTTATTCTATATATTATTCTCTGGTTCCTGTATCCAACTTGACAAATTTGCTTTGTGTGAATTGTTTTCTCACTTCTTCCTTCCTATTCTTTTTATCTGTCCTGCCATCCTTTCACTCCTAGTAATACCACATTTATCCATCTTTACGTTGATTTGGCAAATGATATTTATTGCACAATTTCTCACAATTACTATGCACAGCAGCGTAGTTGCTGGGATGTCTTGTAAATACGAGAGTGTGTTGAACCTACACTAAGGGAATAATATACTTCAAAGACACAATGAGATAAATGCTAGCATAAGGAAGGAGCCTTAACTGAGAAGGCCTAGGTAGGTTGTTTTGAGGTTTGGGAAACTTGTATATAAGCCTATCCTGCTAAGACATACCTAACATTTACGTCTTCATTAGAAAACTAAAGAAAAGTTAAGTTAGTAGGAACATATTTGTAAATACTGTAAAATGTAATGTCCACCTCCATGCCAGTTACCTTGGAAGAGAGACATGTCAGACCCACAGCTCCGTCTGCAACCCCAGAAGAGATCCAGATCCAACCAATACAGACTCACAGCTGCACCACTCAGCCCCACGTGGAAGCAACCCATGGAGCTGACCTTTGGTGGTTGGTAAGGGGCTCCGTCAGTCCCTGGCTGAGTCCAACATTGCTCTAAGGGCTTGCTCACATGTGCGGTGGGAGGGGCCACGCTGGCTGGACTTGGAGCGGGGATTTGGGCTCCTCCGCCCTTTCCTCCACCTCCATGGCAGTTACACTGGAAGAGAGACATGCCAGATCCACAGCTCTGTTGGCGTGTGGCCGCTCTGCAGCCTTAGATAGTAGTTGGATAGTCTTAGATAGTAGTAGATGTTAGGATCAGGTCCTTCCCAGGATCTTTCACATTTATACACTGTATACAGTACTAGGCAGATTCTAGTTGTGATCCATCATGCCAGTGTGGCTAGCAGGAAACCAGAGCAACCTCTACACCATGAGGTCAGTCATTCTCAACATCCAGACTCCACAGCTCCTCAGAGCTTCACCCAAGAGAAAACCTGATCTTTCCCCTTTGAGTTTCATCAGTAAATGCTTGAGATGAGAGCCTTCTACTGATAGTATACCACCTACACGATAGAGTCTGGCAAGCTACCATGTTTTATTTGACATGCCAAATAACCAGTAGCAATTATGGACCTCATTCCTATGACCTGAAGAATGGTTTGAGGCTTTTACTTTCCTGGAGCAAGCAGATGCCCCTGGGTACACTTGCTTGCAATAGGACATATGGAGATGTTACTAGTGCCCACTGGAGCAAATCGATGAACAACAGGAAGACAAGTGATACAAGTGAAGTAAAATGTAAAATGTAAAAATGTAAAATGTTTCATGCAGAGGGACAAATATATACAAAGTCCTTATGACAAAAAAATATAATATTCTTAGGAAGAAATGAATCTGCATATGTGGTGCCAGAATAATTTACGGTGCAGCAGAGAGTGAAGAAAAGCATTATTAGATGTTAAGGTACTATGGTGGCCTGATTTAGAAAAAATATTGCAAACCATGGTAAATATCTTGAGGTCCATTGTCTGATTTCAGGGCAATGGAGTTTTAAGATGGACATTGATAGACTAATGTTACCAGATTTTTTGTTTTTAAAATATCACTGTGGCATATGCACTGAAAAAGTCAGAACAAATGCACAGGTCACTTAAAATTCGATTGCAGTGCTCAGAAGTGATGTGTGGTGGTCCAAATTAAGAAAAAAAGATTAAATTACTTATTTAGAAATAACTTCTTTGCTTGCCAGTACTAACCTCAATCTAAAATTCGAGAGGTTTTCTAGTATAAAACTTGTTCCTTTATTTGAACTTAATTTCAACTTTTTATTTGTTGGTTTGAAGGACATATCTGGTTGTGTGTAGGCCTTACTACTGGTTTTGTGCTTATGGGTCACTCCTGCTAGGACTCAGGAACTACATGTGGTGTGGAGGTTGAACCTCAGTTGACTATGTGCAAGGCAAGTGACTTCCTCACTGTGCTGTTTTTTAGGATCTCTCTAACAGTTGAATTTTAAAACCTCACAGGAAACTACAATTGAGGAAAATAATTTTTTATAGGTTTCTGAAAAATTTCCCTCTCTGTTCTAGTTTCTCAATTCTTCTTCACCGTACTATTTACTTCTATTAATACTTTATATGAATCTTTTATATATATGTATAAATTAAGAAATTACAAAAATGTACATTTTATATATCTTGAAACACTGTCAGAATGGTTATAGACTTTAAGAGTGATCACATACAGATTTAAGTTCTGATCCAATATTTATCATATAGTAAATATATATGTTACTTACATATAAGTAACCTGGAACAAATTTCTCATCTTCTGAGACTTACTTTGAAAGTTGGAAATCATTAATACCATCAAAGTTACAAACAGAAATCACCTAAAGCTTTATAGTGCCTTGTTCATTATACCTGAATCATGGTCCATAATTTGCAACAGCTACTTTCATAAGAGTCTAAATCATATGTGGTGGTAAGGTACATGTTTCTTTTCATTTGGTTTCAATATAAATTCAAACATTTTTTAAGGATAAACTAAATTTTTTTCCTTAGAAAAATCAGACTGTGAAATCTGGATGCCAATTGGCAACCCACATTTCTGAATTATTTTGAAATTGCATGTAGATTATACTTATTTTATTCACATAACCCAATAACTAGATGTTAGATGTAGCTAAAAATGAATGCTGCCCCAGTCACCATAAAAGCATGCATTTTAAAAAAGCATAGTTTAAATAGCACAGAAAGTAACTAATGGCAATTGCTCATGGAAATTACTTTTTTTGTCCCTGAACAAAGAGTTCAGTACCAATCAAAAATCAATCAATAGAAATGCTAACATAAACCATACTTAAGGATGACAAATGGGGTCTTGAATGATGTTAAATTATGAACTTACAAAACTAAAAACCCAAGCTATTATTTAAAAAACTGTTAATATTTAGAGAAGTCATATTGGTGAGATCCCTGACAATTTTAGGACATTTTACGAATATCAAACTGATTATAAATTCATTATTTATAATCTTTTTAAAATCATAAATACTGGGAATGTGGAATGTGATTTTTTTAAAGTTGTTTTGGTTTCCATATTCAGATGGAGAATATTTTAACTAAAGTTTGATTTTAAGTTTTCTTATTGATAGCGAGGAAGTTTTCAACTTCCCATGGTCTTGCCTTAAGTCTTGTGATAATATGCCTCTTGATGGACTGGTCACCATCTTAGACAGAGGCTGAAGTTGACGCTGGTAAGAATTTACACAAAAGAGGAAACTGAAGATACCGTGCCTCTCAAAACAAGGGTTTATTGGGACAAAATGGACTATAACATTGGATATCATGTTATTAGAAACCCTGCATTTGGGAGCCAGCAGGGTTTCCCAGGCTCTGAACCTCAGGGGTGTCAGCTCCATGTGCTCTGACAAATATCAATTACACTAATAAGTAATTATTCCAACAGTACACAATATCAAAAATGAAAGAAAAACACCTGTGCATTCAGACTTTATTAATACATCTAAATATTAATTGTGGTAATAGGTTTAAGTCTTTGGTAGGAAGGTATATATTTGTACATCTTTGTATATAATTTATATTTAAATTGGAATGTTGCACTATAAGTATAATACTTTCAGCACTCAGTACTTCTAATGAATTAATTTTTTAGTTCTGATGTTATTTCTGATAAATATAAATAAAAGGGACTATACAAAGTTGAAGTTTCACTTTATCACTTGATCATTTGAATTCCGTTATTTATCGATTTGCTCGAGTGGGCACCAGTAATATTTCCATTTGACCCTATCACGTGCCAGTGTAGCTTAATGGCATCTGGCTGCCTCAGGAATACAAAGAGCCTCAAACCGTTCGTTCAGTGTCTTGACGAAGAAGTCTGACCATCTTGTAGGTGGGCGGCCACATGATCATTTGACATCCCATGGGATCCAGTTGGTAACGGCTCTAGCCCAGCGGTCATCTCCAAATTGCATTACATGTCCAGTCCGTCTGATTTTCGATGCCTTGGCAAACGAGACAGCATCCCTGATTCTGGAATAGCGACGGAGGTCAGAACTCCAGATTCCTTCTCTCACTTGAGTGAGGCGTGAATATGCCAAGCATAGCTCTTTCGATTTCTCTCTGGGAGATCCGAATAGCATTCTCATCCTGCTTTCATAGGACCCAGGTCTCTGAGGCGTATGTTAATGCAGGGAGAATGGTGGAGTTGAAGAGATGTGCCAGGAGCTGGAGGCTCTTTGTCTTTTAGCTTTTTCTTCGATGCTTTTGAAGGCATTCCATGCCGCTCTCTTCCTCCTGCGCAGCTCAGGTATTAGGTCGTTCATCATGTTGACTTCTCGACCTAGGTACACATAACTGCTGCATTCAGAGATGTTTGTTCCATTGAGAGTGAATGGGGCCTCTGGAACTTGTTCATTTTTCATAAACATACTTTTGCTGAGATTCAGCTGTAGACCTACCTTTTCCAAATTCTCAGTCGAAGTCGGCCAGTATTTGTGCCGCTTGGCTAATGTTTGGTGTTATTATAACAATGTCATCAGCGAAGCAGAGGTGGTGTAGTTGCCTACAGTCTATCTTCACTCCCATTCCTTCCCATTCTAATTGTCACATGATGTTCTCAAGGATGGCACTGAAGTTGAAGTTTATATTATAAAAACATATTGACTACTTGAATTGTATAGCATAAAATATTCTGTTTCATTACCAATTATTTCAATGTTAGAAAGTATTTTTTTTAAACATTTTATTGTACCACCGTGATATACAATTACAACGTTGTTCACGTTTAGAAGTTTTGGTCACACACTGTTCCAGCACCCCGCCTCCACCAGTGCCCATCTCCCACCACCCATGTCCCCAATTCCTTCCCCCTCCCATGGCCTGCCTAAATGGCAGGTTCTTTATCTCCCTCTCTCTCCCTCTCTCTCTCTTCCTTCTCCTACACATTGTGGGTTGCACTACATACACTTAGAAGCCATCATTTGCATTTTTTGCCTGTATTTAATGCTCAGTTCTATGTTGGCATCAAACGTTTTGACATTTATTCACACATGTTCCCTTCTCTATCTTACCTAAACTCTGACTCACACATGCTTGTGGTAATTTCCACTTTTGGTAAGATCACCTGGTATATTTATGTCATGCAAATAAATGCAGTCATTCTATGTCTCTCTCTTTCCTTCTGACTAATTTCACTCAACATGATTCTTTCCATGTCCATCCATTTATAGGCAAATTTCATAACTTCATTTTTCTGACAGCTGCATAGTATTCCATTGTGTAGATGTACCACAGTTTCTTTATCCAGTCATCAGTTCTCGGGCATACTGGTTATTTCCAGGTTCTGCTATTGTGAATAGTGCTGTTATGAAAATAAAAGTGCGGATTGTGTTTCCGCTGTGTGTTTTTGGCTTTCCAGGGTATATTCCCAGGAGTGGTATGGCTGGGTCAAAAGAGAGCTCAATTTCTAGTCTTTGGAGGAATGTCCATATTGTTTTCCAGAAAGGTTGTACAAGTCGACATTCCCACCAACAATGTATGAGAGTCCCCTTTTCCCGCATCCATGCCAGCACTTGTTGCTTTTACCCTTTAGGCATGATCAGTTAATCTTCGATAAAGGAGCAAAGAGTCAAACTGGAGTAAGGAAAGCCTCTTCAACAAGTATTGCTGGGGAAACTGGACAGCTACATGTAAAAAAATGAATTTGGACCTGTGTCTAACACCTTGCACAAAAATCAGATCAAAATGGATTAAAGATCTCAATATCAGACCTGAATCCATAAAGTATTTTGAAGAAAATATAGGAAAAACCTTCCACGACATTGAAGCTAAAGACATCTTCAAAGGTGAAACACCATTAACAAAGCGACTAGAAGAAAATGTAAACATATGGGACTACATGAAACTAAAGGGTTTCTGCACCTCGAAAGAAACAGTGACCAAGATAGAAAGACAGTCCACAGAATGGGAAAGAATATTCACCCAATACCCATTTGATGAGGGGTTAATATCCAGGATATATCAGGCACTGGTACAGCTATATAAGAAAAAAAAAACAGCCAACCCCATTAGAAAATGGGGAGAAGAGATGAACAGAAACTTTGACATGGAAGAAATTTGAATGGCCAAAAGGCATATAAAAAATGTCATCATCACTAATCATCAGAGAGATGCAAATCAAAACTACAATGAGATATAACCTCACACCACGTAAAGTATTTTTAAGGGGATCTACATAACTAATGTAGACACACAAATTTTTTTCCTTAAAATTTGGTTTCTGTGCCAGACAGAATTTTCAACCTTGCATGTAACCACACCAGGTTCAATTCATGGCCCCACCTATGGTCCCCCAAGCACCATCAGAAGTGATTCCTTAGCACAAAGCCAGAGGTAAACCCTGAGTACTACCCTGAAAGCCATAAAATAAATAACAGTAAAGTAAAATATGGATTCTGCAGCATATGTATGTTTTAGAGATTTTTTTCTATGTAAATACCTTTTGAGATATCAGTTCTTTGCTTTCAGTGGACATTAGAAATATTGGAATAAAATATTTTCATACAATTTACCAGATAAAGGACTAATATTCAAAAATACATATAGCACTCACAAAGCTCAACAAAAACAATAAAAATGTGGTAACCCCATCAAAAAATGAAAAGACTTTTAATAATGAGGGTATAGGAATGGCCAATAGACATGTGAAAAAACTTTCACCAATACTTATTACATATTGGTGCCTGGATTTTATTCCAGGAGTTATCAGGACATTAATGTATTTTATAGAGCTCTGATTTGCAGTGAACTCTAACAATAAGCTAAAAGTTTATTTACTTACTTTTAGGTGCTGATGATCAAATCTAGGCCCTAAGTTATACTCTAGCAATGAGCTATATTTCTATTAAAACCAAATATTTATTCTATTTTGTTTCAATTTTACTTTGAAATGTTTAAATTTGTTGGCTTTAGAACCATAAATGGCAGCAGCAGGAACCTCTCTTGGCTTTGTGCATGAAGAAGGGTCCCAGCAGTATTTTGAGAACCATTCCTGGGATCAAATTAGACTTTCAGCACACAAAACATGAACTCTGTCTATTAATCTATCTTTGGCCCCTAAAATGAATTTTTTAAATGATACCTCTTATGTCACAAGGATCTGCCCTGATAATATTTACAAAAAAAAAAAGCAGAGCCCTATCCTAACTCAGTTAAGAACTCTACAAATGATAGCACCATTACCCTGTGTTTTCCCCCAGCATGAGATGACTCAGCCAGAAATAGCGTGATAATATCGCAGATGTTCCTTTGCTCGGATAGCTGGTTATTGCTTATCTCAATGATATTTTAATACAAACACACAACTGTTCACCCTGTTTTATAGCTGTCAGAATTTCACTTCAAATTTAACAAATGGAAGTTTATGAGCAGATGTATCATTGACTCAGATTTACTTTTCTTCTCATTATGTTGCATGGCAGAGCTAAGTACTAGAGAGTATATTCACTGCATCTGTAGTGATAGACAGTTGGATTCAGGTAGTCCATTTTTTTGTCAGTTCACACCAATTTGACATTCTTATGGGCTCCACTCTCCATTGACAGCATTAAAAGACTAATATTTATTAAGGATCTCAGGCATTTTTTTTCTGTAATTTGACCATGACTTATTTTAAAAGAAGTATTACTTTCTTCCTCTGACCTTGTTGCAATATTACAGAAATATAAAAACAGTTTCCTAACTAGTCACAACACATTTTGTTTGATTTTGGTCTGGGTGCAGTGCTCCAGGTCTAGGCATGGCTTTGTACCCAGGAGCGAGTGAGCCTTTGTAGTGTTCCAGGGAAGATGTGTAATACCAGGGATCAGTCACAAACAAGCAAGCATCTACCTCTTGATTTTCTTTTCTTTTCTTTTTCTTTTTTTATCTTCTGTATTTTAAACTTTTTTGATTCTGCTCAGACTGAGTAAGACTCCAAAACCAAGCTTACATTCTCAGTTTGATTTAGCTTCATTACCTTTAATTCACTTCATCGTTAATCTACTCCCTTTATTTCCTCTAATCTCATCTTAAGTTGCTACTGAAACTCACTTGACAATGATACTTTTATTATTTTTTTAAGAAGTTGAATCTTTGACTTCAAATGAACCCTACTCTAACATTCAAGGTTGATAAGTTAGAACACATATTTTGAGTGACACTGAGCAGGATACTAGTCTATTAAAAGCCTCACATGATGATAAGTCAATCCCCAAAACCAAGAGATGAAGTAAAAAGTGACCAAAACAAATGAACAAAATAAATCAGATGGGTAAACAGGCTTTTGAAGATGAACTCTGGCAATTCTTATTGCAATCACAGTATCATCAGAAGCTAGGAAGCTTCATGGGGACAAAAGAAGAAAGGTAAAAGAGATGGAGGAGAAGGAAAAGCAGGAGAGATATTTGTTCCCATTGGTGGCTAGTGTGGTGGGCGAATCTCATCCGGCTGCTTCCAGGATCCCCCAGAGGTGATGGGCCCACTCCCAAAACCCATCTGTCCTCCTGGGGGTCCCATAGTCAGCTGGGCCTGGGGCAAGCTGAGTTCCAGCTTCCCCAGCCGCTTGTGAGGCTCTTCATGCTATGGCTGGTGGCCCCAGGGCAGCTCCTGGGCGGGGCCACCAGGCTCAACAAAATGGAGGGGGTCCCTCTGCTGCTTCTTTTCTTTCGAGATTTATATATGAGACTCTCAACCATGGCCAGTGGATGAGATTAATTAAGGCATCAAGTATGGGTGCCACTGCCAGAAGTTCCGAACCCATCCTCGACTCAGTGGAAGCTGGAGATTTTAATCACAAAGCCTGCATACTTGAGTTTTTCAACTGATTAATTCATGGGTGATTCCCCTACTCCATGGGGCCCGCCATTTTCCACATCTGGACTTCCCTCTCATCACAACTCCACCCAGCATACCAGACTATCACAGCTCGGATCATCCACAGCCACCCTGCAGCAGTTTTTTTTTTCAATCCGGCCCAGGTATGCTGAACCAGAGACTCTCAGACATGGGGCAGAGCTGCTACTTGCTCTCCCTGTGCCCAGTTGCTCATGAGGCACCCAGGTGGCATGGTGGGTTCTAGCCGTGGCATGCCACCCCAGCAGAGCCTCACAACAAGCCAGACCACCCTCCCTTACTCCATGGGGCCCGCCATTTTCCACATCTGGACTTCCCTCTCATCACAACTCCACCCAGCAGACAAGACTATCACAGCCCGGTGGTTCATCAATAAATGCTTTATTCAGAGGTGACTACAACAGTATGCCACCCGCACGGCAAGCCTGGCAAGCTGCTCGTGTCATATTTGATATGCCAAAATACCAGTAACATTTATATTAGGTCATTCCGTGACCTAATGTAATGGTTTGAGGCTCTTTATGTTCCTGGAGCAAGCGGATGCCTTTGGGTTCTACTAGCATGAGACAGGACATATGGAGATATTACTGGTGCCCGCTCTAGCAAATAGATGATTGATGAGAAGATAGTGATAGTGATAGTGATATGGTTTTTATTTTTTTCTTTTATGGATATGTTACATTATGTTGATTAACTTGCAAGTGTTAAAACATCCTTAATTTATCCTGGATGAATTCAACCCTAGGATTTGGTCATGATCTTTTTGATGATATGTGGAATCCTATTTGCTAGTATTTTGTTTAGGATATTTGCATTTGTGTTCATCAGGGATATTGACCTGTAATAAAAATAATATTTTTTTATTATTTGCACTGCAAAGCCTGGCAAGCTACCTGTATCGTATTTGATATGGCAAATACCAGTAACAATTTTAGACCTCATTCCCATGACTGATGGAATGGTTTGAGGCTCTTTATGTTCCTGGAGCAAGCAGGTACACTTGGACTCTACTAGCATGAACAGGACATATGGAGATGTTACCAGTGCCCGCTCTAGCAAATCAATGATGAACGGGAAGACAGTGATACAGTGACAGTGACAGTGTCCAATCATAGAGTATAGTAAAAATGGGCTAAGGGAATACAGTAAGACAGGAGTCATCTCAAGTAAGAATCTATCCTTTGCCTTGCTCCCGGCTGAACAGCTGACCTGGGTTCAATTATCTGACATCCCATATGGTCCACTGAGCTCCTTCAGGGAGTAAATGCTGAGTGCAGAGCCAGGAGTAATCCCTGAGCATTGCCGGGTGTGACCCAAAAAGCAAAAAAAAAAAAAAAAAAAAAAGAAAGAAAGAAAAGAAAAGAAAAGAAAAAAAGAAAAGAAGAATCCCTATCCAAAGACTACTTAATACTTAGAGTTCTGTGAATCAAGGGAGGGAGAAATAGAAAGTGAGGGGTGAAGTGAAAAGTTACTGAGTACAAGTGGAGAAAGTTAGCTCTATGATATCCCCAGTAAATAAAGTAAATAGTGGTGTCTGCTGTAGGAATGTAGATATGTTCAGGTGCATGGTTGATATAGTGGGCCTGCAATTTTGACAGGAAGGCCATTCAGATAACTGTCATATATTAAATGTGTGCCAAGACTGGTGTTGCGAGGGCAGGCAACTATCCTTAATATGTCGTAATAGGCAAAGTCTTATAATTGCCTATTGTTTGGTCTGGACCTTCACAATAGTTGGTTCACTATGTCTCTCTTTTGCCTCTTAGTTAAACCATTACAGTCCATGAGTGAAAGCGTGATTGTCAATGTCATGTAGCATAGTTCTCTAATTGTCCACTTGATACCTACCTGCTCCATAGACATGCCACTGTGTGTTCCCTATTCTGTGAGCTTTAATGACAGGAAAAGGCTCAATTTTACTACACACTAATTTTGTACTAATTCAGATGCTTTATGAAAACTGATTCAACTAGTTCTAAAATATGCATTATTTCTATTTTATTTTGTAACTGAGATAACAGATTGAAGAACAGGTTAAATAAATTACCTTGTTTGAACCCAGTTCATTAAGTTCAGTCTCTGATCTTAACCACCATACTATATGACTTCTCCTTCTTTGTCCTTTAAAAAACTTGTATTCTCTGCCTTTTCCCATTGATCTTATGACTTTACTACTTGAATTTAGAATTGCATCATTGCTGATATTGAGCCTTTCAGTCATGATGCCCATACTGTCATCTTGCTATCTTCTGTGTACCAGGCAGTTTAAAAATTCTTTTTTAAAAATTTTTTATTGGAGGGCTGGAGCGATAGCCCAGCGGGTAGGGTGTTTGCCTTGCACGCGGACGGCCTGTGCCGGCCAGGGTTCGATCCCCGGCATCCCATATGGTCCCCGAGCACCGCCAGGAGTAATTCCTGAGTGCAGAGCCAGGAGTAACCCCTGAGCATCGCCAGGTGTGACCCAAAAAGCAAAAAAAAAAAAAAATATTATACCACCGTGATACATACAATTACAAAGGTGTTCATAATTGGTTCTTGGTAATACAGTATTCCAGCACCCATCCCTCCACCAGTGCCCCATTTCCAACACCAATGTACCCCACCCCCTCCCACCCACGCCCAGGCTGCCTCAATAGCAGGTACCTCAGTTTCTTCTCTTTCTCTCTCTGTCTCTCTCTCTGCATCTCTATCCCTCTTCTTTTTACACATTTTGGCTAGCCCTGCAGATATTTAGAGCTTATCACTTAAGTCTCTTTGTGTATATTCAGTGGTTAGTTTTAATCTGCCATTACCATTTCCCACACTTAGTAAAACACTGGTATCTATTTATAGCCTATTAATGAATGCAGTCATTCTATATCTGTCCTTTTCCTTCTGACTAATAATTCTTTACTCAGAGAAACTTTCCGTTGCTTCCTGAATTTATTCTCATAGAAACCTTTACCTTGTCTGTATATACTTGTTATAATTTCAATCAAATATTTGTTGATTAGTCTTCCTGCTAATCTTAGGTTCTCTGTAGTTAGGAGTCATAATTCTTCTAAGTATTATTTTACCTGTAAAATTAAGTGCGATTATCAACACATTTTATTGAACTGAATGTAAGAAATGTGGTTGTATAAATTCAACTTTTCCGCATCTAACTTCTTCATTTGTGGAGAAAGGGCAAAATCAACATGCAGTGGAGAACTTTGTGATGTTGAGATATAATGGCCTAATGGCATTGAGAGTTATATCAAAAGGTAACAGATTATGGGGCCAGAGCGATAGCACAGCGGGTAAGGCATTTGCGTTTCACGCAGTCTACCTGGGTTCGATTCCCCGACATCCCATATGGTCCCCAGAGAGCGCCGCCAGGAGTAAATCCTGAGTGTAGAGCCAAGTGTAACCCCTGAGCATTGCCGGGTGTGAACCCCCCCAAAAAATAAACAAACAAAATTAGGTAACAGTTTATGTCAGAGTTATTGTGCAGTAGGGTTGCCAAATGTGCTATTTTTCAAAAGATTTTTTTTTCTCTTGGTGGAAAATTTTGCACCGCAATTCTTTAAATTTAAGTTGATTTTGCCTAGTTTTTGAAAAAATATAATGCAAGTGGTATAATGTGTTGTTTTGAGTGAACACATTAGCTGCCACTGATGATTCCTCAATGCTCTCCTTGTCTCTGTACCATAGGCAAAGACATGAGTTGCTCTTTAAAGATGATGCATTCATGAGTTAAGAGGTAGCTTAGCTTTAGATGGTGGTATGGACATGATGTTCTGTCCCCAAAATAAAAATAGTCTTGAACATGTTTTAATATCACTGCTTGAAAATTGAATGACTGTACCCAGAATCTTCCCAAACCTCAATTTGTCAGTTTAACTTCTTTTTTTAAAGATGTATGCAATTCAGCAAAGAAAAAGATTCTGCTTACCTTTGCCTTACAGTTCAGAGTGTTGACCATGTGTTCAAGTTTCAGATCTTTGGAAAACACTTATGAGACTTGTCTAAAAGGGATTAGTCACTATTTCCTTTCATTTGCTGATTTCACAAGATTCCAGAGCACTCACAGGTAATGTCCAAACAGCCACACTGAAATTGGTTAGAGGATCAGAATTTTAAGGTAGTCAAATTCAAATTGAGATTTTTATATAACTCTATAATGGATAGAGAATAAGTGTGTTTTCATTTCACTCAATGCCACAGAAATTAATACAGACACATTTTGTTCTTTCAGAGAAAATGGAAGTTTGGGACAAAGTTAAGTGTTGTTGGAAGTAATGAGTTTGAATTCTTCAATTTTTTTTTACAGGTTACCATTAACATTTATTATAAAAGCATTTTCTATTCACTATTACACTTATTTTATTTTTTAAATATTTTATTATACCACTCTGAGATATACAATTACAAAGATGTTCATGTTTGGGTTTTCGTCATACATTGTTCCAGCACCCATCCCTCCACCAGTGCCCATTTCCCAACACCAATGTCCCTGATTCCTTCTTCCCTCCCTAGCCTTCCTCAATAGTAAGTTCTTTATCTCTTTTATCTTTCTGTTTTTCTCTTCCTTCACTTACATATTGTGAATTGTAATACATACACTAAGAGGTTATCATGTATATCTTTTTGCCTGTATTTAACGCTCGGTTCTAGATTGGTATTAGCACTTTTGACAGTTATTAGCACACGTTCCCTTCTCTGTCTTTTAAAAAAATATTTTATTATACCACCATGAGATATATAATTACAAAGATATTCATAAGATGTTCATATTTGGGTTTTTGCCATACAGTGTTCCAGCACCCATCCCTCCACTAGTGCCCATGTTCCACCTGCCTCTATGGAAGGTTCTTCTCTCTCTCTCTCTCTCTCTCTTTCTCTCTCTCTTTTCATTCCCTTCCACATTGTGAATTACAATGGATGGACATGAGAGGATCATGTTGGAGTGAAATTAGCCAGAAGGAAAAAGACAGATATAGAATTACTATTTATTTGCATACATAGTATGATACCAATTTCCAAGGTCAGGCGAAACATGGATCAGGAGGTCTTGTCAAAGGTGGAAATGATCACAAACATGAGGGAGTCAGAGGCTAGGTAAGACAGAGAATGGAACAGTGTGCTAATAATTGGCGAAAGTGCTAATACCAACCTAGAACTGAGCTTTAAATACAAGTAAAAGATACACATGACAACCTCTTAATGGATGTGTTTGGTTAGTTTTGTGGGCCACAGCAGACGATGCTCAGGAGTTGCTCCTGGTTTGTACTCAGGACTTACTGCTGGTGGTGCTAAGGGAACCATCTAGGTACCAAGGATCGAACCTGGGTCAGGTGTGTGCAAAGCAAACATCCTACCCACTGAGCTAGCCTACCCACTGTTCTAGCCCCTGAGTTCTCCATTTCTGCTTGAAATTCTAGCTATGTCTCTGTGACTCATACAGTAAATTTTAGTTTCCTGTTTTGTAAATTTTTGGATGACTTCCTAAATCATAGGTTTATAAGTACTGCCAAATTTTCTCCCTACCTAGTATGTATGCCTAATAAATGATCAAAGTAGTTATTATTTATAGTGAAATCTTACTATAAAATTCTCCAAAAGAATAATTCCATATTGTAACATGCTGGCTAAGTACATATTAATCTTACTGATGAGTGAACTTAACTTTTCCAGTATTGACAATACCATGAATGGTACCACAGAAAAGCTTTCTTCTTTTTAAAGATATTAGTGCTATTCTGCAAACTGCTAAAATCTAGTTTATTGAACTGATTCAAAACAGTCTGTAAAGAGAGCCTAGATAAGTGGATAGCCAAAGAAAGAAATGGTTTTAGCATAACAATAAGAACAGGTAAGGCAGAGACAATAAAAACAGAGAAAAATAAGTACCTTTTACAAGTATAAAAGTGAAAACCAAGCCATTCTGGCAATTAGAGACTTCTTATGATTTATGCTTTTAATTTGTCTAAATCAGTGACCCATGGAGTATTGGCATAGAAATTTCAAATTCAGCAAAAACCTAAATCACTATAAGGAAACACTGAATTTTTATTAGCTATTCCTTCTCTCAATGACTTCTCCTGAACAAATGAATTCTTTCCTGAGTGAGGCAAAATGAAGTATTATACTTCACTAAGATACTATTGATCTGTTTCATAGTATCCAATATGTCACAGAAACACAGAAACACAACTTGACCATAAAATTGACAGCATAGAATTACTATTCAAAGCAATTTCCCTTTGCTTTTCCTTAGCATTAACACTAGATATTAGCTTTATTTGATAGAAAGCAGCAGGAATGGACCCCTGCTAATTTGGGATTAAAGCAAAAAAAAAAATCTGAGAAAGAAGGTATAGTTCAAATAATCAAATAAATCAATGGTTTCCTTGGCCCCACAAAAACAGGAATTTGATCCAGGAGGTACTGAAAAATGACCATTCAATTTAGATTTTCTTAGATGTGATGAAATCGCTCCAGGGGTAGCCAGTTTGAATTAATCTACTTAAAATGCAAATACTTAGGGATAGCTGTGATTGTGCTCCATGGACCAGAAAGGACAAAACTCCTTAATTACCATTGAATCCAAGGAGGAGAAGATAGTTCCCACATTAGCATCCCCTCCAGCTTCCAGAAGTGATTAGAGTTCTGTTAATAAATTCTTTGTTTTAGCCAAGTAAAAGATCACAAATTCGTGTTGACACTATGTTTTCAGTAATTTTCTGTCATTGATAAAAATCTTCTCTCTTAACTGCGCTCTCCATCCTGCTTTGTTACAAGCTCCCTCCCATGGACCACTTCTCTTGGCCCTTTGGATATTATTCACTTGCTATGTTTTTTTTTTTCAGTATTCTGCAAAAGAGTGCAGCCCAGGTGATTTTTAAAGGATTTAACTCACATAGCAAGCCAATATTTCTCTTCTGCAAATCAGCCCAGGATCAAGTACCAACAAGGGGCAGATCACATGACTTAATTTTTTCAGCAAGTTATTCAACTAGCTAACTGAGTGGTTAGCCTGCCTTTATCTCTGCAGAAATGCAGTGAAGACCCTAAGCAGAATGTTTCCCTCATCCTGATTCCCTATTGTCCTGTATGTCATCGTGATTCCCTTCTGTGACATGTAACACATTATTCTTTCTATGGCATAGTCCTCTCTAAGTTAGCATGATTCAGACCACTACGAATGAAACTTCTGCAATAATTTTAGTACAGAGATAAAACATATTCTGCCAGGTTTTGAGATTACCAACCTCTAGCTTCTATAAGCAGTTCAAGTTGCAAGAAGTGGCAGGGAAAAAAAGGTTAGTATTATACACTTTTTTTTCATATGGAAAGGAGAGGGATCTGTGTCTTAGGTAAATTGCAAACAGATGAGGAAGCACTAAGGGCGGTTCAGGACTGTGAAGGCAAAGAAAATAGAAACAAAAGGACTAAGATTTTATAGAGGTCCCATCAAAAATACCCTCAAGAAACTACAGGAGAGATCAAATGATCCAAGAGAGAGAATGGGTATCAAGAAATCCTGGAATAAAAGGAGTTTAAAAGTAATTATCTCCAATAAGAGACTCGGAGACATGGGGCAGAGCTGCTACTGGCTCTCCCTGTGACCAGCCGCTCACTAGGCGCCCGGGAGGGATGGTGGGTTCTAGCCCTGGCCCACCATCCCAGCAGAGCCTCGCAATAAGCCAGACGACCCCCCACTCCATGAGGGCCTCCATTTTCCACATCAGGACTTCTCTCTCGTCAGACCTCCACCCAGCAGACCAGCCTATCAGTGCCCGGCTCATCGAAGTTCTACCCTGCAGCAGTCTTTTTTTAAATCCGGCTCAAGTATGCTGGTCCAGAGACTCGCAGACATGGGGCAGAGCTGCTACTGGCTCTCCCTGTGACCAGCCACTCACGAGGCGCCGGGAGGGATGGTGGGTTCTAGCCCTGGCCCACCATCCCAGCAGAGCCTCGCAACAAGCCAGACGACCCCCCCACTCCATGAGGGCCTCCATTTTTCCACATCCGACTTCTCTCTCGTCAGATCTCCACCCAGCAGACCAGCCTATCAGTGGCCCGCGCGGCTGCAAAGCGGCCACATGGTTCATCAATAAATGTTGGACTTAGAGATGCCTACAGGAGTATGCTACCTGCACGGCAGAGCCTGGCAAGCTACCCGTGTTGTATTGGATATATATGCCAAATCACTTGATCACTTGATCACTTGAATCCCGTTACTCATCGATTTGCTCGAGCGGGCACCAGTAACATTTCCATTGGACCCTATCACGTGCCAATGTAGCCCAATGGCATCTGGTTGATTCAGGAATATGAAGAGCCTCAAACCGTTCCTTCAGGGTCTTAACAAGGAAGTCTGACCATCTTGTAGGTGGGCGGCCACGTGATCTTTTGACATCCCGTGGGATCCAGTCCGTAACGGCTCTAGTCCAGCGGTTGTCTCCAAATCGCATTACATGTCCAGCCCATCTGATTTTCGATGCCTTGGCAAACGAGACAGCGTCCCTGATTCTGGAATAGCGACGGAGGTCAGAACTCCGGATTCCTTCTCTCACTTGAGTGAGACGTGATATTCCAAGCATAGCTCTTTCGATGCCTCTCTGGGAGACCGAATAGCATTCTCATCCTGTTTTCGTAGGGCCCAGGTCTCTGAGGCGTATGTTAATGCAGGGAGAACGGTGGAGTCGAAGAGATGTGCCCGGAGCCGGAGGTTCTTTGTCCTTTTTAGCTATTTCTTCGATGCCTTTGAAGGCATTCCATGCCGCTCTCTTCCTCCTGCGCAGCTCAGGTTTTAGGTCATTCATCATGTTGACTTCTCGACCTAGGTACACATAACTGCTGCATTCAGAGATGTTTGTTCCATTGAGAGAGAATGGGGCCTCTGGAACTAGTTCATTTCTCATGAACATAGTTTTCTTCAGATTCAGCTGTAGACCTACCTTTCCACATTCTCGGTCAAAGTCAGCCAGCATTTGTGCCGCTTGGCTAATGTTTGGTGTTATTAGAACGATGTCATCAGCGAAGCGGAGGTGGTGTAGTTGCCGACCATCTATCTTCACTCCCATTCCTTCCCATTCTAATTGTCTCATGATGTTCTCGAGGGTGGCACTGAAGAGTTTTGGTGAGATGGTATCACCCTGTCGAACCCCCTCTTTTGACATCAATGATCACTTCTTTGTAGAATGGTGAGATCCTGGTGGTGAATCCATAATACAGCTCATGAAGGATCTTGATGTATTGGGTTTGAACACCCTGTTTGACTAGGGCTTCGATGACTGCTTCAGTTTCCACAGAATCAAAGGCTTTCTGTAAATCAATGAACGTGAGACAGAGCGGCATCTTGTACTCCCTACAAACCTCAATGAGCTTGGTTACTGTGTGGATATGGTCGATTGTGCTGAATCCTTTCCGGAAACCTGCTTGCTCGCATGGTTGACCTTCATCTAGTGTTCTGCCAATCCTGTTCAGGATGACTCGTGTAAACAGCTTGTAGATGACAGACAACAGGCAGATGGGGCGATAGTTGCCGATGTCATGAATGTCTCCCTTCTTGAACAGTAGAACTGTCCTGCTGGTTTTCCATTGGGAGGGCACCTTGCATTCAGACAGGTAGGTGTGAAGAGCCGAGCTAGTGTATTGATGAGCACCGGCGGCAGATTCTTCAGATGTTCGGGTCTGACTTTGTCTGGGCCTGGTGCTGTTCCCTTCTTTACCGATGAGATGGCATGTCTTATTTCAGAAGGGAGAACGTTGGGAATGACGTATCCATCCTGTGGAATTTGGTATGTGGGCAGGTGGATGTGGCTATCAAAAAGATTTGAGTAGAAGTCCTGGATAATCTTCTCCATTGCCTTTCTGGAAGATGTGATAGATCCATCAGGGCGTCGGAGGGCAGTCATCTTGGTCTTATAGTTGGCGAAGGACAGGCGGGCAGTCGCGAATACTTTTCCCGGCTTCTGCTGCATCTTCCAGTATTTCTGCTCTTCTGTCTTTGAGGTCTGCTTTTATCGCTTCTCTGCACTGTTTAGCAAGCTTGGACGTTAGCATTTGGTCTCCTGAGGCTCGCGCCTTGCCACGTTGGCGAATGAGCTCGAGAGTTTCTGAAGACAAGCGTCCTTTTGTGTTTTTTCTCTCTCTCGGCATTCTTCGCACAATCATGGAGGTGCTGAACCAGTCGGTTGTATTCTTCATCGATGTCATCAATGATGGTATCTTCCCATGTTGCCGCAATGGTGCCAAAGAGTTCCCAGTTGGTGGTCGTTCTGGGAGTTCTCTTCTTAAACTTTGCAGCCTTTTCTCCCCGTTGCGGGAAGTAGAATTTTGCAACGAAGGAGACGGTGGTCCGATCCTGTCTGGAATTTGGGGACGACAGCAACATCGGTCAGACAAAACCGTCGATTGAAGATGATGTGGTCGATTTCATTGTGGAACTGTCCACCAGGAGATTCCCATGTCCAACGTTTCGCTTCAGCCTTCTGAAACTGTGAGTTCCCATGAATGGTCTTGGTGGACACGATGAACTCAGATAGTCTCTCACCCTGTTCGTTCCATTCTAGGCCATGGGTCCCGATGTGGAGTTCTTCAGCCGATCTTCTCGGTCCTATCTTGGCATTAAAATCACCGACTATGATCTTGTAGAAGGTGTGATCTTTTTATAGAACTCCTCCAATTCCATGTAGAATTTCTCAATTTCATCTTCTTTGTATGTGGATGTTGGTGCATAGACAATGAAGATAGAAATTGCTGGCAGTGGGCCACATCTCCTCAAGTGTAATCGTCCTATTCGGTTTGTTAGGCATTCAAATGAATCAATGTTGACAGCCATGTTCGTGTTGACAAGGACACCAATGCCACCGACGCCTCTTTCATCACATGTTCCAAGGAACAATTCTTCTCCGGTGTCAAATACAGCATGATGCGACTGACGCCTCCTCGTCTCAGTCAGACCAATGATGTCGTACTTGATCTTTCTTGCTTGCAGCATCAGATCCTCAATATATGCTTCCGTTGCCAGTGTACGTGCATTGAAAGTACAGACAGTCATTTTAGTCCTTCTTCGTTTTGGCAGCCTAGGACAGCCGTGAAATTTTATCAGGCACTGCTTGTTTGCCTTTCTTACTGCTGCCGTATTAAGGGCTCTTTCGGGGTCAGGAAAATAAACATTTTTGTTACTGGGTTTGGCATATCGAACACGCATCGGACAGCTTGCCAGGCTCTGCCATGCGGGCACTATATTCTCATTGCTTTGTGGGGCTCTCTCAGAGGGGTGGGTAGAATATTTGTGGTAGTTTGGAGGTAAATCGCGCCTGGCGGCCGCGCTGGAAAGCTGGTTTCTGCTCTGCCGGGTGTACCTGTGTCTGAGGCTCAAGCATTCCTGGGTTTGAAATACTCTCCTCTGAAGGGCGGGTCTCTGCAGGGCGGGTCCTTGTAGGCTGGGTTTCTGACAAGCTGGGCTGGAGACTGGATTAATCTGTGGGCTGGAGAGTGGATTAATATGCTTGGGGAGATCTTACCAGCTGCAGAGTGTGGATTGTGACACAGATCGCTGCCAGCAAGGTGTGGGAGTTTCTCTGGCCTCCTCCGAGGCTCCATCGGGATGGTGGACTCAGGTCCGAAGTTGCTCTCGTGGTCCATGGAGTGCAGGGGGTTCAACGGGAAAGCTGGTTTCTGCTCTGCCGGGTGTACCTGTGTCTAGATAGCCCAGCTGGTAGGGCGTTTGCCTTGCACGCTGCCAGCCTGTGCCGCCCGGGTTCGATCCCGGCATCCCATATATGCCAAATACCAGTAAAAATTATAGGCCTCATTCCGAATGGATTGAGGCTCTTTATGTTCCTGAAGCAAGCAGATGCTTTAGGCTCTACTAGCATGAGATAGGACATATGGAGATTTTACTGGGGCCTGCTCCAGCAAATCGATGATGAAACGGGAAGACACTGACAGACAATGATCTCAAATAAAAGGACTAAGTGTCATGTTAGTGTTACTACTGTTATTAATAGCTTACTTATCTATGTATTATCATTTATGAAGAACACTAGCTTGGCTCTTCACATGCTACCTGTCCGAATGCAAGGTGCCCTCCCAATGGAAAACCAGCAGGAGAGTTCTAATGTTCAAGAAGGGAGACATTCACGACATTGGCAACTATCGCCCCATCAGCCTGTTGTCCGTCATCTACAAGCTGTTTACACGAGTCATCCTGAACAGGATTGGCAGAACACTAGATGAAGGACAACTATGCGAGCAAGCTGACTTCCGGAAAGGATTCAGCACAATCGACCATATCCACACAGTAATCAAGCTCACTGAGGTTTGTAGGGAGTACAAGATGCCTCTCTGTCTCATGTTCATTGATTTACAGAAAGCCTTTGATTCTGTGGAGACTGAAGCAGTCATCGAAGCCCTAGCCAAACAGGGTGTTCAAACCCAATACATCAAGATCCTTATTGAGCTGTATTAAGGATTCACCAACAGGATCTCACCATTCTACAAAGAAGTGATCATTGATGTCAAAAGAGGGGTTCGACAGGGTGATACCATTTCACCAAAACTCTTCAGCACCACCCTCGAGAACATCATGCAACAATTAGAATGGGAAGGAATGGGAGTGAAGATAGATGATCGGCAACTACACCACCTCCGCTCGCTGATGACATCGTTCTAATAACACCAAACATTAGCCAAGCGGCACAAATGCTGGCTGACTTCGACCGAGAATATGGAAAGATAGGTCTACAGCTGAATCTAAAAGAAAAGCATGTTTATGAAGAATGAACTAGTTCCAGAGGTCCCATTCACTCTCAATGGAACAAACATCTCTGAATGCAGCAGTTATGTGTACCTAGGTCGAGAAGTCAACATGATGAATGACCTAAAACCTGAGCTGCGCAGGAGGAAGAGAGCGGCATGGAATGCATTCAAAGGCATCGAAGAAATAGCTAAAAGGACAAAGAACCTCCGGCTCTGGGCACTTCTCTTTGACTCCATCATTCTCCCTGCATTAACATACGCCTCAGAGACCTGGGCCCTACAAAAGCAGGATGAGAATGCTATTCGGGTCTCCCAGAGAGGAATCGAAAGAGCTATGCTTGGAATATCACGCCTCACTCAAGTGAGAGAAGAAATCGGAGTTCTGACCTCCATCACTATTTCAGAATCAGGGATGCTGTCTCGTTTGCTAAGGCATCGAAAATCAGATGGACTGGACATGTAATGCGATCTGGAGACAACCGCTGGATAGAGCCATTCCTGACTGGATCCCACGGGATGTCAAAAGATCACGTGGCCACCCACCTACAAGATGGTTAGACTTCCTTGTCAAGACCTTGAAGGAACGGTTTGAGGCTCTTCATATTCCTGAATCAACCAGATGCCATTGGGCTACACTGGCACATGATAGGGTCCAATGGAAATGTTACTGGCACCCGCTCGAGCAAATCGATGAATAACGGGATTCAAGTGATCAAGAGATCAAGTGATCAGTGCAGCAGACATTTTGGGGATAGTCATGGCTACCTGCCACTATAACAAAAATTGTGTTAGTTAAACAAAGTTTTCAAACTTGACCATTAGACATCTTTAATTCTAAGATATTGCTCCCTATTTACCTCATAAGCACAGGAGACCAAACTTAGATCCCACCACAGTCTGATCTTGCCCAGGACAGGAATTTAAAAAAAGCTACTGCACAATTGTGATTTTGATAAACCTGCCTGTTGGGGCTCAGTGGGGTCCCCAGCATATATTGGAGTTTGGCAGGGTCTGCTGGCACATTTGGGGCCAATGACCATTTCCCCCTTCTCCCCCACCTCCCATGAACAAAGGAATAGAACCACAGTTTTAATTCAAGTCAAGTTCTATCCTCTCAAAAGGTTGGGAGTTAGGAGTTCGGAGTTAAAAGAGTTGAAGGACTTTGATCCTGAAACAATGAGAAAGTGTAAAAACCCCTCCTTCATGAAAAATCTATGGGGAAAACTGCCCCCAGAGACCCAGTTCTGACCTGGGGCTATAGACCTTCCCAGGACAGAGGTGGAATCCCAGCATGATGTTCTCTTCTTTCTTTTCTGGTAAACAATCATCTTTATTTATATTACAAATAAAATGACTATTGCTAGTCATTTTATATACAGACATTTATCTATACCCAAGATTAAGTTTAAAAAGGTGGCTTTTCCTGGGGACAGTTCACTATATATTTCAGACTACAGTCCTTAGGCCAGATCAGTTTAATCCTAACCCCAACAGGATCTGAAATCAATTGGTTATCTTTGGGTCAGGACAGAGTTTGCTTCATGACTGTGCTCTTAACTTATTATACTGTGTATAACACTTAGACTGTACCATGTTGACACCAGGAAAGTTTACTCACAGTTTGCCCTGGATCCATCAGAGTCCCATAACAGGACCCTCTTTTGGGGGTGTGTGGAACTAGAATCAGTCTAAGACCAATTGAGATTTAAATTAGGAAATATGATGGAGACCAGAAGTAAATATTTCAAAAGTTAATTAAATGCTTTATTACAAATGTATAGCCATAGCTGTCTTCATGTCGCTATACAGAAGCACTTTGCTCTAACGTAAGAACATACAAAGGGCATACAGAAAGGAAAATACAACACTTCACTTACAATACAATACCCAGGGATGGCAAGTCACTGCACTTGGTTAGGAGACAGACACCTGCTGAAGAGGAGACAGAGGGCTGTGAACAAAGGGGAACCCAACACTGCCTTGCTGCTTGGTCAGACAGGGCTGACTTCTCCTACTTGAATGTCTGTTTCCTACTAGATTTGCAGAAATGAGCTGACTTCAGGTTATCTTCCATATAATTCATTCTACTTTATAGAGTAAGAGCCCACCAGTCACAGACATTTTCCTGTTGACAATGAGAGCTTTAGTTGGAAGTCATGCCCCCCTACCCCAGAAAACACCACCTTAGCCCTGGGATGAATTCTTTGATTTTAGAGACCTATCTGGTGAAGAAATTGTAGAAAGATAAGCAAGGGAAAGAGAAGCAAACCACACTTTACTTACTATAGACATTTCTGCTTGAAGCCAATCTGAATTGCAGAAGGAGAATAATTTTGAAATTTAGTATTGATGAAATTTCAAATAGATCTTTTATATAACTTATTGAAATGAAAGTTCTTTCAAGTAACCTAAAAGAAGGGGAGATGCTATGGATCTTATTAACTTTTCAGGAAAGAAGTGGAAAACACTAATACATAATACAGGTTAGCAGACACAGAGAAAAAATATATTAAATTTTTATCATGATTATATCCTCTTAACTACAACATTTTTGGTATGTCAGTTAAACACACAAAAGGCAGTTTGTTGATCCAAAGAAACAGATTTACTACTAAAACAACAGCATAACTCAAAAAAGCAATTAGAAATACTAATAAGAAAATAAACATTTAAAACTGAATTGCTGGCAAAGAGAGAGGACAATCAGAGTGAGTACTGATAAATTAAAAGAAGGATGCTCATAGAAAAACAGATTAAATTAACCAGTGCAAAATAAAATATCTCTGAAGTGATTTTAAAATACAAAAAGGATGATTCAAATATTTAGCACAAAATAGCTTTCTGAAACAAAGAAAAGAACCATGTTTGTACTTCACTGTGCACACACTAATTAAGAGGCACATTCGGTCCTTTAAGTTTTCAGGCAGAAGATGGAAATCAGATATGGGAAAGAGTGTGGGGGAGTTGGTTAACCTGATCTTTCCATATAAAGTTCCAGCTTCTATTTACATTTACTATCTGAAGGATAAACAAACAAACAAGAAACAACACACACACACACACACACACACACACACACACACCAAGAGTTGGGCATTGAGATAATAAACTGAAGAAATGTTATCTGGCACTGTTGTTTTTATTTTTTTAAGGTTACAGAGATATTTTGAAACACTAAAACAATCAGGGAATGGGGAGAATTTGAGTCCTTGTAAGGGAAAAAATATCTTTGAAACAAATAGAGAATTCCAACCCTCTGCTGAATTCAGCACTACAGGGTCAAGAGTGACACAACATTCATTTGAATACAAATACAACTTCTTTGTAAATGAAGGTGAATAATCCAGTTAACATTCATTCTACTGAACTTTGGTAGTATAAGGTGGTCATTAAAGCAAAACTTCCTTCCGTAGCATCTTTTCCATTATGCCACCTGGATGCTTCCCAAGACAAATTTGGAAAGCATGGAGGAAGAGTAAGTTTAAATGCACAGCCCTGGCTTCTGAAACATTGTTTTGGGCCTAGGGTGAGGGACAATCCTGTGTCTTGGCAAGGTGGATCTAGAAGATAGTCTATAAATGTATAGTACAGCTCTGAAATCAATAGTGGCAATGAGAGAGGCTTCCTGATTGGATTTGTTCCATTCTGATGTATCTTCTCAGTGCCTCAATTTCCTGATTATGAAAGTGAAAATCCTTTGGTTTGTGCCCATTCTCACCTTTTCTGGTGTCTATCAATCGACCCCAGTAATGTTGACTTTTTGTTTTAAATCAAACACTCTATATTGAGGACTCTATGGTATTCTTCTGTAAGATGGTGCCCATTATTACCTGTCCCTCTCCCCCAGCTGTTGACAAGCAAAAATGTTTCAAACATTGTCAAATAATCCTTTGAGGTCAAAATCATTTCTCATTGAGAACCACTCAACTATAATCACAGTCTATTCAGAGTCATTCCAATCCTCCTGGTTTTATGTTGTGTGTGATTTGCAAAAAGGTAGAAAATTTCAAGTAGTTCCACAGAGCAGTAATTTAGAATTTGTTACACAGCAAGACTTTCTGTTCTGAAATAAGAGAACTTTGCTTTGGGGACTGAATTACCTCAGCTGAGTATGTGGTATGAGCAGTGCTGGATACTTCATTGGACCTCATCCTCAATCTTTTATTCTTAGAGGAACCCCATCTATTCCGATCAATCTGTGATATCAGTATCACATACATGTCACATATTTCTAAAGCTATGTAACAGCATTGCAGAAATGCATTCTAGGCATAGATTTAACTGTGCTTTACCTAAAGTTCAAATAATTATCTTAATATTTATTATAATGAAACTATTACTAATAGCAGCAATATAACTCATGCTGTATTTTTACATTAATTGCATAATTTTGTTCTATTTTCTTTTTGTGTGTGCATTTTGGGGCCATGCCCAGTTGGTACTCGGCCTTATTGCTGGCTCTTTGCTAAAAAAAAAATCACTCCTGGTAGACTCAAGGGACCATATGGAGTGACAGGGTTTAAACCTGAGTTGGCCGTGTTTAAGACAAACACCCTACTCACTGTCCTTTTACCGCATCACCTAATCTACTTGACTTTATGGACTTTTGGACAAATCTAACTACTTTTCTAATAGACTCACTTACAAATTATAAATTCTAATACATATTTATTTTAGTAAATCTGAATAAAAGTGAGTAAACAAAAGTCACTTACAGTTCAACTGGCCACAGACCCTTTTTGTTTTTATATTCATTTTATTTGGGTAACATTGGTTTATAAGAGTAAAATATTTCTATGTTTTAGAAATGCAACGCTAACACACCACATTTGTCATCAAAATGTCAATGGTAATCCCAATTTTGAAACAAAATTGCTCTGTTAGTAGGTACAGAGTTTCCATTCTGTTCATTTTGTGTGTGTGTGGTAGGGGAGGTGGGTTTTGACACACTGGCTATGCTCAGAGCTTACTCTTGGCTTTACACTCAGAATTATTCCTTCCAGTGCTGGGAGACTATACACAGTTCTGGGGGTGGAACTGGAGTTGGTTGTGTGGAAGACAAACTTCTTCGTCTGTACTCTCTAAATTTGCTTATTCTTTTTTATAAAACTGTCTGCCTGGTAACTACCTGTTATGATTTAACTCAATTCATCCTGTTTTTTTCAAAAGCAACTTGTTTTAGGAAGGTATAGTGACAATCAGAGCACTACGTCGGTCCAATTTGTATGTCAGCATTCTCAAGAATTCTGTTTATTCTTATGGTTCTAATTTAGTAATAGTCTCCATACTAATATAATGAAAAATGTTATTTTCCTATGATTATTTGGGATTTTTAGGGTCAATCTTTATATTTTATGTGCCATTCATCAATTTGAAAGAATTTATTGACGACTTCCTATAATGCAGATTCTGATTTAGTTTAGATAAAATTAAGCAAACATGGTTCTTGTCTTGGAGATCTTTCTGACTCAAATCAAGAAACAGTTTGAATGCTGTTTTAAGTGCTGTCACTGTTACTAAACAGCTTCTTTACCAATGCTCAAAATATACATTTAAGCTACCAATTGTACAAAAGTCTAATCTACATGGGAAGGTAGTGATCTCAGATAGATAAGTCCTTACTGACACACATCTGTAAGTGAATGAGCTGCCCACACCAGCTGGAGATTAAGGATAAGTGCATTTTACTGGTTGAAGGCAGGGACCAGTCCCTAATTGGAAGAGTTGGATGAGAGACCACAGACATCGCACAATTAACTCTTTGGCCTGCTAGCCCCGAGAGAGTTTGAAGTAAAAACGATGTAAACAATGTGTAAGAGAAGGAAAAGAGAGAGAGGGATAGAGAAAAGAGAAAAAGAACCTGCCATTTAGGCAGGCTATGGGAGGGGTAGGGAATTTGGGACATTGGTGGTGGAAAATGGGCACTGGTGGAGGGCGGGTTGTGGGACACTATGTGAACAAAACCTCCAAATGAACAAGGTTGTAATTGTATATCTCACGGTGGTATAATAAAATGTTTAATAAAAAAGGAAGGACCTACCAGAGGCACCAGGTGATGGAATGTATTTTATTTATAATTTAACCTATGGTTTTATATGTTTAATGTCTGAAACATTCACTTAAAAATATCACAGTAGAAAAGTCATATGCACACATTCCCTTCTTCCAAGGAGCCATGCCTCTCGATCATCACAAAAAGACTTATAGTTTTGAAGGGGAAGCTCCTTAAAAGGCATGAATGGAAATTTTACTGTATGCTCTCTGTTTATCTAACATGTAAACAGTTGGAAAACAATTCAACTGGCTTTCTTTTTTGTTTATTTAGGCACTAAGTTACAATATTGTTATTTGTAATGTTTTACTGCCAAAAAATCTTGAAAGTTTGCTCCACAAAGATGCTTTTAATTTGGAATCTCCAACTATGAGAAAGAATAATATATCATGCTATATATATATATATATATATATATATATATATATATGCATATAGATAGTATATATATATGTGTGTATATATGCATGCATGCATGCATGCATGTATGTATATATATATATATATATATATATATATATATATATATATATATATATATATATATATATATACATATATAGTGGTGTCAAGATGTCTCCTCATACCTGCTAGCCTCCTAGCACCTTTTATTGTGGGCATTATTTACTCTCCTAGTTTACTCTTGTAGCAACCCATGTAGAATATACTGGTCTTTTTTAAAATTATTTTTTATTGAATCACTGTGAGATGCACAGTTATAAGGTTATTTATGATTGAATTTCAGTCACATAATATTCCAACACAAAAGTCAAATCCTAATGGTTTAAAGAACTTGATATTAGATGTGAATCCATAAAGTGAAAAGAAGAAACTTTAGGCAGAACTCTGCATGATATTGAAGCTAAAGGCATCTTCAAGGATGGAACGCCACTGAACTAGCAAGCAGAAACAAAGATAAACACATGGGACTATATTAAAGGAACTTCTGCACCTCAAAGAGAAGAATACAAGACAGTCACAGAATGGGAAATTTATTTACCCAACACTCATCTCATAGGGGGTTAATATGTAAGGCACTAGTAGAAGTTTACAAGAAATAAAGCACATCAAACTACACCAAAAATGGAGAGAAGAGAAGAACAGAAAATTCCTCAAAAGAAAAATAGAAATGGTCCAAAGATACACGAAAAGATACTAGTTTTACGTTTCTAATTAGTGGTGATAGGGGAGGACATGCTTCTTCAGCACAAATGCCAGAGACATTAGATGAACTTAATTGTGCTCACTGTGGGGAAACTACAGCAGTTCTCTGCATGTTAAGAGCTCTGGTATTCCAATTAGCTGTCCAAAAGAGTTTGGGCAAAGCCCTAAGGTGGAGCAAAGATAACCAATGGGGATCAAGTTGACTCAAGGGTGACAGGAAAGAGGAGATCTCAGCTAGTGTTGCTGAGATCCCCCATTAAGCATTCTTAGGTATAAACATCTATGTGGCTTCTGAGAGACTGAGGACTACACCTAAGTTGCAGTGAAGCTAAGTCAAGTTTGTTAATAAGTTGTTAACTCTTGTTAATATATTGCCACCAGACCTTGGTTTTCCTTTCTCCATGCCTCACTTCCTCCTTTCCCTCACTCTTGTTAATCTGAGGTAAACATAGCTCTATAACTTGTGTCCCACTGATTGGGTTGGGTAGTTACAGATATTTCTTCATTCTGAGTTTAATTAATTGAGAAAATATGTCTAAGGATTTTTAGGCCATCTGCCTAAGCACTACAAAAACTAACAGATTTCAATAGCAGTGATATTGTAACTAGAACAGTAAGTGGCAGTAATTTGCTAACAAGGTGAAGGTGCAAGTGGATTCGTAGGAATGGATTACAGACCAGACATCTGTGTTTGTATTTGAAGTCTCTTTAAGATGTGTTATAAGATGCTAGCATTAGGTTGGTGGGCATCACTGTTAGCGATGTTTATAATGTCAGAGTTCATTTCACCAAAACATAAATTTCCTCTTGGCTATAGGCTTGGTGCATTTCAAATTTCTTAGCATCTGTCCCTGCAAAATGGACATTAAAATATGAAAAGGCCAATGTATCACCTTGGGGCATACCACCTTCCTGGCTGCCACCTGAGTATTTCTATCAAGGTATAATAGCATGTATCTCTCAACCACATTTTCTAAAATGGAAATGGCACCACAGGGGAAATTCCTCAGGCATAAACTCATCATACATGCTCAGTATTAAATAATAAGTTTTTTAAATTAAAAATAAGATCTATAAAGCAAAAACTAACATTTTACTAGATGAAATAAATTAAAGGACATTTTCTGTTGAGAAATACTTGAAGAATTTTCAGAGGTATATAATATCAGTATAACCATATTGCCAAGTTTTGCTCCTGTTGAATAACTTAAAATGACTTTCAGAAGCAGTGAGTTAAATTCATAATTCTCACCCCCTGAGGAGTTAGGAAACAGAACAGCCCTCGCACATCCAGGTCATTGGTCTGTCTGGTAGAGGCAGACTGTTCACACTAATAAAAAATATTTTTGTATTTCCTGATTTAGACACAGCCCCAAGATTACTTTACTATAACTTTTCTTTGGCAGCTTATTTTCTTCCAGGAGTTGTTTGTTATAAAAAGCAATGTAAAATGAATAATATATACATTTTCAAAATGACTTTTTTTTTCATCTCTCTCATTATGGCCCACTGCATTTTTAGAAGCATATGTTAGTGGGGTGTTTTCAGTATTCATGACTTGAACTTCTAATTTATGGGCTCTTAAAGATACACTAATCACCTGCACACTAAATATTATACTCTAAGGGTTTTCTATACAACTTCTATATCGGGCAAGAGGAATACTCTTAAAATCATTTCCATAATCTGCCAGGATAGGTCAGAACCCAGGCTACTGGGTTGATTTGTTTATGGTAGCATTATATGAAGTTATTTACTGCATGAAATGCCAACCCTGCCAATTTTTAAATGTTAATGGCATTATGGTGAAGATAAAAGTTTTATCTGCTTCACCTTAGGGATCTCAAAGTTGTGTGATCTTGGCATGTGAATGGTTTGGATGTCTATTCAAAAAGACATTTTACATTCTTTTAATTATAGGTGTTTGTAAACCTTTTTGTAATTTGAATAACTCAGTCAAGAAGAGTGAGTTTAATATGTTGGATTTATTGGTTTTGTGGGAGGACAAATTACTCTGTTGATCCTGGGGGGAAATGAACCAAAATACATTTTAAATGGATTATATGGATTTGTCTAAGCAAAACCAAAATGTTCAGCTGCATTTATAGGAAATTCTATTTGACTCACTATAATTTGAATGCATCATCTTTCGCAAATTAGAAATAGTTGCCCAGGGCCCAGCTTACCATAAGGAGTTTGCCTAAATACTGGTAAAAGTTTTAATTCATTACTTAATTTTTATTTCACTGTATCACTGTCTTCCGTTCATCATCGATTTACTAGAGCGGGCCCCAGTAACATCTCCATATGTCCTGTCTCATGCTAGTAGAGCCCAAGAGCATCTGATTGCTCCAGGAACATAAAGAGCCTCAATCCATTCTGGAATGAGGTCTATAATTATTTGAAAAATTACTTCTGAGCACATACAACTCAAATTATAACTCATATTTAGATACTATTTCTCAGTTTTGTTTACCTTAATTTTGTATTAGCGTCTGTACTTTAGGAAACTTCAGGAAATATTTTAGGAAAAATATTTAAATATATATTTCATATATATACTTGAAATATATAGTTCAATATAATATAACTTCAGTATTTTAGCAATCCTTATTTTTAGACTTTCAGCATCAAAACTTGAAGAGTTTTCAGATCAAGATCAAATAAACAGTAAAATTCCATTCTTGTATTGTTCTTATGTTATAATTTATTTCAATATAATTTAAATGTTTTTGTGGCATAAAGTTTCAGGGAATTTTCTCTTAAAAATGTTGAAAATATTGCATTGGTACACTCTCTCCAGTGAAATGTCATTTAATGATTTTTACCCATTTTATCGATTTGCTTTCGAGCAGGCCCTAGTAACATCTCCATATGTCCTGTCTCATGCTAGTAGAGCCCAAGGGCATCTGCTTGCTCCAGGAACATAAAGAGCCTCAATCCATTCCGAATGAGGTCTATAATTGTTACTGGTATTTGGCATATCAAATACAACATGGGTAGCTTGCCAGGCTCTGCCATGCAGGTAGCATACTCTTGTAGTCATCTCTAAGTCCAGCATTTATTGATGAACGGCGCTGCCGCTTAGGCCACGCAGGCCGGGCTGTGATAGGCTGGTCTGCTGAGTGAAGTTCTGACGAGAGAGAAGTCCGGATGTTGAAAATGGAGGCCCTCATGGAGTGGGGGTCATCTGGCTTGTTGCAAGGCTCTGCTGGTGTGGTGGGCCAGGGCTAGAACCCATCATCCCTCCTGGGCGCCTCGTGAGCGACTGGGCACAGGGAGAGCATATAGCAGTTCTGCCCCATGTCTGTCTCTGGATCAGCATACCTGGGCGGATTAAAAAAGACTGCAGCAGGGGTGGATCTCGATGAGCTGGGCTGTGATAGGCTGGTCTGCTGGGTGAGTTCTGGGCCAGATTAAAAAGACTGCAGCAGGGTGGATCTCGATGAGCTGGGCTGTGATAGGCTGGTCTGCTGGGTGGAGTTCTTGGCTGGATTAAAAAACGACTGCAGCAGGGTGGATCTCGATGAGCTGGGCTGTGATAGGCTGGTTTGCTGGGTGAGTTCTGATGAGAGAGAAGTCGGATGTGGAAAATGGAGGCCTTCATGGAGTGGGGGGGTCATCTGGCATGTTGCAAGGCTCTGCTGGGGTGGCAGGCCAGGGCTAGAATTCACCATCCCTCCTGGGCACCTCGTGAGCAACTGGGCACAGGGAGAGCAAGTAGCAGCTCTGCCCCATGTCTGCCCCATTTTATAATGAATTATTTAAGGTTATTTATTTTATATATGAGCCTGTTAGAAAATAAAGATTAAAACTTTGATGAGAATGTTTCTTCATTTTGTGTGATATTTAAAAAAATATTTTAGTTGCCATTTTGGCTTTTATTTCCTGTTTGCCTCTTTTTTATTCTTGTTCATCTACATTTACTTTTATTTGTGTGTGTGTATGCACATGTATGTATACATATACAAGTGAAAGAAAATATTTTTATTGAAAAAATAGAGAATAGAGAGAGATATGTTTAAAAGAGAACGTGGGCTTGGAAAAAATTGCACTTTTAGGTATTTGACTTTATCAAAAAATATTTTAATTTCAATTAGGTTTTATTTTTCTGTTCATGTTGTTTGTTTTGGGTTTGGAGGAGACTCTCAGCAGTGCTTGGTGATTAATCCTGCTTGGGGTATGGAGGACCATATGGAGTGCCAGGAATCAAGCACAGTAAACCACATTATATTTCATGCATACAACGTGCTAGAATCACCCCCTCAACTAGAGTGTGCATTTTTCTTCAGCATTGTCTCAGTACCCTATCCCCTATCCCCTATCCCTCCAGGTAATAAGCCCAGTTCTGTAGACCAGTTTCATGCTATTTCGCCTTTGGTCATTTGTTATTCCTTAATGACATTTCTGTGTATCCCAAATATGAGAGATCATTCTGCACTTGTCCCTCTCCTTCTATCTTAACTCATCATAATGCTCTCCACTTTCATCCACACAGCAAGAAATTGCATAATAATTTCATCTCTTCTTATTGCTGAGTAACTTTCCACTGTGTTTGTGTGTTTGTAATATATGTGTATGTGCATATAGCAATTCATTTTTTGAACTGAAATTAAGATCTTAGGTAGCTACACAAATTTTCATTTTTATCTTGGCAATATATTAAAAATGGACCCCCTAATTACCAGTTACTACCAGCAGACTGCGGTGCCTGGCTGCATTGCCAGGTGGCAGACAGGAGACAGGCTTTTTGACACCCAGGGCTCTGTCTGACAGAAAAGACTGGGCCCTTGGGGTGTACCCAAAACATGGAAGAGCCTGGCAAGTTACCCTTGGTGTATTCGATATGCCAAAAACAGTACCAATAATGGACCTCATTCCCAATGAATGGAGACATTACTGGTGCCTGCTCGAGCAAATTGATGAACAATGGGAAGATATGTGACAATATTGTAAATAGTCATAGTGGTTTAAACCTAAGTTAAAATAGCTTTAATACTAAATCATGTATGTAAAAACAATAAGTTAACAAGAGGGGATAGAATCTATTAGTTGATGTCCGTTGTTTACAAGCAATGTCTTTCTCCCTTATTTTCAAGCATACGGGATTTTTTTGAAATAAAGATGAGGGATGTCCAGGACATTTTAACTTTACTTAAAATAAAAAAAAATGTTTTCTTACAGTATTGACACTAAGCAACTTCTATAGGGGATTTCTGTTGTCACAGATGCTAGTACAGCTTCTAAGGAGACTTTCACAATATGGAGGCCATAACTTTTACACTAATTTTCATTGCAGGTTAATAGCAATTTATGTAATTATCAAGGGGAAAGAAAATTTCTGTATTAGTTTCTTCTAGAAGTTACAAGCATAACAATTTTAAGAAACGTTCTCTGAATGCTGAGATAAAAAATATGTCCCTCTTGAGCTGAAGCAATAGTACAGTGGCTAAGGCATTTGTGTTGCACATGGCTGATCCTTGTTGGATCCCTGACATCCTATATGGTTTCTGGCATACTACCCAGTGTAATTCCTGAGTACAGAGCCAGTAAAACCCCTAATCATTGCCAGGTGTGGCCCCATAAACAAACAAACAAACAAAAAGTGACATTGTGAGTACTAGCTTTACTAGTTAGTACTGTAGTTTGGTGGATCCCTGCCAGGCAGGAACAGAAATTTCAGAGCATCAATATTAAGTGGGGGCTGTAATGCTACTACAGCAGGTATAGAGAGCTTGGATTGCACTTGACCTAGTTGCGTGTATTCTGTCCCTCGCACCCCAGATGTGCCCTCCAAGTCCTGATAGAAGTGATTCCTGGGCACAGAGCCAGGAGTAAGTCCTGACATTGCCAGTGTGGCCCCCAAACAAGCAAAAAATTAGTATGAGAAATTATATAGGACATGATACTGTTCCCAAAATTATCAGGAGAAAAAGTGTCATAGAGGAAGCAAATCATGTATACTGTTTTCTACTCCCACATCCGGGATGTTCAAGTTAATGTTTTCTTAGAAAAAGATTTCATATCTGATTTCTCTTATGAAAGATTTCAACAATTTTATAGGTCCTCCTTGTGAAAAATAAGCTGAAAGACTTTACTTGTTTTCATAGCAATCACTATGTTTTAGCATATAATTTTCTGAAATTCATTTGTTAGTGTTCCAAGAAAATTGGCTGCCTCATCTGAGATTAAAAAAAAATCACTGTACGCAGTAATCTTCCGATTAAAGTCCAGATAAAGTATTTCCTAAGACCACAGAAGCAAGCTAAGTGTCTCTCTCAAATAGAATTGCTTCTTCAAGGACTTACTCTTTGGGGAGTGAAATACTTGGCTCTCTCATCTCTCTCCCCTCCCTTTGTCCTTCCTCATATTTCCCTCTTTAACCTCTCCTCCTGGGTCTCTTTTTCACTCCTTCTCAGTCATCTTTTCTTCAACCTCAGTGCTCCCTTCTTCCCACATTCTTCCTGAAAGAGAGCTAAGAAATATATGTTCAAGGTTTTAAGTCTTTGAATTTTTTATGAAAAAAAAATACATTCTGATTTTATCTATTTAAAAAAGAACTGAAAACACAATTTCTTATAGTAACTTACTACTGTTTTATTTACTTTATGTCTTTAGGACTTAGCTAGCATTAACTAAAGAAGGTGATAAAATTAAAAAAATTATCAAAAAACAACAACCTTATTTCTTCAAGATAAATAATGTGAAAATTATTCAAGAAATTAGGAATTGAAGCACTGTACTGGTTATCAAAGGAGTTTAGCTGTCAGCCTTGTACTGCTCTAATTTTAAGAGTGATTTCTAGAACAGCAATTAATAAAAATACTTTTGAAAATGCAGTCTTTTGCAGTCCATGTTTGATTTCTGAGTTAGCATACCCTTTGATCATTGCACAAATTCTGTAGATTTCATTGCCATCACTTAATAACATTAGTCTCTGCATAATTTTTCTTGTTTTAGGTTTTTTTTTCTTTCTGGGTCACACCGGTAATGCTCAGGAGTTACTCCTGGCTCTGCACTCAGGAATTACTCCTGGCGGTGCTTGGGGACCATATGGGATGCCGGGATCGAACCCTGGGCAGCATGGGCCAGCGCGTGCAAGGCAAACGCCCTACCCCTGGGCTATTGCTCCAGCCCCTTGTTTTAGGTTTTTAGCCTTAAAAATTTGTACCATCAACTCCTGTGTGATCTAATCACTTGAACTGGGGTCAATAAATTGAACATTCTAGCATTCAATTTGTTGGATAACAACTAATTTATATATGCTCAGAAGTATTGTTTGTAAATATAATGCCATATTTGCTAATATCGCTAAGGCATAAATTATTTTTCCCTTTGTAGTGAGGAAGAGGACCTTCCAACTGGTACTCAGAGACCCAGAGCTTCTTCTAGTGGCTGGCCAGTTGGTCAATGTAAAAGCTCTAAGATGTGGTGCTTCACTACCAAGGATTTTCTGGGTTACTTTGTCTATGACTGGGTGAAACAGAGGTACTTGAGACTGAAGGGTTACATCAGTGATGCGTTGAGGAGCTTATGTTGCTGAGAATTTACTTACATTCTATAAGACATGTTCCTTTATCCCTGTACTATCTCTCTGGACCCCCTAATGGTTTCCCTAAAACATGAAATATACTGAGAGATTATGTTGTGGTAAGTGATTTGCTTTATACGCGGCTAACCCAGATTGATCACAGGCATTGCTTATGATTCCCATTGCACCGTCAAACATGATCTCTGAGCATAAAGGTCAGGAGTAAGCCCTGAGCACAGCCAAATGTGTCCTCATATCCAAAATTCCACCTGCCACAAAAAGAAATATTCTGGAAATTACTTGAACCAAATTTAAATCCATTTTTTTTTTGAAGTTTCAAATTCTGGTAGTCCTTCCATCACAGTCACTTAATAGCATTCATTAATCTCTGCATAATTTGTTGTATTTTTGGTTCTCTGCCTTAAACATGTGTGTGTGCTAACATGAAGTTTCCAAAATTAACTATAAAATGCAAAAAATTCAATAGAGGAGCAATTATGCATACATATTCATGAGCATATATGTGTGCAGATATTCAATATGTGAAAATAGAAAACATATTGGAAATAAGATTGTCTTGGAGATGGGGAAGATGAACTTATTTTTAAATATGTATGCCTATTTAACTTTAAAAAGATTTAAAGTTAAATATATTTAATAACTTATTTACAATAATAAATTGGTCATAAGGCTTATATCCTGAATTAAATAACCTCCTAATTATATATTAAGTTTGAAATAAGATACTTGACCCAATACCTTTGCATGTATTTCAATGTACATGATGATTAAATACTTCTCCCTAATGTGACAGTAAATGAAAAGATTACACTGCTAATTATGATCTAAATATTACTGTTGTTAATGTAAGTTTAGAAGTATTTCACTGGGATAGAAAATTCTGATACAGATTAATGAACATTTCTTCCATAAATAAAAAAATAAGATTGAATTAGAGACTGCCTTGAAATCTATGGCCTACCTGAAAAACATAGGTACATTAAACTGTAATACCCCAATTGCAACTAATGTGCCAGAGTTAAATTGTCAGTCTTTTTTTTTTTCTGGGTCACACTCAGATCAGCGTGTGACACTCAGGAGTTAGCCTGGCCCTTCACTTAGCAATTACTCCTGCCAGTACTCAGGAGACATGTGGGATGCCAGAGATTGAAACTGGGTCAGCTGTATGCAAGGCAAACACCCTACCCACTATGTTCCGATTCTTTGAGTATAAAATATTTGTACTAAAGTTCCCAGATGTGTTAATATAGTTAAACTACCGAGAAAAATTAGTAACATAACTATAGAGTGTTACAAAACTGCTATGGAAACAGTGCTCTATCCATTTTATAAAATTGAATTTTGTATTGGGTTTCATGAGTGAATAAGTAGTTAAGTTATAAAACCTATTCTTCAAAGAAGAGATGATAGTTCTTTTAAGTGTACTTTGTTGTTGATTATTCATAAAGACGGAAAAACAATATAAATCAAAGCCAGAAATTATCATAGAGCATTAAAATTTTAGTGTTAAATTTTTATTAAAATATAATTTAGGTAGAAAATATACACATGAATGTGTATGATATAAGAAATTTTTATAAATTGTTAGTATATCTCTGAATAGCGCTCAGAAAGCACATAGAAGTCCTTTCATGTTTATTTTACCACTGTCCAAAAAAAAAGGAGGTGAAATACTAGATATACCTGGTAAGAACGATTTGATCCTTTGATCACTTGACATCCTGTTATTTGTCAATTTACTCAAGTGGGCACCAGTACATTTCCATTTGTCCCTGGCACGTGCCAGTGTAGCCCAATGGCATTTACTTGCTCCAGGAATACAAAGAGCTCATAACGTTCATTCAGAATCTTGACGAAGAAGTCTGACCATATTGTAGGTTGGCAGTGATCTTTTGACGCCCCTGTGGGATCCAGTCTGTAATGGCTCAGGTCCAGTGGTTGTCTGAAAGTAGCCTTTCATGTCCAGGCCATCTGATTTTCAACACCTTAGCAAACGATATAGTGTTCCTGATTATAAATTATCAATGGAGGTCAGAACTCAGGATTCCTTCTCTCACTTGAATGAGGCATGATATTCCAAGCACAGCTCTTTTGATTCCTCTTTGGGAGACCCGAATAGCATTCTCATCCTGCTTTCATAGGGCCCAGGTCTCTGAGGCGTATGTTAATGCAGGGAGAATGGTGGAGTTGAAGAGATGTGCCCTGAGCCAGAGATTCTTTGTCCTTTTAGCTATTTCTTTGATGCTCTTGAAGGAGTGCCACACCACTCTCTTCCTCTTGTGAAGATCATGTTTTAGGTTGTTGATCATGTTGTGTTCTCTACCTAGGGATACATAACTGCTGCATTCAGAGATGTTTGCTTCTTTGAGAATGAATGGAGCATCTGGAACTAGTTCATATTTAATGAACATTGTTTTGTTGAGATGCAGCTGTAGACCTACCTTCCCACATTCATGGTCAAAGCCAGCCAGTATTTTTGCCACTTGGATAATATTTGGTGTTATTAGAACGATGTCATCAGCGAAGAGGAGGTGGTGTAGTTGCCGACCATCGTCTTCACTCCCATTCCTTCCCATTCTAATTGTCGCATGATGTTTTTTGAGGGTGGCGCTGAAGAGTTTTGGTGAAATGGTATCACTCTGCTGAACCCCTCTTTTGACATCAATAATCACTGCCTTGTAGAATGGTGAGATCCTGGTGGTGAATCCATAATACAGATCATGAAGGATCTTGATGTATTGGGTTTGAATGCCCTATTTGGCTAGGGCTTCAATGACCACTTCCATATCAACAGAGTCAAAGGATATCTTTAAATCCATGAACATCTTAACTCCCTACAAACCTCAGTGAGCTTGGTTACCATGTGGATATGGTCCATTGTGCTGAATCCTTTTTGGAAACCAGCTTTCTCAGGTTGTCCTTTATCTATTGTTCTGCCAATTGTTCAGGATAACTCAAGTGAAGAGCTTGTAGACGACAGACAACAGGCAGATTGAGCGATAGTTGCCAATGTCGTGGATATCTCCCTACTTGAACAGTAGAACTGTCCTGATGGTTTTCATTGGGAGGGCACCTTACATTCAGACAGGTAACATGTGAAGAGCCAAGCCAGTATATTGAGGAGTACTGATGGCAGATTCTTCAGGTGTTCGGGTCTGACTTTTTGATGGGTCAGGTGCTGTTAGCTTCTTTACCAATGAAATGGCATGTTGGTTTTCAGAAGGGACAACATTGGGAACAACATATCCATCCTGAAGAATTTGGTAGGTGGGTAGGTGGACGTGACTCTTAAGAGATCCAAGTAGAAGTCATGGTTAATCTTTTCCATTGCCTTTCTGGAAGAAGTGATAGATCCATGAGGATGTCGGAGGGCAGTCATGTTGTTCTTATAGTTGAATCATCTTTGTCTTAGAGTTGGTGTAGGACAGACAGGTGTTGCAAATGCTTTTCCCAGCTTCTACTACATCTGCCAGTATTGCTGCTCTTCTCTTTGATGTCTTCCTTTATCGCTTCTCTGCACAGCTTTGCATGCTTGGATGTTAGCTTATCATTTCCTGAGGCTCACACCTTGACCCATTGGCGAATAAGCTTGAGAGTTTTTGAAGACAGCCATCCTTTTGTGACTTTGTCTCTGCGTTATTTGCACAATCATGGAGGTGCTGAACCAGTTGGTTGTATTCTTCTGTGATGTCATCAGTGATGCCATCTTCCCATGTTGCTGCAATGGTGCCAAATAGTTCCCAGTTGGTGGTCATTCTGGTAGTTCTCTTCTTAAAATTTATAGCCCTTTCTCCCCATTTTGTGAAGTAGAATTTTGCAGGAAGGAGACAGTTGTCTGATCCTTGTTGGAATTTTGGGACGACAGAGACATTGGTCAGGCAAAACCATCTATTGAATATGATGTGGTCAATTTCATTGTGGAACTTCCACCAGGATTTTCCCATGTCCAACATTTCAATTCAGCCTTCTGGAACTGTGAGTTCCCATGATGGTCTTGGTGGACATGATGAACTTAGATACTGTCTCTCACCCTGTTCGTTCCATTCTAGGCCATGGGTCCTGATGTGGAGATCTTCGCAGATCTTTTCCTTTCTAACTTGGCCTTGGAATCATCCACTATTATCTTGTAGAAGGTGTGATCTCCTTTATAGAACACCTCCAGTTCCATATAGAATTTATCAATTTTTTCTTCCTTGTATGTGGATGTTGTTGTGTAGTCAACAAAGATAAAAACTTCCGGCAGTGAGCCCCATCTCTTCAAGTGTAATTATCCAATTTGGTTTGTTGGAATTCGGTTCAAATGAATCAATGCTCATGGGCAGGTTTGTGTTGTAGACAAGTACACTGACATCACCAATGCCTCTTTCATCATTGCATTTTACAAGGAAGTTCTTCTTTGGGTGAAAAACGGTGTAGGTGATTGATGTCTTCTTGTCTTGGTCAGACCGATAATGTTGTACTTGGTCTTTTAAGATTGCACCATCAAGTCCTTGATATATGCTTCTGATGCCAGTGTACATGCATTGAAATTACAGGCATCATTTTAGTCTGTCTTTGTTTAGGCAGCCTAGTTTGACCCTGATGTTTTATGAGCATCTCCTTGCTTGTCCTTCTTGTGCTTCTTATTTAGGGTTCTTTTAGAGTCAGGGGATGAGATCCATTGTTTTTACTGGTTTTTGCATATCGAATATGCAACAGACAGTTTACCAGGCTCTGATGTGTGAGCGATATAGTTTCAGTAGCTTGCTGGGCTCTCTGAGAGGGGTGGGTAGAATATTCTTAGTATTTTCCAAAACACAATACATAAATATCCTTCATGAGCTGTATTGCAGATTCATCACCAGGATCTCACTATTCTACAAGGAAGTGATTATTGATGTCAAAAGAGGGGTTCAGCAGGATGATACCATTTCACCAAAACTCTTCAGTGCCACCCTCAAGAACCTCATGTGACAAATAGAATGGGGAAGAATGTGAGTGAAGATAGAGAGCAACTATACCACCTCTGCTTCACTGATGACATCGTTCTAATAACACCAAACATTGGCCAAGTGGCAAAAATACTGGCTGACTTTGACCTGAATGTAGGAAGGTAGGTTTACAGCTGCATCTCAACGAAACAAAGTTCATGAAAAATGAACGAGTTCTAAAAAGCTCCATTCACTCTCAATGGAACAAACATATCTGAATGCAGCAGTTATGTGTCCCTAGGTCAATAACTCAACATGATGAATGACCTAGCACCTGAGCTGTGCAGGAGAAATAGAGCAACATGGAACATCTTCAAGAGCATCAAAGAAATAGCTAAAAGGACAAAGAACCTCTGGCTCTGGGCACATCTCTTTTACTCCACCATTCTTCCTGCATTACTATACACCTAAAAGACCTAGGCCCTATGAAAGCAGGATGAAAATGCTATTTGGGTCTCCAAAGAGGAATCAAAAAAAGCTATGCTTGGAATATAACACCTCACTCAAATGAGAAGAGGAATCCAGATTTTCAACCTCCATCAACAATCCAAAATCAGGGATGCTGTCTCGTTTGCCATGGTATCGAAAATCAGATGGACAGGACATGTAATGTGATTTGGAGACGACCGCTGGACTAGAGCCATTACCGACTGGATCCAGGGGATGTCAAAAGATCACGTGGCTGTTCACCTACAAGATGGTTAGACTTCTTCATCGGGACCCAAAACGAATGGTTTGAAAAGAAAAAATAGACAAGATTGACAAACCACTTGCAAGGCTTGAAAAGAAAGAGAAAGAGAGAAATCAAATAGAATCAGAAATGAAAAGGGGATATCACAACAGAAACCAAAGAAATTCAAAGGACCATCAGAGATTACTTTGAAAGTCTGTATGCCACAAAATAAGAGAACCTAGAAGAAATGGACAAATTCCTGAATTCCTACAGTCTTTCAAGGCTACATCAAGAAGATTTGAAATATCTCAACAAAACTATCACCATCTAGGAAATTGAATCAGCAATTAAAAGTCTACCCAAACACAAAAGCTCAGATTTAGATGGATTTACCAGTGAATTCTTCAAAACCTTTATAGAGGACCTACTGACCTACTTCCAGTTCTTTTCAAGTCTTCAAGGAAATTGAAGACACAGATACACTCCCAAATAGCTTCTATGAGGCACATATCACCCTGATACCCAAAACAGAAAGAGATGTCACAAAAATGGAAAACTACAGACCAATTTCCCTGATGAACACAGATGCGAATATCTTCAACAAAATACTAGCAAATAGAATCCAAATGCCATCAAAAAGACTATACACCATGACCAAATAGGCTTCATCCCGGGAATGCAAGGATGGTTCAACATCCACAAGTCAATCAACATAATACATCACATCAACCAGAGGAAAAATAAAAATCATATGTTCATATCAATAGATGCAGAGAAAGCATTTGACAAGATCCAACACCCATTCATAAAAAAAAACTCTCCATAAAATGTAATTTGATGGAAACTTTGTCAATATAGTCAAAGCCATCTATTCCAAGCCAACAGCAAGTATCATTCTCAATGGGGCAATACTAAGACAAGACTGTCCACTCTAACCTCTTCTATTCAATATATTACTGAAAGTACTAGCCATAGCAATCAGGGAAGAAAAGGATGTTAGGGGCATCTGGATAGGAAAGGAAGAAGTCAAGCTATCACTATTTGCAGACGACATGATATTATACCTAAAGAACGCTAAGCTCTCTACCAAAAACACTCCTAGATCCAATATATTCTTATAGTAGAGTGGCTTGCAGTGACCAGACTATCACAGCCTGGATCATTGACAGCCACCCTGCAGCAGTTTTTTATCAATCCGGCCCAGGTATGCTGAACCAGAGACTCTCAGACATGGGGCAGAGCTGCTACTTGCTCTCCCTGTGCCCAGCTGCTCATGAGGCACCCGGGAGGCATGGCGGGTTCTATCCCTGGCCTGCCACCCCAGCAGAGCCTCACAACAAGCCAGACCACCTTCCCTACTCCATGGGGCCCGCCATTTTCCACATCCGGACTTCCCTCTCGTCACTACTCCACCCAGCAGACCAGACTATCACAGCCTGGCTCGCGCATCCGCACGGTTCATCAATAAATGCTTTATTTAGAGGTGACTACAACAGTATGCCACCCACACGGCAAACCTGGCAAGCTGCTCGTGTAGTATTTGATATGCCAAATACCGGTAACATTTATATTAGTTCATTCCCATGACCTAATATAATTGTTTGAGGCTCTTTATGTTCCTGGAGCAAGCAGATGCCTTTGGGTTCTACTAGCATGAGACAGGCAGGACATATGGAGATAGTCCTGGTGCCCGCTCTAGCAAATAGATGATTAACGGGAAGATAGTGATAGTGATAGTGATAGAGTGACAGGGCACAAAATCAATATCCAAAAGTCAGTGGCTTTCCTATATGAAAATAGTGTAATGGGAAGAATGAGATATTAAATAACGATCCCATTCACAATTTCACCACAGAAAATCAAATTCCTAGGAATCAGTTTGACTAAGACTATAAAGGAATTGTATAAAGAAAACTACAAAACATTGCTCCAAGAAATAAAAGAGGACTTGAGGAAATGGAGACATGTTCCCTGCTCATGGGTTAGCAGAATTAACATTATAAAATATGGCAATATTTCCTAGAGCTTTATACAAATTCAATGCAGTCCCAATAAGAATACCCATGACATCCTTCAATTAAATTGACCAAACACTCCTTAAATTTACATGGAATAATAAAACTTCACAAATAGCTATAGCAATCCTTCGGAAAATAAGGTGGGAGGGATCAATTTCCCCAACTTCAAACTCTACTACAAAGCAGTCGTGATCAAAATGGCATGGTGTTGGTATAGAGACAGACCAGTATACTTATGGAATAGAACTGAATATCCTGACATTATCCAATATATGGTCGCTTAATCTTTGATAAAGGCACAGAGTATGTTAAGTTGAGCAAAGAAAGCCTCTTCAACAGGTGGTGCTGGGAAAACTGGGCAGCTACATGTAAAAAATGAACTTATACCTTCTTCTAACACCATGCACAAAGGTTAGATCAAAATGGATCAAAGATCTCAACATCAGACATGAACCCATAAGGTACATAGAAGAAAGCATAGGAAAAACACTTTACGACATTGAATCTAAAAGCATCTTCAGGGGCTGGAGAAATTGCCCAGTGGGTAGGGCATTTTCCTTGCACGGCCAGCCTGTGCTGGCCTGGGGTCGATCCTGGCATCCCATATGGCCCCCAGAGCACCGCCAGGAGTAATTCCTGAGTGTAGAGCCAGGAGAAACCCCTGAGCATTGCCGGGTGTGACCTAAAAAGCAAAAAAAAAAAAAAAAAAGAAACTAAATAAATAAAATATAAAAGCATCTTCAAAGATGAAACAGCACTGGCAAAGCAAAAATAAACAAATGGGATTATATAAAACTGAAAAGCTTCTGCACCTCAAAAGAAACAATGACCAAAAATATAGTCAGTCCACATACTGGGAAAGAATATTCACTTACTTCCCATCCGATAAGGGGTTAATATCCAGGATATAGCGGGCACTGGTAGAGATCTACAAGAAGAAAACAGCCAACCCCATCAAAAAATGAGGAGAAGAAATGAAAAGAAACTTCCAAAAAGGAGAAATTCAAATGGCCAAAAAGGCATATGAAATAGTGCTCTTCATCACTAATCATCAGGGAGATGCAGATCAATACAACAATGAGGTATCATCTCACGCCATAGAGTCTGGCACACATCCAAAAGTGCAAGAACAACCCGTGCTGGTGTGGATGTGGGGAGAAAGGGACTCTCATCCACTGTTGGTGAGAGTGCTGACTGGTCCAACTCTTTTGTAAAACAATATGGACATTCCTTCAAACACTAGATATTGTGCTCCCATTTGACACAATACCACTCCTGGGAATATGCCTGTGATTATCTCTGGAGACCCAAAAATACAGAGAAGAAACACTTTCTGCACCTTGATGTTAATCACAGCACTATTCACAATAGCCAGAGTCTTTAAATAACCTGAATGCCCAAGAACAGAAGACTGGCTAAAGAAACTGTGGTACATCTACACAATGGAATACTTTGCAGCTGTTAGAAAAGACAAAGTCACGAAATTTGAATGCAAATGGATGGACATGAAGAGTATCATGCTGAGTGAAATTAGACAAAAAAATAAAAGACAGATATAGAATGACTGCATTCATAAATATATACTAGTGCTCTACTAATTGTGGGAAATGTTAGCGACACACCAGAACTGGATGTTGAATGTACACAAAGGGAGTTACATGATAATCCCTAAATGTCTGTAGGGCAAGCTACAATATGTAAGGGAGAGAGAGAAAGAGAGAGAGAGATAAAGAGAAATAGTAACTGCTCTAGTGGCAGGCTCGAGGGAGGAGGGAGGGAACTTGGGGATATTGGTGGTGGGAATGGGGCACTGGTGGAGGAACAAGTGCTGAAAAAAAATGTATGACTGCCCCCCAAAAAAAAAGTAAATAGCATACACATTATCTTTATGGCTTTGGAATTAAAAACAATTTTGAAATTAAAAACAACTGTAATAAAATACTAATGATAGTATTACTGCCCTTTGATTGCTGTCATGAAATTTCACACACTGGATAAATTATATCACATCATTTTTTCACAGTAGAAAGTTTCAAGAGCAGAAGGTTTTCAGAGTAGAAGTTTAGAAATTTGAAATTATGGTACTGACAGGTCCTTGTGCATTTTGGATGCTCTACAGAAGAATGAATCCTTACCTGTCTTACCTCCTGGTGATTTCTAGCAAATTTTACTGGTCCTTAGCTTATAAGAAAATCACTTCAAAGTCTATATCTGTGTGTGTGTTCATGTGGTTTACTGTTTTTCTCCTGTCTTTGTATCCAGAATCCAAAAAATACCAGTGATTGGACTTAGGGCTCATCTTACTCGTTGTGACTTCTGCACTTGATGACATTCTGAAGGAACTTATTTCTAAGTAAGGTGAGGATCTCTAGACCAAGGACTATTAAATGTATAGAAGCATAAAATAAAAGATTGATAAACATTTTTACTAATTGCCACAATGATACTATATGATACAAACTGAGAAGATATTAGTAATAGATAATGAATTTTATATAAATATACAATATATGAATACCTTTTATAAATAAATAAGAAACAAATATCTAAATAAAAATGGAACTTGTTTATTAAACTTTTCACAAAAGAACAACATGCAAAATTGCCTACTGAAAATGTAACAACCTTCAAAGTAAGCAGGATAATAAAAATTTTTGCATAATAAAATGTTGTACTTTCCTTAAATTATTAAATCTCAAAGTATTGAAACAATACAACATAATAGGAACACTCACGTATTACTAGTAATTTTTTTTCATATAGCATTTTTTTAAATAGCAAATCATTAGCATCAACCAACATCCTATTGTAGAATATTGATGTGTTGTGGTAGTTTCACTATTGCTTAAAATAAAGTTACTCTGTATGCAAATTAATACACAGTTGTGGTTAAGATTTTATATAACTGTACAAATAAGATTTTATATAACTGTACAATACATTTATATAACTATACAATACAATATTTTTTGGTAACACCACAAATATTTGGTACAGGTATATGTTATCAATCTAAGTTTAAAAACAGTATAAATACAAAATTCAATATAATGAAAAGGGAGGCACAAATTTAATCCAAAAAAAAGCTTATGAAGATATTTTTAATATTCTAGTTCTTGAGTTGCAGATTCATATATATATATATATATATATGTATATATATATATATGTATATATATATATATATATGTATATATATATATATGTGTATATATATATATATATATATATATGTGTGTGTGTGTTTTACAGACATGGGGCAGAGCTGCTACTTGCTCTCTCTGTGCCCAGCCACTCACGAGGCACCCAGGAGGGATGGCATGGCAGGTTCTAGCCCTGGCCCGCAAACTCAGCAGAGCCTTGCAACAAGCCAGATGACCCCCACTCCATGAGGGCCTCCATTTTCCACATTAAGACTTCTCTCTTGTCAGAACTCCACCCAGCAGACTAGCCTATCACAGCCAGGCTCGCGTGGGCGGTTTTATTTATTTTTTTAGAAACAATTATATTTTATTGGCAATCAAAACTTTAATTTTTAATCCATAACAGAAATCAAAACCTAAATAATATTCTATCCACCCCATTGATGTGTATCACATCTCTCTTAATTTTTTCATAAAATAGTGAAGTATGTTTGCAAGAAACTTTTTTTTAAATTGTTTTTAATTTTTATTTTTTTTTTTTTTTTTTATTATACCACCGTGAAACATACAATTACAAAGGTGTTCATAATTGGTTCTTGGTAATACAGTATACCAGCACCCATCCCTCCACCAGTGCCCCCATTTCCACCACCAATGTACCCCACCCCCTCCCGCCCACCCCCATGCTGCCTTAATAGCAGACAGTCCCGTTTCTACTCTTTTCTCTCTCTGTCTCTCTCTCTGTCTCTGCATCTATCTCCCTCTTATTTTACACATTGTGGCTAGCCCTGCAGATATTTAGAGTATATCACTTAAGTCTCTTTGTGTATATTCAATGGTGAGTTTTAATCTGCCATTACCATTTCCCACATTTAGTAAAACACTGGTATCTGTTTATGTCCTATTAATGAATGCAGTCATTCTATATCTGTCCTTTTCCTTCTGACTAATTTCACTCAGCATGATAGTCTCCATGTCCATCCATTTGCAGGTAAATTTCATAATTTCATCTTTTCTGACAGCCGCATAGTATTCCATAGTGTAGATGAACCACAGTTTCTTTAGCCAGTCCTCTGTTCTCGGGCATTTAGGTTGTTTCCAGATTCTAGCTATAGTGAATAGCTCAGAGATGAATAAAGAAGTACAGATAGTGTTTCTGCTATGTGTTTTCCGGTCTCTCGGGTATATTCCCAGGAGTGCTGTTGCTGGATCAAATGGGAGCTCAATATCTAGTTTTTGGAGGAATGCCCATATTGTTTTCCCCAAAAGGGCTGAACCAGTCGACACTCCCACAAACAGTGGATCAGGGTCCCTTTTTTCCCCACATCCACGCCAGCACCAGTTGTTCTTGCTGTTTTGGATGTGTGCCAGTCTCTGTGGTGTGAGATGGTACCTCATTGTTGTTTTGATTTGCATCTCCCTGATGATTAAAGATGAAGAGCACTTTTTTCATATGCCTTTTGGCCATTCGAATTTCTTCTTTTTTGGAAGGTTCTGTTCATTTCTTCTCGCCATTTTTGATGGGGTTGGCTATTTTTTTCTTGTGAAGGGCTACCAGTGCCTGATATATCCTGGATATTAACCCCTTTTCAGATGGGTATTGGGTAAATATCCTTTCCCACTCTGTGGATTGTCTTTGTATCTTGGTCACCGTTTCTTTTGAGGTGCAGAAGCTTTTTAGTTTTATATAATCCCATTTGTTTATCTTTGCTTCCATTTGCTTGGTCAGTGGTGTGTCGTCTTTTTTTTTTTTTATTTTTATTTTTTTTTTTTTTTTACTTTTTATTCTTTTTATTTTTTTTATTTTTTTATTATACCACCGTGAGATATACACAAAAAAAGATATGCAATTAAAAATTACATGTAGATACTTTTCGCTTCGATATGTCAGAGCCGTTTCTCCTATGTTTTCTTCGATGTACCTTATAGATTCATGTCTGATGTTGAGATCTAGAATCCATTTTGATCTGACTTTTTGTGCATGGCCTTAGAAAGAGGTCTAAGTTCATTTTTTTACATGTAGCTGCCCAGTTTTCCCAGCACCATTTGTTGAAGAGGCTTTCTTTGCTCCACTTAATATTTTTTTGCTCCTTTATCGAAGATTAAGTGGTTGTATATTTGAGAATGTGTTTCAGGATACTTGGTTCTATTCCATAGGTCCACAGGTCTGTCTCTATACTAATACCACACTGTCTTAATTACAACTGCTCTGTAGTAGTGCTTGAGGTTGGGGAAAGTGATACCTCCCATCTTCTTTTTCCCAAGGATTGCTTTAGCTATTCGTGGAGTTTTTATTATTCCATACAAATTTCAGGAGTGTTTGTTCAATTTCTTTGAAGAACATCATGGGTATCTTTATAGGGACCGCATTGAATCTGTATAAAGCTCTAGGGAGTATTACCATTTTGATAATGCTAATCCTTCAGATCCATGAGCAGGGAATATATCTCCATTTCCTCAGGTCTTCTTTTATTTCCTGAAGTAACGTTTTGTAGTTTTCTTTGTAGAGATCCTTTACATTCTTTGTCAAACTGATTCCTAGGTATTTGATTTTCTGGCCGCGCAATTGTGAATGGGATAGTTTCCCTTAATGTCCCTTTCTTCTCTTTCACTGTTTGCATATAGGAAGGCCATTGACTTTTGGGTATTGATTTTGTACCCTGCTACTCTGCTATAGGAATGTATTATTTCTAGGAGCCTCTTAGTAGAGAGTTTCGGGTTTTCCAGGTATAATATCATGTTGTCTGCAAATAGTGATAACTTGGCTTCTTCCCTTCCTATCTGGATGCCCTTAATGTCTTTTTTTCTTCCCTGATTGCTATGGCAAGTACTTCCAGTACTATATTGAATAGAAGTGGTGAGAGTGGGCAGCCTTGTCTTGTCCCTGATCTTAAGGGGAAGGCTTTCAGTTTTTCCCCCATTGAGAATGATGCTCGCTGTGGGCTTGTAGTAGATGGCCTGGATTATCTTGAGGAAGGTTCCGTCAATGCCCATTTTACGAAGAGCTTTCATCATGATCGGGTGTTGAATCTTGTCAAATGCCTTCTCTGCATCTATTGATATGATCATATGGTTTTTATTTTTCTTTTTGTTGATATGATGTATTTTGTTGATTGACTCGCGGGTGTTGAACCATCCTTGCATTCCCGGGATGAATCCCACTTGGTCATGGTGTATAATCTTTTTGATGACTCTTTGGATTCTATTTGCTAGTATTTTGTTGAAGATCTTAGCATCTATATTCATCAGGGAGATTGGCTGTAGTTTTCCTTTTTTGTGGCATCTTCATCTGCTTTGGGTATCAGGGTGATATGTGCCTAATAAAAGCTATTTGGGAGTGTTTCTGTTTCTTCAATTTGTCGGAAGAGCTTAAAAAAAGAATTGGGAGTAGGTCCTCTTTAAAGGTTTTGTAGAATTCACTGGTGAATCCATCTGGACCTGGGCTTTTGTGTTTGGGGAGACTTTTGATTACCGATTCTATTTCCTCGATGGAAATAGGTTTGTTGAGGTATTCCAAATCTTCTTGTTGCAGACTTGGTAAGCTATAGAAATTCAGGAATTTGTCCATTTCTTCTAGGTTTTCTTGTTTTTGTGGCGTACAGGCTCTCATAGTAATCTCTGATGATCTTTTGAATTTCTGTGGTTCTGTTGTGATGTCCCCGTTTTCATTTCTGATTCTATTTATTTGAGTTCTCTCTTTTCCTTTTCTTACAAGTCTTGCAAGTGGTTTGTCAATCTTGTTTATTTTTTTCAAAGAACCAGCTTTTGGTTTCATTGATCTTCTGGATTGTTATTTGACATTCCATCTCATTGACTTCTGCTCTAAGTTTTATTATTTCTTTCTTTCTGCTTGGGTTGGGTTCCTTTTTGTTGATCACTCTCTAAGATCTTAAGTTGTGAAGTCAGACTGTTTATTATGGCCTTTTCTTCTTTTCTGATGAATGCTTGAAGAGCTATGAACTTGCCTCTTAACACTGCTTTCGCTGTATCCCACAAGTTCTGGTAATTCCGTGTCTTCAGTCTCATTTGTTTCCAGGAATCTTTGGATTTCCTCTTTGATTTCTTTTATGACTTGCTGGTTGTTCAGCTTAGCTGTTTAGTTTCCATGTACTTGGTATTGGTCTCCGTTTTTGTGTACAATTAACTTCTATTTTCAGTGCCTCATGGTCTGAAAAAAATATTTGGTACAATTTCTATCTTCTTGATATTATGGAGGTATGATTTATGGCTCAGCATGTGATCTATTTTGGAGTATGTTCCATGTGCACTGGAGAAGAAAGTGTATTCAGCTTTTTTGGGGATGAAATGCCCTGTATATGTCTACCAGCCCTCTTTCTTCCATCTCTTCTTTTAGGGCCAGTATTTCCTTGGTAAGTTTCAATCTTGTTGATCTATCCAGTGTTGATAGAGCAGTGTTGATGTCTCCAACTACAATTGTGTTGCTGTCAATGTCTTCTTTGAAGTCTATTAGTAGTTGTTTTAGGTATTTTGCTGGCCCCTCGTTGGGTGCATATATGTTTAATAGCATGATTTCTTCCTGATATATGCATCCATTCACTATTAAGAAGTGACCTTCACTGTCCCTTCTGACCTTCTTCAGTCTGAAGTCTATGTTGTCAGATACCAGTATGGCTACCCCAGCCTTTTTTGGATGGGTTGTCTGAATGAAGGATTGTTTTCCAGCCTTTTTATTTTGAGCCTGTCTTTGCTCCGATTGTTCAGGTGTGTTTCTTGAAGGCAGCAGAAAGTCGGATTCAGTTTTTTGATCCATTGTGCCACTCTGTGTCTCTTAACTGGTGCATTTAGACCATTGACATTGAGAGAGATTATTGTCATGGGATTTTTTTGCCATCTTTCTGAATAGGTTGGTTGTTCTTTTGGGTTATGTCTCGTCTTATAGTAGATCTTTCAGTCCTTCTTTTAAGGTTGGTTTTGATTTTACAAAGTTCCTAAGTTGTTGTTTATCCAAGAAGTTGTATATCTGTCCTTCAAATCTGAGCGAGAGTTTAGCCGGATAAAGAATTCTTGCTGAGGCATTCATTTCATTAAGTTTTTTTACTATATCCCACCACTTCCTTCGGGCTTGGAGGGTGTCTTCTGAGAAGTCTGCTGAAAGTCGAATGGATGCTCCTTTTGTATACAATTTCCTTCTTTGATCTTGCTGCCTGAAGAATTATGTCTCTGTCTATGGCATCCATTACTTTGACTAGGATGTGTCTTGGGGTCTTTCTATTGGGGTCTCTTCTTGCTGGTATGCATCGGACTTCTTGGATCTGGATGCCTTCGTCCTTTAACTCGGGAACTTTTCAGCCAGGATGTTTTTAACTGTTTTAACTTCCTTGGGGTTACTTTCCTGTCTCTCTGGGACTCCTATGATTCTTATGTTGTTCCTCCTGGCTTCATCCCATTGTTCTCTGTTTCGTTGCTGATCCATTATCCGGTTTTTTTTCCATCTTATGTAGATCTCTGAGTGCTTTCTGCAGCTCATCTTCAGTCTCACTGATTCTCTCTTCCGCTGCTGTCATCCTACTATTCAGAGCCCCGATTGTGTTTTTTCATTTCGTCTACTGAGTTTTTAAGCCGATGATATTTCTATTTGCATGGTTCTCATTTCTGCTCTCATTTCCTCCCGTAGTTTATTGACAGCCCTTTCAACTGCTTCGTTTATGTTCTCCTGTATTTTATTGGACATCTGCTCAATTTTTTTCGTTGAGCTCCTTAAACATCCTACCAATTTCTCCACTGATTTCATTGTCAGAGAGATCATGCACATCTGCATTCTTTTTTGAGTCTTCAGGGTCGATTCCTTCATCTGTTCTTCGAGCTGGGGATCTGTCGTTGTTTCCCCCATGGTGTTGTGGTGTTCAGGGATAGATTCCTCTGATGTACTGTTTCTTTTTCTTGAGGGTATTACCTTCCCTTGGTGCTGAATTTTCTAGTTTTTCTATTAATAAGCGGCCGCAGTAGCAGCCGCCCACCCAGCCAGCCGCACACCCCAGGGAGGTTACCTGAGGTGGAGTCAGGCCGGTGTGAGAGTTCAAAATGACCGTTTACTTCCGGTTCCGCTCGGACTTCTGAGGGTTGTAGTTCCACCTTCTGCCGAGACCTGGGGCTCTACCACGGCCCCAGGTGCCCGCCCCGCCAGCCACACACCCCAGGGAGGTTACCTGGAGAGCGTGGGTGGTTTTAAAATTAATTCATATTAATATATTTAAATAACAAATATTTCATAATATAAATAAGGTATAATTTATATATTTTGATTGTTGTGACTTGGGAAGACATATTTAATTTCCATTATTGGTAGAAAATATTTAAAAAGTTAATTAAATGCAGTGGAAAATATTTTAATACATAATACTGACTCTCATGGATTAGCTGCAAGATACTGCAAAAGCTTCTGATTTTAGTGTAGATGTTATTTTATTTCACCTGATAGAATGGGTATGAATACAGAGGTAATAAAGGATAATGTGTATCAAATGTTGAAGAAAAGGCCACGAAGGAAGTAATGCACATGTGGAAGTTATAATTCAGAAGAGTTGTGATGATCAAACAGCTATTTCTCTGTAAGATCATAAGCTCTATTCCCATGAACATCACTCAAATGAGTTCTTGGGTACTCAGAAAGTTCTCTACCATTCTCCTTAATGGTCATGGCTCTATATCTCATGATTGGAGATGGTTGTTGATCATCTGGTTTAGCATCTCTGTGAAGCTCCACATAAAATTCAGTGCCAAATTCACTTTTCCTATAATTGGGGGACCAGATCCCTCTTTCCCACCTCTGATTTTTCATAACTCCTTGTGTTTTTTTTAATCGAGGTAACATTATTTTCAACAGTTTCATTACACTGTTTTATACTTGCAAGGTTATTTCACCTTCCCATCTCCTGAGTGTCATACTTTTCTGACAGTCCAAGGTCCCTCTCATTGTCCCTTTACATCTTGTTTGCTTTTCTGTTGGCAAGATTTCAGGGATTGTTTCTGTCCTACAGCTAAGCAAGATAATTTGTCATTTGTCTTTTTCCCTCCTAACTACACTTAGTACAATAAACTCAATTACATCCAGATTCCCAAGGGAAAAAACCTGTGATTTTTATCTTTTCTCATTGAATAGTGTTCCATTGTGTCTTTCTACATCCACAATCTCACATTCACCTTGTATGTTGTTGGCTGCTTACATGCCTTAGGTATTCTGAATTATGTGGTTATAAACAGTGGGTCCCAATATTCTTGCTTGTAATGTTTTAATTTTCTTGGGTTGCTTTTATTTTATTTATTTGCTGTTTTGGGGGTCACACCCTGCAATGCCAGGGCTTTCTCCTGGCTCTGCAATCAGGAATTACTCCTGGCGGTGTTCGGGGACCATATGGGATGCCGGGATCGAACCTGGGTCGGCATGGACGGGCTGCGTGCAAGGGAAATGCTCTACCCACTGGACTATCGCCCCCAGCTCCTTGTGTTGCTTTTAAGTGAGGGGTAACAATGCCAGGCAGTTTGATAAGCTGAAAAGCATGCTTTTGCACCAGGGAGCCCTATGCTTTATCTCAGTGTCTTATGAGATATGGCTTGGGGTATATCTCTGAGTATGGCTTGGGGTAATCCCTGAGCAAAGCTATAGTAAAAATAGTCTAAACAAACAATTAAAACTAATAGATAAAAAATATGCACTGCATTACAGTTATTGTACATAGTAGGGGAAAAGTTTTAGACACATTGAACAATTTATGCCTAGTGAATATAACTAAATATATTAAGATAGCAGTCAAATATATGCCCACAAATTTGTGTTTTTGCATTTTTTATTGACCTTGATGGGCCATTTCTTCAGCCTTTTACCCTAGACACCAAAAATAACCCTCTTGAATTTAACCTATAATGAACAACCCAAGAATGAGTCGCTGGGTAGATAAAGACAGAGCTGCCTGTCTGAGGTCAGCAGAGATGACCTAAGTAGATGACCATGTCAAGTAGATTAATATTAAGTAGTATTAATCTACTTGACATACAGTTAGAAGATTCAAAATAATTAAGTCTTATAACATTGTCTTTGAAAAAATTAGTTAATGGATATGACAGACATCTACTATTCACTATTCACGTCTACTACTGACATATTGGATCTGCAAAGTTTATTTCATGCTATTTTTACCTAAACACGTTACTTTTTAATGCCTTAATGCACAGAGAATTTTCCGTTTATATCCGGGGAGCCGCCTCTAACATGCATAGCTTATTCTGCTTGTCCTTGTCTCTCCCTTTGCTCCAGAACATGTAGGCTTGACTCATGTCTGTTTCAGCACACTGCCATTGACAAACGACCCGAGGAGAGAGAAAAGACACCCAAACGCTAGTTCTTTGTAACTGATTATTTGACACCTATGACATGAATGTCTCCCTGTGTTGTGAGAGCATTGTATAGTCCATAAACCACCCATGCACAAATTGGTTATTGATCTGCACTGCAACCTTCTCAGTAGCCAAGATCACAATTGTGTTGTTTCTGTATAACAGAGTAATCTCAGAGTGTTTTATCATGACTTGCCCAGGGCCACAAAACTCTTAAATGGTACAGCAGGATGAAATCTGCAACTTATGATAGCAGCACAGCTTGCTTTCACTGCTTCATAGATGTGTTTTCACTACTTCCAGTTTTCTTATTTGAAAATACACACTTTCAACCAATTGAAGCACACACAGATTTGATGAATCATTTAAGACACCATGGTGCCAGCAAACTTCTCTTACTTTGCAGACTGCAGGACATCACCCCTGTGTCAGTATCTGGGATTTCAGGCAAATATGCTAATTATAAAACATTGATAGTGGCTTCTGGAACTCTCTGGCTTTGTTGGTTTTTCAAATTGTGTTCATTGGGAGTATATGGATGAGGGGTGGACAAACTTTTACTTAAGGTAACTTGGAAATATCTTAAATCATGATATATCCTACATATTTAAAAATAGTTGAGTAATCAATGTAACAAGTTTTATAATTACACATCTGCTTGGAAATTAAGCTATTATTTGAAATTAATTAACAAATGAATTTATTGTATTTATTTGAAATTTCACACAGTAACAAAAAATGGGGCTTTCTGTAAGTGTAGTATAGGAAAAGTTTGATACTTAACATGCCCTATCAGACACTATGCAATTGTAAAAATCCTTTTCTAGGTTAAGACAACAGTTCCTGCTATAACTTATAGCTATAAATTGCATTAGGCAAGTGGAAGCCCTCAGGTTCTGAAAAGTAACAAAGACTTTTAAACTGTTTCCCTCACTTGCATAGCGCAAGAAAACTAGCAAAAACTTTGAAACTCTACCCTTTTCAATAGCCTTTTTATTCATTTCTCTACAGGCAGATCTACATCAGTTGAGTGGAGTGCAGTTTTTCTTTGCACATGGGAACCCTGGGTTTAATCTCACTCTGTGGAACATCTCTTTAGCACTGTTAAAAGTGGCCTCTGATACTATGAGAAACCCTGCCTGTGTCCTCACCAAAACAAGTTCTAAAATTCTTACTTGTTGAAAAGGGAGTCTGGCATCTATGACTTAGAATAAGGACATATGATGCCTACATGACAATCTCTATTCCACTTACTATGTGACCTTGTACAAGTCCCTAAGTATATCTAAGCCTTGGCCCCTTTATTATTCAAATGGAACAACCAGCTGAGTTTTCACATAGCATGAAGCAAGATATTTAATATTTAGTGATTAAAACAATAGCTGACACTCAGAGATGTTCAAATTCTAGCACTTTATTGATCATCAAACAGACATTAGCTGGGTAATTACCTTTGGAAAACAATTTCACTGTTATCAATGGCTTCCAGCTAGTATTGATTAAGATATTAAAATATTCAAACTACTTAAGTTTTAGATTTTATAGTAGAATTCCAACATCTGTAGAATTTAGTGCCTGTTTGTATGTGTTTAGTAGGAGTTTTCAAAGCGGGCTCAGCAAAACCCAGAGATCACTCCCTGAGATATCCTTTCTCCAGGGCAAGTGATTTAGGGCTAGTACCCAAGAATACTATTAGCCTCTTCTTAGCATTCTTGCTGTCCAAGAATGCTATGTTTGTTCAAATTACTAGGAATGGCCAAAAAGCATACCAGAGATGTGTGGGGCCTCTAGAGAAAACCCTGTGATACTCAGAAGGCTATGTGTACCAAGGACTAAACGCATATCTTCTAACCCCAGACTATCTCCCCAGCACCTCAGATGTTTTTTTTAAACTAAGCATAAGAAAATCTACATCATAATATTGTTGAGGAAATTAAATAAAAATAGATCAATATCACATTAAGCAATGGCTTAATATAGTAATACTTAAAAATGTGACAGTAGCAAAACTACTATAAAATAAATAGCTAAAGTGTTTATGGTTGGTCTCCATTGTTCTCAAACTTTTGACTCTGTAAACCTCTATATACAAATATATAAAAAATCAAGCTATTGATATCTTCCTGCTGTTAGTCCCCGTCCCTGAGATGTTTGGTGTCTGTCTCCTGTTGGGTTACTCAGCCTGCTACTTGAATTTGGGCCCTCCTAAAGAGAAATTTTGGGGCTGAGCCAGGGTTCATACAAGCTCCACTGTGACCCACTGCTCACAGCTGCTACCAATATGTTACCTAGAACACAGTCTCCTTGAAAGAGTTCTGTAGCAGGACTCCTCTAAGGGCCACTGCATCTGCTCTGAATTGCCGCCTGCAAATCACTTCGAGATAAGGGGGTAGTCTAAATATGGCAGTTTATCGACCATGTATGCTGTACTAGCTGGTATAAATATTCTCCCAAGCTACCACAATCATCGTGGACCTAGCTAGATCTCACCAGCATATTAGCCTGGCCACGTGGGACCCCCTAAGTAATTAGACCAGAGAGAAATGCTGTTTGCTTCCAAGCAAACAAGCATGGCTCCCTGATATACTCAAAGGCAACTAAAATACAAAACTACAATGAAGTAGAAGAGACTTGTGAAGGCTTGGAGAAATATTTAACTGGTATTAGTATTTGTCTTTGGTACAGAGACATGCCATCTCAGAAACCCCCTTCTCTCACCCTATAAAGGCATTTCCAGGCAGATCTTGGCTCAAAACATTAGCATACCAAGGGCCTAGGTGAGGTGCAGGGAGGGATTACCTAAGAGCATTTGACCCTCCCTGCTTTCCATAACAGTGGGAGGAAGGTCTGAGTTGCAGGGGTATAAAACCAGCCTGTTTTCTCTCTCAGACGCTTTTTTGGGCCTCTCTCTCTTTGTGAGCGCTCACCCTTCTTGGGATCTTGTCTTCTACTCCTTTTTACAGGGCCTTTACACGTGGTGGCCGCCATCTTGGCCTACACGTGGCTGGGGTTCTAGCCTGGAACCAAAGCATCGGCCTTTTCCTTTTGCTGATTTGTATGCCTGAACCTGTGATAAGTAAACTCTTTAAAACTGCATCGGATTCCTGAGTTTTCATCCATTCCTCGCCGGCTCCGGAGGTAGAAAGGAACTTGCTTCCCAGCACTGTCGGGGACCCCGTGAAGCCCCCCTGACAGAGTTCCTCTGAGTTTTCTTTTGGGTGTAATAGGAGTAGATACCCTCCAATGTCCCTTCTTTCTGCAAATTGTTCTATATTTTTGACAAGTCTATAAATCTATTCCTTTCTATTCTTTGGTCCCAACCAAGTTTAACCATCACTTTTTATGTACACCTGAAATCTTGTTCTCTGCAGTCTGAGAAAAAATTCAACTTTAACTGCCTTTAAAGGTCTAGATAGAAGCATTTATTCACAGCTTCTCAGAAATATTCTCCCTACTTATAACCCTCAAAAAAAGCTATAAACCTGTACTCTGTATTGTGTCCTGTAAGACTCTGATCTTCTGATATGTTCTTGTCTGCTTCTGATACCATCACCTGCCTTACAGGTCTTCTGTCTGTACATTTAGAGACCCAAGTTTATTATTAATATTTTGTCTTATAATGCTCAACTTTTCCTGAAAATCCTTGTTCTAATGTAATATTTTTTTTTAAATTTCATGGTTCTTTTTCAAGTATTTAATAATTATAATACATAACAAATTGCATGTTATGTTATAAATGATGATAATATTATAATTCTAATACTTCCATTCACAGTTGCAGAATTTCCACAGTTCTTAACAGATAAATTTGAACACCAGGGACATTTGGTAATATCTAGAGACTTTGTTGCAATAACTGAGAAGATATTATTGACATTCAGTGGGCAAAAGAGGTGAATTCTGCTGAAAATGCTGCAGTGCACAACACAGTCACATAACAGAAAATTAGTTGCAGAGTATATCAATATTACTGAACTGTTAAACTGTATCTGATATATATAAACATATATATATATTTCTTCTGTTTTCATTAAGAAACTAGTAATCATTTAAACTATTTCATTCATTTTTTTGTCTTGATTTTTATTTTTTTCCCAATTAGGATGTTAGGAAGCAACCTCTGTGAAAGCATGAAACTTATCTGTCTTGGTCAATTTTGCATATTCAATCATGTCTGACACTTGATAGAAGCATTAATAATTTTATTTATATTTATAAATAGAGCAGTGTCAAATTTTGTGAAAAAAATTATTTATTGTTTAGTTTAATTTGTATTTAACTATATAGGGTTTATATGTATCTCAGTTGTGAGTATTCTTAGTCATACACTTGATGGCAGATATAACACTCCCCACAGTCACTAGCATATAACTAAACTTTTGAAATATGATAGGAGCCCATTATAAGAAGATATCCAACATAATTTATTTTGCTTTTTTTGAATCTAAGTATCTATGAGGCATTCTCCTGGATGGTGTACTGGTCATTTCATAAATAGTTTCTGTTATGAGTTTATCAGTTTTTAGCACATTCAATTTCATTTGTGAGTACAAGTATCACTTCACTTGTATCACTTGTCTTTCCATTGTTCATCGATTTGCTTGAGCTGGCACCAGTAACATCTCCATACATCCTGTCACATGCTAGTGTAGCCCAAGGTCATCTGCTCACTCCAGGAACATAAGAGCCTCAAACCATTCCATCAGATCATGAGAATGAGGTCTATAATTGTTACTGGTATTTGGCATATCAAACTCAACACAGGTAGCTTGCCAGGCCTCTCCTGTACACGTGGGATACTCTTGTAGTAGCCTCTCATCTCCTTCATGTATTGATGAACCACCACCTTCCCTCCTGGGCACCTGTGATCATCTGGGCACAATTATAGTACATAAAAAATTCCCAAGTCCAACATATGCTCTCAAGCCTATGCCCTCGGTATTGAACACATTGAAATTGTGAATATCTAACATCTTTCAGTCAGGCTAACAAATTGTTTGGGGGCAAATTGAGAAATGACATTGTGACCCTTGAGGCCCAGTCATTTTATATCTAAACAGTGCTAAAAATGTTCACAATTAGGAATGTTTAACCTATGCAGTGTAATTGGATTAAAATGATCTGCTTACTGAGCATTGAATATAGGCAAAAGGATACACATGATAACCTCTTAATATATGTATTGCAAGCCACAATGTAAGAGAAGGAAGAGAAAGAGAGAGAAAGAAAGAGAGATAAAGAGAGACAAAGGGAGAGAGAGAGAAAAGTGATAAAGAACCTGCCATAGAGGCAAGATGGTGGAGGGGGAGGGAATTGGGGCCATTTGTGGTGGGAAATGGGCACTGGTGAGGAATGGGTGCTGGAACAGTATGACTGAAAACTAAACATGAGCATCTTTGTAATTATATATCTTACAGTGGTATAATAAAATATTTTTAAAAATATATAAAATAAAATGATCTTATCTCTTCATTTAAGTTTCAGGCAGTTGGGACCCACCTCAACGAGACTGTGTTGGTATGTCTTTGTATAGCTCTCCTGACAGAATAGTACAGTGCAGTTATTACAGTGTGTCTAGTGTGTACTGGCAATGTGTATCCTGTTTAGGATACCTTAACAATTTAGGTGTGTGGGCATATATGGCGGTACTCATAACTTAATCCTTTTCTCTGTGCTCAGAGATCACTCCAATCTGTGCTTGAACAGACCATACAGTATTAGGGATAGAGCCATAATAGTTGTGTCCAAGGTAGCACCTTAACCCCTCACACAATTTTGAAAGCAAGCGGCAATGATAAATCAGGCCTTATTTGTTATGAAATTGGGGTACTAGGCACTTTTTATTAAAGAGAGAGTAAGTATGGGTTTTTTATGTGAGATTGGTGAGAGCCACCACTATTTACATCATTCCCACAAATCTTCTGCAACCCTAAGCAAACAGGAGACTTGAGGGAAATCATGGGTATAGGGGATAGTGCAGTTAGTTTTTTACTCTTCCTCTAGAAAGTGTACAAACTAGTCAAGAAGATTTTGCTTGATACTGTTTTGCTTTTTTTCCTTTTTTGTTGTTGTCACACTTTGTGATGCTTGGGGTTTCTCCTGACTCTGCACTCAAGAATTACTCCTGACAGTGCTCGGGCAACCATATGTGATGCCAGAGATTGAACTGAGTCAGCGGTGTATAAGGAAAAGGCCCTACCCACTGGACTATCACGCCAGCCGCTTAAGATACTATACATGGAAAATTAAGTTTAATTATGTTGGCCAAACATCTGTGTCCCTACTATCTTTTCTATTTTTGTATCTAAGATGCATAGACAATGAAGATAGAAACTGCTGGTAGTGGGCCACATCTCTTCAAGTGTAATTGTCCTATCTGGTTTGTTAGGCTTTCGAATGAATCAATGTTCACGACCAAATATTAAATATTAATTGAATTTAATACTTGATTTTAATTAGAGCAGAGACGGGCTCTGCCCTTACCTCCATCTCCATGCCAGCTACTTAAAAGAGAGACCCACTCACACCAGATCCACAGCTCCGTTGGTGCCGGATGGTCTGTTGGTCCATTAGTCAAAGCAGCCTCACGTGACATTCTTAGATAATACTGATTTTAGGATAAGGTCCTTCCCAGGATCTTTCACATTTATACACTGTATACAGTTCTAGACAGATTCTAACTGATACCCGTCATCCCAGTAAGCCTAGCAAGAAGCCAGAGCAACCCACACATCATGTGGTCAGTCATACTCAACTTCCAGACTCCATAGTTCCTCAGAGCTCCATCCAAGAGAAAACCTGATCTTTCCCCCTTTTAAGTATCATCAGTAAATGCTCTAGATGAGAGCTTTCTACTGAGAGTATACCACATACACGCAGAGCCTGGCAAGCTACCTGTATTTTATTTGTTATGCCGAAAACTAATAACAATTATGGACCTCAATTCTATGACCTGAAGAGCTTGAGGCTCTTCATGTCCCTGGAGCAAGCAGATGCCATTGGGCTACACTTGCTTGTGCAGGGTCGTGACAGGTGGCAATGTTAATGGTGCCCCATCGAGCAAATTGATGAACAATGGGAAGACAATGATACAGTGATACCGTGATACTTTAATTGATACAAAAGTCTTTTAGAAAAAAATAAAATCATAATTTTAGTGTTTAAGGTTCTTGGTAATTTCAAGCGGTTGAGGCATGAGCTTTAGTTATGAGAACATAAGAATCAATATCAAGCACTGCATAGTACCTGAGCAAGTAGGGACTGGCATGCAAGCACTCTTTCATGTGTTCACTATCACTATCACTATCTTCCCGCTCATCATGGATTTGCTCGAGGGGGCACCAGTAGCATCTCCATATGTCCTGTCTCATGCTAGTAGAGCCCAGGAGCATCTGCTTGCTCCAGGAACATAAAAAGCCTCAAACCATTATATTAGGTCATGGGAATGACCTAATATAATTGTTACTGGTGTTTGGCATATCAAAAACGACATGGATAGCTTGCTAGGCTTACTGCAAGGGTGGCTACTCTTGTAGTCACCTCTAAATCTAGCATTTATTGATGAACCACTGCGGCCGCTTGCACCAGTTTGAGCAGGGCTGTGATAGGCTGGTTGCTGGGTGAAGTTCTGATGAGAAGGGAAGTCCGGATGTGGAAAATGGTGTCCCTCATGGAGTGTGGGGTCATCTGGCTTGTTGCGAGGCTCCTGATGGGGTGGCGGGCCAGGGCTAGAACCCACCATTACTCCTCATGAGCCTCATCCCAGCCTCATGAGCCTCATCTCAGCCTCATGAGTGGCTGGACACAGGGAGAGTCGGTAGCATCTTTGCCCCATGTCTGTGAGTCTCTGGATCACTTTCATGTGTTACACTCCACTCAATTACAAATTTAAATCTAACATACAAAATTAACTGTAGTTTGGTTTTCAATTTAAAGACCTACACGATCTATTATACATATGTATATATGCATATATCACTATCACTATCACTTTCTTCCCGTTAATCATCTATTTGCTAGAGCGGGCACCAGAAATATCTCCATATGTCCTGTCTCATGCAGTAGAACCCAAAGGCATCCGCTTGCTCCAGGAATATAAAGAGCCTCAAACAATTATATTAGGTCACGGGAATGACCTAATATAAATGTTACTGGTATTTGGCATATCAAATACTACGCGAAGCAGCTTACACACTTGCCGTGGTGGTGGCATACTGTTGTAGTCACCTCTGCAAGTCGGGCTGTGATAGTCTGGTCTGCTGCGTGGTGTTGTGATGAGAGGAAGTCCGATGTGGAAAATGGCGGGCCCCATGGAGTAGGGGAGGGTGGTCTGGCTTGTTGTGAGGCTCAGCTGGGGTGGCAGGCCAGGGCTAGAACCTGCCATGCCTCCCGAGCGCCTCATGAGCAGCTGGGCACAGGGAGAAAGCAAGTAGCAGCTCTGCCCCATGTCTGAGAGCTCTCTGGTTCAGCACTACCCGGGCTGGATTGAAAAAAAAAACTGCTGCAGGGTGGCTGTCGATGATCTGGGCTGTGATAGTCTGGTCTGCTGGGTGGAGTTGTGACCAGATGGAAGTCCGGATGTGGAAAATGGCGGGCCCCATGGAGTGGGGAGGGGGTGGTCTGTCTCAGTTGTGAGGCTCAGCTTGGGTGGCCAGGGGCTAGAACCCGCCATACCTCCTGGGCACCACGAGCAGCTGGGCACAGGGAGAGTAGGTAGCAGCTCTGCCCCATGTCTGAGCGCTCTCTGGTTCAGCATATCTGGGCCGGATTGATAAAAAAAAAAACTGCTGCAGGGGTGGCTGTAGATGATCCGGGCTGTGATAGTCTTGGTCTGGTGGGTGGATTGTGATGAGAGGAAGTTCAGATGTGGAAAATGGCGGGCCCCATGGAGGGTAGGGAGGTCTGGCTTGTTGTGAGGCTCAGCTTGGGTGGCAGGCCAGGCTAGAACCCGCTATGCCTCCCGGGCACCTCACGGGCAGCTGGGCACAGGGAGAGCATGTAGCAGCTCTGCCCCATGTCTGAGAGTCTCTGGTTCAGCATACCTGGGCCGGATTGATAAAAAACTGCTGCAGGGTGGCTGTCAATGATCCAGGCTGTGATAGTCTGGTCTGCTGGGTTTTCGTGCTCATATATATTTTTGTATTCATATATATATTCATATATATGAATACAAAAATATATATAGTGGTGGTCTCCCTTCCCCCTCCATCTTGTCGGACCTGTGGTGGCCCCTGCCGGCGAGCTGCCCACGGGCCAGCACAGGGCCCCCTCACGGAAGGCTGGGGGAGGCTGGCGGCCCGCGCCGGGCCTAGCTGTCCATGGAACCCCCGAGGAGGGCAGATGGGTTTTGGGAGAGGCCCGTCGCCTCTGAGGGGTCCTGGAAGCAGCCAGATGTGACTCGCCCACCACACTAGCCACACATGTTTGCTGTCCGGACGCTGCGAACGGCCTCAGACCAGATCAACAGAGCAAAGCCAGTTCGAGCCCAGGTAGGCGGCCCCAGGCGGGAATCACCGGGAAGTCGCCAGTGAGCGTGGTCGTCCCTTCCCCCTCCATCTTGCCGGACCTGGTGGCCCTGCCGGGCGAGCTGCCCACGGGCCAGCACAGGGCCTCACGGAAGGCTGGGGAGGCTAGCGCATCGGCCCGCCGGCCTAGCTGTCCATGGAACCCCGAGGAGGGCAGATGGGTTTTGGGAGGGGCCCGTCGCCTCTGAGGGGTCCCGGAAGCAGCCAGATGTGACTCGCCCACCACACTAGCCACCATGTTTGCTGTCCGGATGCTGCGAAACGGCCTCAGACCAGATCAACAGAGCAAAGCCAATTCGAGCCCAGGTAGGCGGCCCCAAGAGGCGGGAATCACCGGAAGTCGCCAGTGGAGGCGTGGTCGGTCCCTTCCCCCTCCATCTTGTCGGACCTGGTGGCCCTGCTGGCGAAGCGCCCCACAGGCCAGCACAGGGCCTCCACGGAAGGCTGGGGAGGGGGGCGCCACGGCCTGCGCGCCGGGCCTAGCTGTCCATGGAACCCCAGAGGAGGGCAGATGGGTTTTTGGGTAGGGCCCGTCGCCTCTGAGGGGTCCCGGAAGCAGCCAGATGTGACTCGCCCACCACACTAGCCACCATGTTTGCTGTCCGGATGCTGCGAAACGGCCTCAGACCAGATCAACAGAGCAAAGCCAGTTCGAGCCCAGGTAGGCGGCTCCAAGAGGCGGGAATCACCGGAAGTCGCCAGTGGAGGCGTGGTCGTCCCTTCCCCCTCCATCTTGTCGGACCTGGTGGCCCCTGCCGGGCGAGCTGCCCACGGGCCAGCACAGGGCCTCACGGAAGGCTGGGGAGGCTGGCGCTTCGCCCGGCGCCGGGCCTAGCTGTCCATGGAACCCGAGGAGGGCAGATGGGTTTTGGGGAGTGGCCCGTCGCCTCTGAGGGGGTCCCCGGAAGCAGCCAGGATGTGACTCGCCCACCACACTAGCCACCATGTTTTGCTGTCCGGATGCTGCGAAACGGCCTCAGACCAGATCAACAGAGCAAAGCCAGTTCGAGCCCAGGTAGGCGGCTCCAAGAGGCGGGAATCACCGGAAGTCGTCAGTGGAGGCGTGGTGGGCCCCTTCCCCTCCATCTTGTATCGGACCTGGTGGCCCTGCCGGGCGAGCTGCCCACGGGCCAGCACAGGGCCTCACGGAAGGCTGGGGAGGCTGGCGCTCGGCCTGCGCCGGCCTAGCTGTCCATGGAACCCCCGAGGAGGGCAGATGGGTTTTGGGGGAGGGCCCGTCGCCTCTGAGGGGTCCTGGAAGCAGCCAGATGTGACTCGCCCACCACACTAGCCACCATGTTTGCTGTCCGACGCTGCGAAACGGCCTCAGACCAGATCAACAGAGCAAAGCCAGTTCGAGCCCAGGTCGCGCGGCCAGCCGGTCCACTAAAATAGTGAAACAGTAATGTCTTTTAATGCATTGCAGTCAACAAAGAGCAGGAAAGTTTGTTGGGAAGGAGATATAAAGAGGAAAGAAATGACATACAGAACCTCGCCAAGTGGTTGAGGTGCGGGAGCGGGAGGGAGGTGGGGTCATTGGTGATGGGAGATGGGTTTGGGCGGAGGGTGCGTGTTGGAACACTGTAGAACCAAAGCTCTACCTAGCATCTTTCAAAAAAAAAAAAAAAAGGTGGAATCTTCCACAAACATGTGGGAATCAGTGGTTGGGTAGGACAGAGAAGAGAACAGTGTGCTAATATTTGTCAAAAAATGATAATACCAGTCTAGAACTGAGCATTGAATATAGGAAAAAAAGATATACATGATGATCTCTGAATGTATGTATTGCAATCCACAATGTGTAAGAGAAGAGATAAAGAATTTGCCATAGAGGCGGGCTGGGAGGGGGAGGGAAGTGGGGACATTGGTGTTGGGAAATGGGCACTGGTGGAGATGCTGGAACACTGTATGACGGAAACCCAAACATGAACATCTTTGTAATTGTATATCACATGGCGGTGTAATAAAATATTTAAAAAAATAAAATAAAATACCCAAATCAGAGATCACAAAAAAAAAAAAAAATATATATATATATAGTAAAATATATGCATATATATTTGTGTGTTCATATACTTGAGTGTACAATTATTTGAATGTGTATACAGAAAAACAAGCAATTATACATAATATATGAACATAAATATTTGTCAAGAATATACTTAGGAGAATAGCACTCAATACTCTGTTACAAATTTTAGAAAGTTGTATTATGAACAAAGTGAACAAGTGAACCAGTTATGGTGACATTATATATTTTATTCCTTAAAAAAATGTGCATAACTACAAGAGTATGCTACCCGCACGGTAGAGTCTGGCAAGCTACCCGGTCGTATTTGATATGCCAAATACCAGTAACAATTATAGACTTCATTCCCATGACCTGATGGAATGGTTTGAGGCTCTTTTGTTCCTTTAGCAAGCAGGTGCCCTTGGGCTCTACTTGCATGAGACAGGACATATGAAAATGTTATTGTGCCTCTCGAGCAAGTCGATGATGAATGGGAAGACAGTGACAGTGATACAGTAATTTCTTAAAAATCATCACTTGTATCACTTGTCTTACTATTTTTCATCTATTAGCTCAAGCAGGCATCATCATAGGATATAATTTTTTATTATACCACCGTGAGATATTCAATTAAAAAAAAGATGTTCATAATTGAGTTTTAGTCATACAGTGTTCCAGCACCTGTCCCTCTACCAGTTCCCCATTCTCACCACCAGTTTCCTCACATTCCTCCCACCTGTTCACCTGCACTTTCCTCTTCCTTTTCTCTCTTTCTCTCTCTTTTCTATCTATCTTTCACTCTCTTCCTCTTACACATTGTGCTTGCCCTACAGATATTCAGGGTTTATCATAAATCCCTTTGTGTATATTCAATGCTGAGTTCTAGTCTAGTGTTACTATTTCCTACAATTAGGAGCAGACTGGTATATGTTTATATCCCATTAGTGAATGCAGTCATTCTATATCTGTTCTTTCCTAATGACTAACTTCTCTGAGCATAATAATCTCCATGTCCATCCATTTGCAGGTAAATTTCATGACTTCATCTTTTCTGACAGCTGCATAGTATTCATTCCATTGTGTAGATGTAGCACAGTTTCTTTATCCAGTATTCTGTTCTCGGGCATTTAGGTTGTTTTTACAGATTCTGGATATTGTGAATAGAGCTGGGATGAATATAGAGTGCAGATAGTGTTTCTGCTATATGTTTTTGGGTCTACAGAGTATATACAAGCACTGTTCATCCACCTTTTTAATATGCCCAGCTACCCTTATTTTGAAGTTCCCTGATTTTTCCTTCACTTGTAATCCATGTCTACCCAATTTATCTTCTGCTTTGCTTCCCTTTGTCTTTTTCAGACATTTTAATTCAGGATGACACCATCCCCACCAGTATTCCAGGTTGCTTCGTGGCTCCATGGACTACTGCTCCTAACTTCACCATTCAACTGGAAGACTTGTACTTGCAGTCTCAGCAATGTCTTTATTGGCACATTCTTCCATCCTTTTTCAGCTCCTACTATGGTCTTTTGACTACATATGGCACAATGTTAAGAAAACTTTAGAATCGATGCCACCAATATGTTTAATGGTCTTTTCCTGGAGGAAGCAGCCTCATAGTAAAAAAAATTAAAGGATCGTTCTATATATGTATATATACACAGCACACATACATACACACAGATATATATAGACACATATAGATATATGAGACAGAGGCCTAAATATATATAAGAAATATAAATATATATAATTAATATATACATATTTAGGTCTAAATTATATATATTTAGGTCTCTGTCTCCTAGACAAATGCCACTGGCAGAAAGTAAATCTTATCACAAAAAGTTTTAGAGTAGTTTATTATGAGGGAGTCAGTTTATAGAAGCACTAGTATTACATTAAAATGATCATGACTGTAAATAAATGGTAGATACTACATGTGATTTTGCTATGTATGTATAATATGTAACAAAATCCATGTTGTAAAATAAATAAGCATTATAAGCACTATATTTTGATTAAATTAGTGGTAAATTCTCCTGTCAAAGCTTAGTAAATAATTTAATAAATCTCTTACCAAAATCCCATGGAATTTCAAACAAATCAATAGATATTCAGTTTAGCTGTTTAGCACTCATAATGAATCTAATGTCTAACAGCATCTACTGTTTACATTTGCCTGGGGTCTCTAAAACATTATGAGATGAAATGATTTTTCTGGTCCTTGGTGTATGGCTGTCATAGAATTAAAGTGTTTCATGAATTTCATATTTGAGCAAATGACTTACATTCTTCAGTCTCTTGCGGAAAGAAAGAATAGGTGGAGCTGCATCTAATGGTATGCTGTCTTGTCTAGATTGAATTTGTTATGAATTGTGTACTTCTGAATTGTAACTCCCATGCACTTAAACAAACCCACAAATTCTATGGGACAATATTTTGTTCTTTACTGAACACTGAGAGTATATAAATGATGATTTAAGGGCTATGAAAATGAAGTTGCTATAAGGCTCACAGAAAAGTATGTTAATTTTTCTAGAAACATAAAAGAAAAGCTTAGCTTTGAATATCCTTAAAAGTTTAATAAGAGTTCCTTTACAGCAATATAGGAAACTATTCCACTGAAAATAAATATGTATCCATTAGCTTTTGCTAAAATGTACCTAGATTTCCAATTATACAATTTGTATAGCCAATGACTTCCCTCTGTTTAGAATCACTTAAAACAAGTGGTAAAATTTGTATTGTTTTTTAAACTAGGGAACAGTCATGTATATGGAGTAATTTCTGATAAATTTAAGATATAGTAAGCTGAACATTTCTATTAGAACATTTGGGAGTCTTCATCAGGAAGAATGCAGATAGCAACTGAGTGAATTAACTGATTAGGTACTCTGGGATCAAAGGGCTTCATATTTTTATGTTCTCAGATGACTAAGTCCATTTTTCAAATTCTATTGTAGTCCGATTATAAATGTGACTTTGTTCTAGATACTGGCCATGCAATATTCTTATCTGACAGCATTTGCCTCATAAACAAATTTGTATATACATAGAATCAAGGAGTTTTTTTTTATAGGAGCCACAAGAGTAAAATGAGTAAAAGTCCAAACCAAAGTCTGTAAATATAATTGTCTCTGTATTTAACTTTCCTCACAAATAGTTTGACACTATGATTTTAATTTGCACAGAAAGTTTATGTGGCTTATAAAAAATATACAAGTTGCTGAATAATAAATAAGTGTTTGAAGTTGTACGCAAGGTTAAGGAAACTGTTACATATCAAGTATTAAATTAGATTGCAGCAAATTGATCATATAGTCTAGTAAGGAGGTTGAAAGCAAGCTCCAGGGTTAGAATTAAACTTACAGGTCAAAATGAGGAGAAAATTTAGACATTTAATTAGAATGGCTGCTTCCAAAACACAAGTACCATCTAGGTGTTCATGAGAACACTGTTGAAATTAATATCAGTAATAGATTTCATGCAGAACAACAAGTTCCATAATATAGATGACTTTTGTACTCGTTGATGAAGGCCAAGCTAGTTGTTCATCACTCTAAACTTTTCAACAAAAGTATTAAATAAATCAGGTGTAACATTTTCTCATCATGATTGCTCAATTTTTTCTCTTCTTGCTTCTCTTCTCTTCTTTGACTTGTTATTCTTTCTGTCTTTTTGCCTTTCTCTTGTGACTTTCCTCTAATGTGCCCCCCACCATTCTTTCCTCCAAATGTCTGAACCTGAGCATATTTTGTCCACTCAGAGTTAGGCAAATACTGTTGTGTATCAAGGGAAGTTCCGAAGACTAAAGCCAAAATTACAAGATAAACATTTTCCCTTTATTACAATCATAAAACTTAAGAAATCATATTCACTGTTACAAACTCTTTTCTACTTGGGCATGCCAATAATCCTAGATAATTCATCATAGAATGGTATGCCTTGAAAATTCTAGACTTTACAAAAAATAAAGACCCT
>JAJIBD010030352.1:0-35626 GCA_021461705.1 Cryptotis parvus
TATATCCCCAGTTTATCCTACTGAGAATATCCCACCCAGACGGCAGAGCCTGGAAATCTACCCATGCCGTATTTGATATGCCAAAAACCAGTAACAATTATAGACCTCATTTCCATGAGCTGAAGAAATGGTCTGCTGCTCTTCATTTTACAGGAGCAGCAGATTGCCCTTAGGCTACACTAGCACAGCAACAGGACTGAAGCAACTGGTTGCTCTTGGGCTACACTGGCATGTGACAGGGTCAAAAGGAAATGTTACTGGCACCTGAAAATCGATGAATAATGGGATGTCAAGTAATCAAGTGATCAATGTGACTTCAGAATATGAGAGGAGTTACTAGCTAATTGGTCCTCCCTCTCTCTCTCTCTATCTACTCTCTGTCTCTCTCTGTCTCTGTCTCTCTCTATATATATATGTCAGATTAAAAGCAACATTATGGAATGACAAGGGAGAAAGACAAAGATGTCTGGGTAAGAACTGCAGCATTGAGGTTGCATTAAAAGATCCCTATTTAGGAAGTTCTTTTCCTTTAGCTGCCTGTACCTGGCAGTGGTTAAATACTGCAGCGGGAAGGGCAGAGTGACGAGCACAGACGGAGCCATCCTTAAGTCAGTTTCTCTCAGTCCTTCTGTAATTATCTCAACTTTGAACAAATGTAATTTGAAAACTGATATTTTCATTTAAATAAAATTTCTGCCACTTGATGTTACCTGGCCTCTCTGGTCTTTTATTTTGTTGATATTATGTGATATTATATATTATTATAAATAATATATTTATAATAATAAATATATTATTTATTTTGTTGATTTTATTTTGTTGATATTTTTATCATCTTTAAAAAAAATCCATGCAACTTTATTGTTTTTTAAAGTCATGAAGTTACTGTAACCTTGATCTCAACATTTTTGAAGAATTTTCTACCCTTAACTTTTCAAACTCTTTTCTACCTCTACTTTTTCAAACTTTTTATGGGGTGGAGGGGCTCTGAAAAGAACATGCATATTTAGATGCAAATAACTGATAAGGCTTCAAGAGTCACTTGCCCTAGTAACGTGTTTACCAGAGGTCAAAGGTTTTAGGTCAAAAGAATTAATCTTTAACTGAGGAATTTTAGGAATTAAGTATTTATTAAGTGGGATAGTCACTCTTAGATATGGTTTTGTCTTTCAACTTTGAAATGGCAAGTGCTAGTATATTATACTAGCTAATGCTCAATGGGCATTAGTAATTAACCAAGATTATGAAGGAAAGTCTTATTTTAATCTTAAAAAGCTATGTTTGTCCTAGACCTTGTTGGGTTCATGATATTTTAAAAAAGAGTCACCCTTTCTTAGAAAGGGTAGCATTTCAGAAAAGAAAATTATTGCTATCAATGACATTGTTATCAAAATTTTTTTTAGTCAATTATGAGAAGCGTTCCATAGGATTTAAGTTAGCATCTCTATGGTTGTACCTGTCAGACTGATATACAGATCACCAAAAAGGTCATACTTCCTTCAAAGAAAAGTGTGCTTAGCAGGCCAGTGGGACAGTGCATCACATAAGGCACTTACTTGCCTTGCACACAGCTCACTGGCTCAGCACCACATGTGGTCTCCGATCCCCACCAGAACTGAGTCCTGGCCACCAAGCCAGGAGTAAGCCCTGAGCTCAGTCAGGTGTCACACAAACAAACAAACAAAAAATGGTTTAACTTTAAATTGAGTTAAATATAGCTGCTCTACTTTCTAAGACCACACCACGTTTTCTTCCAAATTTTTCTCCACAAATCAGTTATATGATTTTTTAAGCTCACTTCTGAATTCTTCCAGAATTTGAAGACCATAATGTGACCCCAGAATATGAGGCGTGCTCCTAATTAGTTCTATTTCCCAGTATCAGATCTACTCTGGCCAACAATTCAGTAAGTTTTTCACTTTTCTTCCGTTGAGTTGAAAGATTTAAGAGAAAAAGCTAAAGGTGCATTCAGTGAGGAGAGTTCCAGTGCTTGGACACAGATACACATGCACGACTGTTTCAAAACACACTGGACACCATACTAGCATGTATTCCTGGTATCTAATGATTTGGTGCCTATTAAACATAATATAGTGCCACCTGGTGGAAATTGGAAGTTGCGAGAGTGACTGCATTCACTATTAATTTTTTGTACACTGCTTCCAGTCATTTTCAGGGTACCGGGTTATACAAAAAATCACTTGATCACTTGACATCTCGTTATTTTTTAAACAAAAAATAATTACTCTTATAGATTCAAACTACTCGTTAAAAGAAAAAAAAACTTAGGGAAATAAATGTCTTATTTATTACTTAAAATATTTCTGGCAAAGTGAAAAATAAAATCTAAAATAAGGGGGTATAGTTCTGATCTTATTCTCTGGATGACTTTGATTAATGCATTTTGATCTTCTTCTGCAAAAGATATGTTTAGTAGAGTTATCCATAGGCTGTTGGAAGTAGTCTGAGTATACACTAATTTTCAGTGCCTAGAATGGACTACCTATTTGTTGTGTATTCTGCTTGGCAAATGAATAAATTTATATCCATTCATTTTGTAGGACAGCACTCTTCTATCATGGAGCCTTATATATATTTTTTTTTAATTCTGTCTCTTGGGGCTGAAGCCATAGTACAGTGGGTAGGGCAATTGTCTTGCACAAGGCTGACTCGTCATATATTTCCAGTAATCTATATCTCCAGCATTAGAGCCCAGCCAAGAGAGATCACTGTGCCAGGAGTAACCTGAAGATAGGAGTAAACCCACTGTATTGACTCCAAAACATACAAACAAAAATCTGTCTCTTTTTTGTTCAGAGAGGGACTGCTTTATATTTTTCCATACCTGGAAGGAATTATCCCTCAGATAATTTCTGAATTTTCTACTGATTTCTTCCAGACTCCCATAGATCGGTAAATCAGGCCATCTATCTTCTCCATAATGGACTTCCTCCTGAGATGATAGGAATAATGATGGTGAGTAAATAGAAAGTGTTCTTGTATTCAGAGCAGCTAGTTTGAGCTGGCTACAGTGTGAGCACTGGAAGGGGTTTCAGATGTCCTGTCATTTTATTTCCTGAGATTAGCTTCTAATCCTGATCTCATTTTGGAGTGATGACAAATATCACTGTTTGGCAGTTGGAGACATTTTAACACAAAAAAGTCCTTCATTATTATATAGTATAAAAATTGGAGCCAAAATTAAGATAAAACTGTCAGGGCAATTTACACCGCCCAAAGTTATAGTTAACAACAATGTCGAAGCCTTCAGAAATAAGTTTTAGTGAAAATTATAGGCAGTGATTTATTTAGCGAGATAAAGTATATCATATGTTGTTAATAATAATGAAATATAATATATGTCTATTTATTTTCACTTTTTTGAAGGTTGTTTTCAAAACAAAGCATGAAGTAAAGTTCAGAGGTAGAGAATATGGAATAAAGATCACTTTTCTGGATAAATAAATAACTAAATCAAATGCCATGGGAATAAAAAGTAAAATAAATATCTGCGATGCATGAGGCCAGGGAAGGAAACACCCTTTGCCTGCCACGGTTGGGAGGAATTCAGAGAACAGAATGCCTATATTGGAATCAAAGTAATTACCTATGACTTACAGAATAAATATTTCAGTGTTTTAGTAGAATACTTGTTATGATACATACCAATTACATGCTCACTGGAAACTTTGTATACTACAGTACTTTTTTAAACTTCTAGTCAGTCAAATTAAGCAAATCTGCACTGTTGGTGGTAACTATATAGTTCAAGATTGTGCTAAAAACATTCTGAATGAACTCCAATTACTGTAATCGTTTTCATCTAAGTTGGCTGAATTTTTAAAACATTAACATCTCTGTAAAGGAGACAGTTGATTATGGTATCCAACAATGAATAATAGGGTTTTGCAATGCCAAAAAACAATGCAGTAAATTGTATGTTGTTAGAAATAAATCATAGTCACGTTTTGTTCTTTTTCTCAAAAATTCATCCCTGTCCTCTGCAAGTGATACATTCCATTTCAAATTTAGTTCATTAAAAGAAGGAGAAATATTTCAATATGAAAATAGTATGGACTATGGACTGTCAAACAAACATTTATTTTAACGTAGTTTACTGCAGTCCCCCTGGCTTAAAACGTTTTAAGACTATACTGACATCTAGAGGAAATCAATTTTCAGCATCACTTTCTTTCCCTCACATTAAAAATATTTATCTGCAGTCGTTTATATTTACCATGACTGGGACTGTACAATACTTATTTTCCTCCTTCGTTTTAAGTGACAAATGGACTTAAGTGCCTACATGGATAATTATAGGAGTATAGCAGAAAGGACATCATACTGTGTGTAAAGGAAAGGAAATTTAAGGAACCTTATGGAATAAAGTTTATGCAATAAAAATCCCGTTCCAAGAAAATTGTACTTTGTTACTCAGTATTGTTAGACAACCCATAGTTGCATCCTTGTTGATTCTTTCTTAAACAAGAATTATTTTTTAAGGTTTTAATTTTGTTACTTACTTAGAATTTGTTTTCTTTCTCCCTTTCCATTCACTGCTACTGTTAAGATGTTGCCCCTCTGATTGCGGAGTGCACTGGTCTTCACTGTGATGCTCACACTGCTTGAACTCGGGCTTGCATTAGGTTGCACAGGGTGTTTGCACAGGGGCTTGTGGTGCTCAACGAGGTTTCACTCCTTAGTTTCACTTGCTCACATCCTCTCTGGGGCTGAAGCAAACAAGTTACAACTGTGGTGTCTGCTGGGAATTGTGGAGTTCACTCATGTCTTGCTAGATGTCACACTTCCTGGCTGTGTCTCTGCAGTGATCGTGGGTGGTTGCACCCTTTTCTGCAAGGTCACACGCAAATGGAACATTCGGGCTGGATAGTTCTTGCTTTGACTGGTATCACAGATTGCAGAGATTATTAGGATTATGCTTAGCACTTATGGAACAATAGGGATTTAAATTTATCACTGAACGTTTTCAAGGCAGAAACTTGAATTGACTGCACTATTTCTGTGTGTGTGTGTGTGTGTGTGGTGTGTGGTGGTGGTATGTGTGTGGGGTGTGTATGTGTGTGTGTTGGTGATTAGTAATTTGAAGCTACTTTTAAAACTTGAGTCAAATTTTATTTTTTAAAATGTCTACTATGTATTTGTAGGAAAGTATCCATATTGGAATGCAATTATTTTGTTATTGTCTAATGATTCCAAAAACATTATTTAATCTCTGCATATGCTTCTGTATTTTAAATTTTAAATGGGGATTCAATTAGGGAAATGTATTTCACTACATCTATACATACTTAAAGAATATTTATGCATTTAAAATCATAAATGGGGAATCAGTTAAGGAGATGCACTCCCTACATTGGGAAAATTTGATGGCCACAGGCTGACTCGATGTCTAATAAATGTTCTTAGCATTTGAACAGAAACATCACTGCTCCTGAGATATTAAATCTGTTGAGAAGAGTGGCCGTCTTCATGTCGAAGGGCCATAAATACAACTTGAACACGGGAGAGAGCTTTTTCCTGGTTGCCTCTCAAAGCAGCGAAGGCATGAACGAGACAGAGGCTCAGCCATGAAGGAGGCTTCTGGAAGGAAACGCCGCCAAAGCCAGCAGCTCCCAGCGCTATTGCCTAAGAGTCAGCAAAGTTCCGCAGCCCATCTGGCGCTGCACCCCAGACACCAAAAAGGCAGATGAAGCAGCAGATGACCGTTTACACTGCCAGGGAGTGTGAGCCGCCGAACATCCCCACTTTGCTCTCAAAGTAGCAAGGAGGGGCCTGAGCTCTGTTCCACAATTCAGCCAGGCAGCAGCTTGGGCACTGGGCTTCATTCTGCGTGATCCACATGCAGCAGAGAGCTCAGGGGCTAATGGAAATGAACCCACAGATGCACGGGGTCCCCTCAGCAGCAGGCAAGATACAGCCTCTGCAACAGATAATTAGCTGTGACATGCCCCTCGATGGCCGTGTGATGAGAGCGTGCCAGTTGCAAGCCAGTGTGCAACGTGGCAGGATGAACCACCAGACCTGACTTTGCGGCGTATGTTCTTTTTTTGCCAAGACATTTTTGAAACTTATGCTGTTGCATGAAAGTTAAATTTTCATAATTCTCAAGTTAAAGGTTATTAAGCATTTACTCCATTCCAGCATTGGGACGAATACATGCCTTCTGTACATGACACGTTATTAGCTATTACAGTTTCTATTTGGCAAGAATAGGATAAAATTTTTCCTAGATATATTTATCTTTAACTTATAGATAAGAAACTGAGGATCAGAGAAGTTATGTAACTCGTTCAGTAAAACATTGCAAAGCTCTTTACTTATCAAAAAGAGATACAGATTTTTTTTTTTAAGGAAACTTGTGATTTTTTTTCTACTCTTGGTTGGTTTTTTTTTTGTTTGCGTTTTTTTTTTCAATTTACTCCAGTTGAGTGAAATCTTTTTTTTTCCACTTTTTTTTGGTTTTTTATGTCAAACTTTTCAAAATTTCCATATTCAAAGAGCTACATTAGGTTTTCCCCAAAAACTATGCTGAAATACTCCATTGGTGTAATTGAAATAATTTCCAGATGGACTGCACATTTACTTTTTTTTTCCTTTTTTTGGGTCACACCTAGCGATGCTAAGGGGTTACTCCTGGCTCTATACTCAGGAATTACTCCTGGCTGTGCTCAGGGAATTGAACCTGGGTGGGCCGTGTGCAAGGCAAAAACCCTACCTGCTGTGCCTCTCTCTGCCCAGATGACATACTTGAAAATATTATTTTATCCATATAAATTTTCCTGAACTTGTGAGTCAGATTGTAGTGCTGTGAGAGAGACCTATTCTTCTTGGGGCTGGGCGTGGGGGTGTCACAAAAAGCAGGAACAAAGAACCATTTCTGGGATTAGTTTCTATCTCATTTAGGAAATTATTAGTAATAGCATATATATGTTTATAAAATAGACTAAGAACAGTTTGAAAATATTGATAAGTTTAGAAGTGGAATTTCATTCTACTCATGCAACCATTCCACAAGCTCAGTTTTTCTAAGTAACTTAAATACTGAATTGTTACTTTCTAAAAAGTGGTCAATTAAGCCATTTTCCTTTGAAGTTTTAGGCACATTTATTAGTTAATGATGGCAAAATCCAATCACCTTTGTAGTCTCTGTGGTTGAACAAATCCAATTCCCATGGCAGATGCACTTTTTCATCCTTGTCATAAACTATCAGTGTCCTTGACACTGGCATGATCACTGATTGTATGTGAAGCCAGTTTGAGTTATGTCACTTACTCTTCATTTGGGGACCCAATGTGATAAGTGACCAGGTTGAAGAAGGATAATGAGCAACCGAGGCATTCTCATTTCTGAAAAAGACACATTTTTCAGAACACAGAGATTTTAGACCACAGAGGTGTTTCCCAAAAAACTAAAGAATGCTTTTAGAAGATAAAATAAGTGTTATACCTCTTTGGCATAAGATCCTTGAAGCTCTATGATTTCGTTGGAAATTTCCTTTGCAATTATTAAATTTTCAAGTCATTTTTCCACCAAAATATTTTTTGTTGTTTTAGTTTTCAAAAGTCACGTGAAAATTTTGTAAGCAAGAAGAATAGCAAATGTCCATTTAAATGAGAGATACCCGAGTTTTACAATCAACATTTCAGATTATGTTCAAAGCTTCCAGTTTGTGGCAATATTCTATTCAATTTTATTCATTACTAAGTCAAATTTTATTTCTTACTAAATCAAATTTTAGTAATGATACATATAGGACATAGACATTATTAAGCTATACCTTTTGAATGACATAATACATTTCCTGAGCAATAGAAACTTTTCAATATACAACTTTTTTGGATAGTATGTTTCTACAAATTCCAAATGTTTCATCCCCATTTTGAGGTCAATTTTCTTTCATTTGCAGTAGCTATGGCCTCACTCAATTCTCTTTAATAATTCTTTATAAATAATTAATTATATGCCATGTCAGGTGTCGCACTAGGGATGAATAGAGTGGAAGATAGGGAGATTTAGAACACAGAGATTTTAGACCACAGAGGTGTTTCCCCAAAAACTAAAGAATGTGTTTAGAAGATAAAATAAGTGTTATACCTCTTGGCATAAGATCCTTGAAGCTCAATATTTACCTCCAACCTTAGTTATTCTGATGAGGGAAATAGGAAAACTGTATAGGAAGAAAAGTTGTAACAAGGAGTATTTAATATTTAGCCAAATCACATTATTGAAATATATTGATACTATTAATAATAATATGGGTGATTTTTAAAAGTGCCTATTTTTTTCTTGCCTTACATAGCTAGCTGCCAGCTTTCAGGTTTAAATGACTATTCTGGTTTTCAATGGCCTTGATCTACTTTCCTGAGCTCCTTCAGTAGATAATGTCCCCATCTCAAATGTTGCTGCTTCAGTCTAAAATATCCTAGCTGTTGCCACACCAAGGTATGAACACGCTCATGATTTATGGATAATCACATTTATGATACAGTAAAGAAGAATCCTGGTAAGTTAGGGGAATCATGAAAGTCTTGGGTGCTCTTCTAAAGATTTTGGATTTTTCTTGAATTTCTCTGCCTCCACCCCTGCAAAACAAAGGGGAGGGGGTCATATGATGAGAAAATTGCTAAATGGATTTTTGCTTCTTTTCTCTACTATATTCCATCTTCTCTTTCCAGCATGTAAATAAACAAGACTTTTCCACTTCCCTCCTTCTCTTTTCATAGTTGCACTCCTGTTTCGATTTTCTTTTTTGGGTCCCACCTAGCAATGCTCAGGGGTTACCCTCTGGCTCTTTGCTCAGGAATTAATCCTGGTGGTGCTCCGGGAACCATGATGGGATGCCAGGGATTGAACCCGGGTTGGTTGTGTGCAAGGCAAATGCCGTACCCACTGTGCTATGGCTCAGGCCCCCTGCACCTCCTCCTTCTGGTCTTAAAGCCAATCTATGGGAACTGGCCACTCTTCTAGGAATTTCCTGTCACTCTTAAACCTGCTGACCATGTTCTAATCACAATGACTCATTTACTTAATAGAGTTTTTCTCTCTCTGTCTAGAACTACATTTATTTAGTATTTCCTGCAATTTTGTAATTCTGTACATTTTAACTTGTGACTTTTCAAGCAAATCTTCTTTATGAACCTATCTTCCCACCCAGCAAATATCTAGCTTTGAGTTATACCCTGATTTTTTGAGGGGTTCTCCCAGCTGTGTGTTCAGGGTTCACTCCTGAAGGTGCCTCCTATACCAGGTACTTATGGAGGCTGAACATATGGCTCCCACATATACAGCATATGCTTAGCCCTTTGAACTATCTCCCTTTTCTCCATGAGAGTTGTTAAAGGGGATCATTGTATTTTTCTTTCAAACTGTTATGGAATTTGTTGGTAATTGTTTTTATTTATTGTGGCAATACTCCAAGTTGGCACAATCCCAAATTCACTCTCTCATATTTGCAATTATTCCAAATTACTTAGTATAGTAATAACTCATCCGAACAACTAACAGCCATTTTCCTCTATTTTCTTGCAATGTGATAAAAGCAGAATACCTCTGAATCACTGTAAAACTGTCTTCCCGTTGTTCATCGATTTTCTCAAGCGGGCACCAGTAACATCTCCATACATCCTTTTTGCAAGCAAGTAGCAAATCAAGAGCATCTGCTTGCTCCAGGGATAGGAAGAGCCTCAAATCATTCTTCCGGTCACGGAATTGAGGTCCATACTTGTTACAGTTTTGGCATAACAAATAAAACACAGGTAGCTTGCCAGGCACTGCCTTATATTTCTGAATAAGAAAAATAAATGCATGGAATAGGTTTAAAATATGGATATGTAGCAGTCATTTTGATGCATTTAGTATAAATAAAATGGTGGTGGGTGTTGTGAAAAGATAATATAGTAGGTGGTGAGTTTATTTTCCATTTGGCAGACCTGCCAGGGAGTGATATCTGAGTGCGGAGCTAGCACGAACCCCTGAGTGCCACCAGGTGTGTCCCCCAAAACAAAATAAATTAAATAAAACGGCAAAAGTTTAAGCATTAAAAGTCATGGATAAAATTTAAAAAAGAGCCTGGGTCCTTGAAAACATCATTGTGAGACTTTAATTAGTGATTTTGAATTATCTACCCTTTACATTGTAATTATGTGAGAAAATAATGCCTTAACAGAGTGCCCCAGTTTTGTCAAGTTGCCTTTTGCATATTACATTCTCTGCACCACAAAGTACTGGAAAACCAGTATGTTCTTATAGTTCTTAGAATAGATTTTCTTAATCCAGACTCTGCTAACATTTGTGCAGGTTGATTATTTTACAGAACTTCCTCCAGGCTCTATACTCAGTGATCATTCCTGTCAGTTCTTGAGGATTTTTTTTTACTTCTTGAGGATTGATCATAGATTATGCTATGGATTGAAACAGTATCAGCTATGTGCAAGGCACATGCCTGACCTCCTGTGTTATCTCTCTAGTCCTGCTTTTCATTTCTTAATATATTCTTAAAATTTAGTTTTTTGTATTATATTATCTCTGCAATGAGGACAGCAAATCCAGGGTTCAAAGGTTATGCAGTTTGGCTGACATCAGGACCAAATAGTTTTAAGTGTTTGTTTTGCTACAGTTCTCAGATGGGGCCCTTCTGTCTTCCATTTCTCCTCTGTCAGCCCTATCCCGGTGACCCTCGTCCCTGCCCGGGCCCTTAGCATTTATAGTGTGTTTGTGTGCTTGTCCTGCTTCCCTGTTACACTGCACGCTGCTTATAAAACAAGGTGTTTTCTTTATCCCCTTTTCTCCGGTGGTACTTAGCAATGCCACCTGTAAAGATGCCCCAGAAATGTACTCTGCCTTAATCAAGGTGGTTAAATTCATGGAGAAAATTGCATCATGCCCAAAGAAACTCATCTGATACTGTCTTTTAAAAAAAAAAAATTCTATTATATGACCATGAGATATACAATTACAAAGATGCTCATGTCTGGGTCTCGGTCATACAGTGTACCAGGACCCAACCCTCCATCAGTGCCCATTTCCCACCACCAATGTCCCCAATTCCTCCCCTCCCCCAGCCTGCCTCTATGGCAGGTTCTTTTATCTCTTCCCTCTCTCTCTCTCTCTCTCCCTTCTCTCTTTTCTTTCTATTACACCCAATACTATCTTGAGTCAGGGACAGAGGAGCTCCGCATCTCACCTGCAGTTAATGTGAAAGAGTTCTATAGAATTCTCTCCCTCCCAAAATTCTTCTATTTGAATTTCTGACTCCTCATAGGTAGTCTTTTGTCAGGTTCAAAGGTCTGCTAAACTCGACTAGGAATGATTCATTTTGTTTGTTTTGGAGCCACATCTGGTAATGCCTGCCCCTTCGAGGTGTTGCAGGTGTGGCTGTGGTGCCCAGCTGCATCAGCAGGTGGCAGACAAGACTTGTCTACATCCAGGTCTCTGCCACATAGGCCCTGGATGGTTGATGGTCTGACATAGAAAAAGACTGGGCCCCTGGGATGAACCCAGAACCACGACAGAGCCTGGCAAGCTACCCGTGGCGTATTTGATATGCCAAAACTAGTAACAATAATGGACCTCATCCCAACAAATGGAGACATTAGTGGCACCTGCTTGAGCAAATTGATGACAATGAGAAGACAAGTGATACAAGTGATCTGCAATACTTGATCTTCTACTGATTGATTGTGTGATAAAATATTTTACTAGGAAATGGCAAAGGAGAGCGTATCTAACATTAGCAAATATTTATGCACTGACCTCAAGACAAAGATCTGGTAACTAAACCTTGGAACCATTGTTTTAGTGTCCAAAATCCCCTCCTTCCCAAAAGCTTGCATCCAATATGAAAAGATTACATGGAGCAACACTGTGCCCTTTTTCTTTTCCTTGTCCTTTTCCTTTCTTTTTTCTTTTCTTGTTTTCATTTTTTTTTTTTACTGAGGCAGCATACAACAGACCATTACAAAGTTGTTCATGTTTTTAGTCATACAGTGTACCAACACCCATCTCTCCATCAGTGCACATTTCGTAATATCAATGTGCTGTGTTTCCCCCTTCTATCCAACGCCCCCAACCTGCCTCTATGGCCAGCAATTTTCTTCCTGTCTGTCTCACATTCTCTTTTCCTTTTTTGAGCCTATTTCTAAAACATGCTTGTAGGAATAAAGACAGAATTCAACAACATGTATTCAGAAATAAAAGTTCTCTCTTTTATTTTTATTTATTGATTTTTTGAGCTACACCAGGAGCTACATCTGGCTGAGCTCAGAGATCATTCTCAGTACCATGCTCAGGGATCAACGTGGTATTGGTGCTCAGCCTACCATATGCCTGCTGGGGACTGAAACCTGGTGGGTACCATGCTAGGCAAGTGCCTTACTCTCTATGCTATACATTTCTGCACCCAGGCTTTATATATTTTTATTTTATAGGAAAGCTCAACCAGGCATTTTACTCTCTCCAGTTAGAGCATAAAGCTCGGCTCAGTTTGTGGCACTGGCTTGTATCAGGTGCACATGCTACAGAAGAATGGTTTACTCTCCAGTGAGTACATAATTTCTTTATTTACTACTGTGTTTTATAACAGAACCAGAATACTTAGTACAGTGGAAAGATCCCAAAGATTATAATTGAATATAATTTGTAATGGAGAGTATAGCATATTATAAGGAAATAATGGTTATCTGATAAAGAAGATTCAGATAAGACCTCATAGAAATATACAATTAGCAGACAACCTGAAATGTAAGGAAAACAGAGCAGCACATTTAGAAAACAATTGTAAAGTTATTTTAACAACACATTGGGTAGCTCTTTCTCTTATAATAAAGATTATTTTCTAGTGAAGTGTTGTGACAGACTCGTTTTCTTAACCTCTGCTTGAATCAAATACCGCCATCACCAGTTTACAGAAGGGGTTGAGATGTTAGTACTTTTGGAGGGTGCTTGCCATGCATGTGGCCAAACTGAGTTCAGTCCCTAACATCCCATATGGTCCCTTTAGCACTTCTAGGCCTGATGTCTTCTGAGTATAGAGTCAGGAGTAAGCCCTGATCATTGCAGCCTTGAACCCCCAACCAAAAGCAGTTTATTAAAGACTCTTTTCTACTTCTTAGCTGTTTAATGAATTCCAAATTTCTTGGGATTATCTAAAGAGCACCCTTATTTTATTACCAGTTTATCTCTTATGTCTCTTCATGAAAACTTTGCACACACTGACCTACTTTGCAATCTTGAATATTTCATGTGCTTCTAAAGTTCTGTGAATTTTCTCATGTTGACACTTTTACAGGGAAAGACCTTCCTTCTCTACTCAGATTAATAAATTAATTGGAATTTTTTTGAAAATCAAGCAAAATGTGACCTTCTCGATTCTACATCTCTAACTTTCCCCTGCTATTAATCCATATAGTATTTTTGAACTAGGTACAAAATACAAGTATGTGCTTAATGAACACTTATTAAATGAATTATGAGAATATTTAATTAAATTTCTGACTTTGTGTATCCTAATTATTCAGTCATACAAATTCAAAAAGAGAAAATATACTAAACGCTAAAAGATTAAAAGGGAATGAGCAAAATTCTTGTAGAATTGCACAAGTGACCAATGAAATAGTATTTTAGCATTTTATTGTGTCATTGCATTAAACACTGATAAATAATAATGATATTTGAATTAAACACAATTAATTAAATGCACATTTACCACTGTGATGCTCATTCTCCATCTTTATACATTTTGCATGTGTCTGCAGACTTCTGAGATAGTAGAAGAGGACAGAGAAAGTTAGGAGTACAGTGGGGTGCTATCCTTTACAGTGGGTAAGGCACGGGAGAACTATGATAAGCATAAGCAAGAATAAATGCTCTCAAATATAGTGGTTTTGTTTTTGTTGTGGCCTGAACTATAGACTAAACAATGCATGTCGATGCTCAATGTAAAAGACAGTTTGGACAAATTCATTGGGATTCATTTACAGTTCCACCTAATTAAAAAATACAAAAAGTAACTCCTTTGATCTGCTAGTGTAACTGTATGAAATTATGTAGAAATGTATGTTCAAAGTAACTTACTATCAATCATGACTTTATGCACAAACAAAACACAGAACTTCATTTACTCCACTGCTCTTCCCATTTGTCAATCGCCAGTACAGCAGGGAAGGTGTTTGCTTTACATGTGACCAACCTGGGTATGATCCCAGGTACCACATATGGTCCCTTGAGTACTGTCAGGAGTGGTCCCTGAGCACAGAGCTAGGGAGTAAGCTCTGAGCATTGCTATGTGTGCCCCTCCTCCACAAAAAAAAAAAAAAGATACCAACGATTTTCATATCACCTAAGTGTTATGAGCGTAAATGTGATCTAAAGTAGAACAAAAGGGATTGGAAAGATAGTACAGTGGTTAGGCTGTTTGCCTTGCTAGCTGCTGACCCAGGTTCAATCCCCAGCACTATATATAGTCACCCGAACACTGTCTGAAGTAATTTCTGAGTGCAGGAAGAGCTAGAAATAACCCCTGAACATTTCCTCGTATGACTAAAAAATAATAATAAAACAAAGTCCATTGAAAAACGGTGTATGACTCTTCCAAACTCAGAAAATGTTTGGATATTTAACTCCAACATATGAATATATATGAAATAAAATCAATGAAGTATCATAGACATAATAACTCAATCTATTCTTTTTCAAATATGTGATTCTGTGATCCTAAAACATAACGAAATAAGTTATTCAATCATCAGACCATAGATTGATTAGGATTCTGTATTTTTTCATATTCCTCAGAGTATTGTTGATACTGGTCAGTGAGGAGTGGTTGATTTGCTTCATCCATGTTGTTTCTGGTGCGAATAAGATAAGAAGCACCCAAAAAGATGACTGCAACTAGTAATAAAGCAGCAACTACCGCTATGGTGATAATCTCAGAAATACTAAAATCCTGACCTATATGAAAAATAAAAAGAGAGAAAGTTGTAATAAATTAGCTTCTGATACACTGGATGCCCTAAACTTAGACACTTTGAAGTATTTTACAAAATCACTTTGTTTAATATTTATTGCTCAGTTTTCTAATATAATACCTGTTATCTCCGATTCATATCCTGGTTTCTTAAAATGGAATCTTACTGGGGTAATGAGACTTTTTATCCTAAAGTTGTGGAAATGATGGCTCCAAAAGTTTGAAACTTAGAGTATCTCATTTCATAGGAAAGGTCCTATGTAACCAGCTTGTCAATACCAGGTCGGGAGCACCAAATAAATTTAATTTATTTTATTTCCAATAAAAAACCAAATGAAGTCTTATAGGTATAAGAGGAAATGTAGTTACTTATAATTACTTGTTAAAAGTAACACACTTACTTTGGAAAACTCTCAACAATAGAATTGCATTATTGATTAATACTCACTTGGCCATTGGACGTCATAAGTATATCCCAGGTTGTCTGGAGCAGTGACAAACATTTCCGTGTTTGTAACTGGAGGCCAGAATGGGACCATATTGTATTGTCTGTTATGACCAATAGGGGCATTTTCCATTGGAAATGTGGATATATCTAAAATATGGCAAACACATTTTGTTAGTATATTAATGAATAATTATATTATGTGTCCCAAAAATTCAAGAATAGCATAAAAATATTCTTTGCTATTTAAAATGGTAAAGATTAAAAAAAGTTCATTATAGTACTAAAGTTAATTGTAGTAAAAGAATTAATTCAATTGCTTTGACTACACTCTTACCATAAACTTCAGCGGTAAAGGAAAGTGTGAAAGTTTTAGTATTTTATCATTTCTAATGATTACTGTGAGAGACTCACAGACATGGGGCAGAGCTGCTACCCGCTCTCCCTGTGCCCAACTGCTCACGAAGCACCCAGTAGGGATGGTGGGTTCTAGCCCTGGCCTGCCACCCCAGCAGAGCCCTCACAACAAGCCACACGAACCCCACTCCATGAGGGCCACCATTTTCCACATCCGGACTTCCCTCTCGTCCAGAACTCCCTCTAGCAGAAGAGCCTATTACAGCCCAGCTCACATGGCCACTTGCGGCCATGAGGTTCTTCAATAAATGCTAGATTTAGAGGTGACTACAAGAGTATGTCACTCGCACGGCAGAGCCTGGAAGCCTCCCGTGTCATATTTGATATGCCAAATACCAGTAACAATTATAGACCTCATTCCGGAATGGTTTGAGGCTCTTTATGTTCCTGGAGCAAGCAGATACCTTTGGGCTCTACTAGCATGAGACAGGACATATGGAGATTTTACTGGTGCCTGCTAGAGCAAACCGATTAACAGGAAGACAGTGACAGTGATACAGTGAATTGTTATCAATTGTTTTGCTTTTCAACTACAGAAATGACTTTTTTCTGTAATGTAAATTAAACACAAAATTTAAATAAGCTAATTTGACTGGTACAATAGTACAGCAGTTTGGGAACTTGCCTCAAGGTGGGTTTAATCCCTCAGCCCCACAGAGGGGCCCCTGAGGCCCTGCCATGAGCCATTAGAGTTGACAGCTGGGAGAAAGACCTGACTCCCAAAGCAACAACAACAAAAAGGTTAAGCTAATTTGTGGGCCCTGACAGACAGTACAGTATGTATTGCGCTGCCCTGCATGTGGTCAACCCATGCTTGAATCCCAGCACCTGTTGTGTTCCCCCAAGCACCAACTGATGTGATCCTTGTGTGTATAGCTAAGACTAAGTCCTGAGCACTTCAGGGTGTGGCCCCAAAACAAAACTTAAACAAAGACATCTATTTGTCTTCCTAACATGCTGTGTGGTGGGTTACCAATAAGAAGGAAATCTCTAGTAATTTACCTTTTGGGCAAAACCCAGAAATGAACCCAGGTCCTCACATGTACAAGCAAATGCTCTACCACTGTGCCACATCTCTAGGTTGGGGCGAAAATGTTTCTATTTTATAAGTTATTTGGTTTCCGACATCTAAAATATTTCTAGAAACTTTAAATGTTCAAATTACTTTTTTACAGATTTATTGTGTTATAAATGAAAAACAAAAAATGATCTAGCATACAGGTTAAAGAAGTACGATGTAATGATTACAAATGACTGGTTTATGAAAAGATGCTTAATATTATTTATAATTAGAAAATACAGAGAAAAACAGTGATATTATCTCTCACCTGTTAGGAATGCTATTATCACAAAGATAGGAGATAAATGTTAGGACAAGTGCAAAAGAAAATGAAACCATTGTGAGTTGTGGATAGGAATTGCTATATATATATATATATATATAAGGAAAAGCACTAAGGAAGATTAGAAATAAAGCTGTGATCTAGAAGTCAAGTACTTTGAAGAGATATTTGTACTCACTCTTCATTATTGCACCAACAGTTGAAAGATATGGAATCAAATTTTTGTGTGAAAATGTTTAAAGAGCATATTATTTCTTTCCTTCATTTTCTAATACATGAGAAAATATTGATCATAAAGGAATGTTCAGTCTTGGAAATTAGAAGTAAGAGACTGGAGACTAGACAAATTGGATAAAGACATGTATCATTAGTTATAAAGTAATTGGATAGATAAAGTAATTTATAGTTAGTTATAAAAGCAATACAGTTAATTATCAATACTATGTAATGTGATGACAAAATAAGGACATTGAAGTCAAAATTTAAAACACCTTGAAGTACAAAAATATTTGGTGTTGCTTTAACCAGTAGAAGTACATTGATTTTGTGTGTGTGTGTGTGTGTGCGTGTGCGTGCGTGTGTGTTGTGTGTGTGTTGGTTCTTCACTTAGGGATCACTTCTGGCGTTTGTATGTGTCCATATATGATGTCAAGAATAGAACCCAAGTGGCTGCATGCAGCAAGCACAATACTGCTGAACTTATGGTACCCTCTCCAAAGAGTCAAAGTGAAGACAAAATAATCTTTTAAACTATATTTTAAGTCATGCCCTAAAATGAATTTAAAAGATGTTTCTAAGATGAAAAGTAACATTAACTCTTTCAATCTGACAAAACTTCTATTTGTAAGAGGGAAAAAGATTATATAAATAAAAATGGTGGATTATGAATACTACTTTAAAAATCACTTGTCACTTGTCTTCCCATTGTTCATCGATTTGCTCAAGTGGGCACCAGTAATGTCTCCATTCATTGGCAATGAGGTTCATTATTGTTACTGTTTTTGGCATATTGAATACACCAGAGGTAGCTCACCAGGCTCTGCCATGGTTCTGGGTTCATCATAGAGGGTCCAGTCTTTAAAGTATCAAAAAATATTTATAACATTTTTCCATTACCATTAAAAATAAACAGCATTATTTTGAAAATGTGAACTAAAAAGTGGTATAATCATCTTTAGGTTAAAATTTAGAGGAAATGAATATTAAGAAAATATTACTTATAATAACTCTTTTTTAAGACTTGTCTGCATTCCAAAATAGAATAATTATTAAGGACTAGATTCTGTTGTTTTACCCATAGTTTGAAGTGCAATTTATGAGTATCTAGTGCTAACTATGCTATTTGAGTAATTTCCTTTGCTGAGTTTTCAAAAAAGCATAATGAAAATGTCTCACCAGCATTGTATCTCCTTAGCCATTCATCAAAGACTGCATCAGTGAACGTGTGTAGGAGGACAAAAATAGGATCATTTGGAGATAAATGTGTTTGTCCCCCCTGTTCCATTGAGGAATAGATGAGCCAGATTGTGAAGGCTTCGGACAGCGGGGTCATACCTTCCTGTGGGGTCACTGTAACCTAGATACCAAAATAAGAATAAGAATAGTAAAAGTCATTGCAAATATCTTACTTTGTAAGTTAAGAGAGAAGCAACTATATTCGGAAGCATCGGAAGCATTTATTTTTTTCCCCATAAGATTGTCAGGCTACACTTTACCTTCATAAAATAGCGTGATTTCTCTCTACCTACCCTATGGTGGATGACATTTGTTAACTAAACCCAGAGCTAGGCTAGTTTTAAACTAGCGCCATGACATTTTAAGTGTAGCCTCTAGGTTAAAAATAATGATTCTGCAAAGAATACCAGTCAAAATATGTAGAGCAGTCTATTTTGACATGACATATATTGATCTCCACAGAAATAAGGAGAATAGAAATCTTCTGTTTCTTCTAAAAACTGCTGACGTGATGGAACATCGCTGTGATTGTCCAGAAACTTATATTGTCGATGCTACTTAATTCTCTACTTTATTCCTTTGAATGACTGTCAGCATGTTTATTTTAAGAAAGTTATTTTTGTAGGGAGGTTGCAATTTCTCAATACTTACCATCTCCATACCAGATTTAAACACTTGGAAAGACTACTGTCAATGGACTTTTGATAATGATCTGTATTCCACATATATCTTCACAATACATATTTTATTCCACATACAAATTATATGACTTTTCATCTATATGCATTTAGAAATATATTTACTGTGTTATTTATTTTATATATATTTCTTCCTACAATGTGCTAAAATGCTATATTTTAGTGTTTCCACATAATATATTGTATAAGTTTTTATTCATATTCCCACATAACAGATAAAATGCTATAATGCAATATATGCATATATACATATACATATATGGAGAGGAGGAGAAGATGAAGATAGATCTCAAAACTGGAAGAGTTATGACAGAACATAGAATTATAAATATATATGACTGCTTTAGGATAAGAGACCTAACAAAGGAAAAGGTTGTATCCGAACTATTCTTTAAATGTCATTGCATTTTATTTCATTACCTTGGTTAGGGGTAGGAGCACACTGCCTGTGCTGAGGGACTATTCCTAGCTTGGTGTTCAGGGGATTTTATATGGTTCTGGGGGGTCAAACCAGTGTCAGCTGCATGCAAAGAAACTGTCTTAACACCTCTACTATCTCTTCGGCCCTCAAATAAGGTTGTACTGTAATAATTTTAAATATATTATTAATTACAGCCACCTGTAATTTTAACATATTTATTCCATATTTTAAATTCTGAAAGCATAAAAAATTAGCCTCTAGGTTTTCATCCATTTTGTCATAAAATTAATATACTTCCCTTTGATTAATCATTAGTAAGATGCTGCATATTTCTAAAAAGAAAGCACTACTTATAAGCTAATAAATACGGTAGAGTGTAGTCAAAATTCAGTTATTTGCAAATCATCTATAAAGCAGTGCATGTATATTTAATCATTAAATGTAACAGAAAGATAGAAAAAGGATGGTATATAATTTTATTAGAAGGGTAAAAGTTAAAATATTGCTAGAATTATAATTAAATCTTTTATCACGGGATAGAGAAATCCATTTCCCCCATGTGGGGGTGTATAATAATGGATTTCTCTGATCTCATGAGTTAGTTTTCTGAATTTTTTTTAGCAGAGAAGTGTGATGAGATCATAAATAGGGAACCCTGTTTACAAAAACTTACAAGATCAATAAGCATTCAAAAAGATTTAGAGATGTGAGTTTATTTTAATTTATCATGACAGCTAGATTGTTTAAAGCACAAACGTCCTTTACTTGCCTTCCACTGTGTTTCGAAAACTATTTGTAGAATTGGAATAAAAAGGAGGTGTGTCAAATGAATCAACTTCCAAGCACCGTGCTACATCCTGTGGCTCAGGAAGTCGTTGTACCATTGGTCTTGCCACATTTCCGCCTGGATTTCTCCTAATTGGTCCACTCTCAGAACCTAACAGAAAGATGGGATAACACATTTAAAGACTGTTAAAAATTTAGTATTCTTCCTTTTAATTTTTATTTTTCTTATCGACTTATCAATTTGCAATACTATGGAGTTTCAGGAATTTGTCTATGCATCGTGCACAATAGTTATATCCACTCCCACTCCCAAGGTTCAATTACTATCCTACCACCAAAATGACCACACTTCTACTGGCTAGGAAAATTTACTTTAGCTTAAATCCTGTGTTTTCCAAAGAGAAGCATATTCAGCTTCTAGGAGACAGACTGAAGAAGTATTGTGAAGGCAGTGTTGTCAAATGATGACTCAAAGATGATATTTTAGTGACTAGAAAATATTTTGCAAATTTATTAAAAAATAGTGCCAGAGTATCTGTTCCTATTACAGATTTTGGCAATTCAGCGAAATTTTCAGTGAAAAACTGTTCACACAGCATATGAAAACATAATCATTGAAAGTCTTAGTTTTTTAGAGCTGTACATGTGAGAATATATATCTTATTCATATAAGAAGAAAGGGGATATTGCTAAGAAGATTTTAAAAGAAACCATATTGATGCAGATGGTACCGTATCATACATACAGTATGTGTTAAATAAAATGGTTTGTTTCAATAGCCTAATCAACAAAATGCTTGATATTTGAAATCTGCATTAATTATTTGATTTGTCATGATTCTGTTTTTGATAGGTGAGATTTTCTTTACTTGACAGGAAAATTTATGATGGAAAATTTTCTGTCTCTTATTCCTTCTGATGTGCAGAATTTTATTTACCTATTTGAATTTTGTTTTATTTTAATATCCATCATCAGATTATTCAAAAAAGTCTATGGATCCCCAGTGCTATCTCATTGCAATACAATATAAGTGGCTGGTGAAAAAGATGGACGTCTTGTTCTTCAATTTCATCTCCCTGCCACAAGGTGGGACTGCTCTTTCAGCATCTACACAAAGCCTAATTCTTAGTTTTCAACTTTAGCAGAAGAAAATTCCACATACTACAAGTTGTTTCTAAGCAAATTTTGGAGAGTCCCGGCAGTGCCAGGGATGCACAAGCTAGATGCTGGTGTGCTGGTGTTGAACTCAGGTAGGATGCATGCCAGGCATGTGACCTAACCACTATCACATTTCTGGTCCCGAGTTAAATAATTTTTTCAGTGATAAAAAATTCTTAAATCACTTATTCTGTCTAGAATATTTTAGTTCACAAAATAATTTATTATGTGATGCTTAAAATAATAATTAAGATACACAAAATGTTATAAATATAGTCAAGAAACTAATACCCTGAATTCAAGATTTTATCAGGAAAAAGTTTAAAATAGACATGATGGAAGAAAAAATATGATAGGTAGGAATGCTAAAAATTAGGAAGTCATGTTAATACAGAAAGTCAGGCCAGAGTGATAGCACAGCAGGTAGGGCAATTGCCTTCCATGCGGCTGACCCAGTTTCGATCTACGGCATCTCATATGGTTACCTGAGAACCGCCAGGCATAATTCCTGAGCGAAGAGCCAGGAGTAACTCCTGAGCATTGCTGGGTGCAACCCCCAAAAACGCAAAAACAAAAGCAATAACAATATGATGTAGGGCAAAGACTAGAAAAGCACAAGTATGGCGCACTGTTCTAGCAGCTTGACCCACGACAGAAGTGACGTTTAGAGATGCATGTGGAACAGATGCTAAGACATCAGGTTAAACATTTATTAAAGTGTTCACTTTGAGAGAGCGAGTTGGTAGATATAGTATCTTTGGTATGGAATATTTTCTTAAATCTTCCATATCACCCTCTTACTAGATGAAACATTATCACCTAGGATAATAGTATCATGTAATAATCATGTTATATGTTTATAGTGATAACAATGATTGTTAATTTTGTTGTTGTCTTATTTAATTTGGGGACCTCCAAAGTGTTGCTCAGGAAACCACGAACTGCCATTCCCCATAACGTTCTATAAGGACACTTGACAACAGTTCTGCTCAGATCCCGCACTGTCAGGGAGCCCTTAAGGTCACACCTCATGATGTCACGGAGGTCACGTGGTGCTGCCTATCAAACCTGATCTGTGTTTTTGCAAGAAATGCGTCCCTAAGCTCTGTTTTATCACACCCTGGCCCAATGATTGCTGTTATGTACACACAGACACACAGACACACATGCACACACACACACACACACACACACACGAATTCCAGGAACTTGTAAAGCCTTCTCCTTATATCAAGGAAACATTTCTGTAATGACAGAAGATACTTGTCTGTTGAGCAATGCTGAATATACACTGAGGATCAATTTATACAAAAAGATATTTGTAAATTAAAAAGTCATGCAATGCACTGGCTAAATGACACAAGAAAACAGCGCTAAAATACATATGTGCACCTTCTGTTACTCCTGGAGCCGAATCGCACAGATTGCATTGATAGCCAAGTTGTCCAACGAGCATCTTATATTGATTGTTTACAAAAATGATTATAGACTGAAATTTTTTGGCAAACTGTTTTCAGGCAGCACATTCATGCTCTTTATTTACTAGACAATTCTCGATCCTGATTGTCACTTGGAACTTACTGTTACAAAGGGTTCCCAAGGTATCATAATCTTCCAAGGATTCGCAGACCACTCGCCACTGAGAAAAGACTGAGTTGGGGCTTATAAGAGTGGAATCAAAGTTGTTTCTTGATCCCATTAAGTCATCGGTGCAGATGTCACAGACGTTCTTCCCAGTTGCAAAATTCCAGTAAGGGAAGAGAGAAGGAAGAATCCTGCAGCATCTCCTATAGATCACACACACTTCGTTAGTGTTCTCTGCTTCTATTAGAAAATCGTTGTATTGGGTTTACTCCCTGCAATCTGTTTTTATTGATTATCTTAAATCCTGCAGTTAGTTAATCAGGATGTCTGAGAGGTAAAAGGGGTTAAGCATCTTGTTTGAACAAAGCTTCTAATTCTAATTCTAACTACAAAGAACCATTTATGTTTCAGAAAGAAACTCTTAAGATCAGTGTCTGCAAATGAGTTGGGAGTGCGGGCAACAGTCTCATTCCTTTTTAGATAAATAATTATGCCTCTACTTGTTAAAATAAAAATTATTAGCAATAACTTCTACTTTCTCCATTTTCTTACCTCTCATTCTAATACGCTTAAGGGTCTGGAGTTAGATCTGTTCAAGAACTATGTTCTGTGGACTAGCTTTGTGTGTATTTTTACAGTTTAATTTTATTTGAGTGACATTAGGCATTTAGATTTTGGTTGGATCCCAGGCTACTTGATTCTCTTTGTTCTTCATTCAGAATATAAATTTTTGTTATTTTAATTTCATTTAATTAAAATTTTTATTCAGATCAAAATAAATATAGATTTAAATCTAAATTGCAATAAATAAAATCGTTTATTTACTATACTTTCATTGCTAAATCATGAGCTACTTAATCATAAATAAAATTTAGATAATGATTAGAAAATCTAAATTTAGATTCAGATTCAAATCTAAATTTAGATTTTTATTCAGTGTCTAAAATTTTTGGTTCACCTGCACCTAAAGTTGTTTTTCTAAGGACTCCATTAGACTCTAAAATCTTTTGCTTTTGTTTCGGGGCCACACACCACTGTGCTGATGACTAGCTCCTCGCTCTGTGTTCAGAACGCTCCTGGTGCACCTCAGGGGTGGACCATGTACAATGAATGCCAGGTAGCTCACCCATGTAACAAGAGCCTTGCATGTTATACTGTTTCTCTGGCTCAGAATCTAAACTTTTTTCTTTTTTGCCTTTTTGGGTCACACGCGCCAATGCTCAAGGGTTACTCCTGGCTCTGCACTCAGAAACCACTCCGGGCAGTGCTCAGGGGAATCTAACCTTTAAGATTAGGGTTTCTGCTGAAAAGCAGATAAGGAGGAAAGACTAAAAGGAAGCATTCTTTTTATATATGCTTCTTTAGTTTCCATTTAGAGCTGATCTCACATTAAAAGAGTGTGCTGAACTGAAAACCACATGTTTCTTTCATTGTGAGTCTTAAAGCATGTTTTTATTGTACAAGCTATTTCTCGGTCCTTTGGGGATTTGTTTTTAGTAGAGTGTAATTTTAATATTAGGATTGCCTTTGTTTTATTTACTTCACCTTGAAAACATTTCTGCTATTTTCCCTTTAAACCTTTTCTAGAAAGAATTTCCTTGTCCTTGGGGCTTCATAGAGGACCAAAAGCTTTCGGAAGCCTCTCCTGGTATTGCTCTCCAGGGATTTTGAGCCCTTTGTTAGAAGCCATTGTTCTGGTTTGCAAAAAAAATAGTGACAGGTTCCAAGAGATCATTAAGAGTCAGTTTGTGGTTCAGCAACTGACATTTGGGAGCTGGAGCATTCATGTGGCATTTCAACTGTGCATTGCATTTAGCTTGCAGTTTGTTGGCTCTCTTTTTCCGGGCTTTTAAAAATGTAAGTCATAGATGCTGAAGTTTATAGTCAGAACTGAAGCTTTTAGATACTTCCAACTGCCCTTTCATTTTGGTGTACCCACGGGAAAATGACCTGAAGACATAAAGATATGGAATCGATTGCAAAGGACAGATTTATCTACTCATAATCTACAAAATGTCTTGCTTGTAATCAGAGCTGTAAGCTATGAAGTTCAGGGTATCAGATAAATTCATCTATCACTCTCGAGCTGCATAAGAATGGATGATTTTTATATAAATATATTAGACTGCCAATCAATAGAGGAATCTAAACAATTTTGTGCCCCCCGATATTTTTTTGGTTTTTAACTGGGGGTAAAGGAGGCAGGGCTCACTGTTATTATTTCCATACAGCACTCAAGTTAAAATTGTGGAGTTCCTAATTGAGATTTAGTAATAAAACCAGTATTTTTCAATTTAGTACTTCTCTCAAATAAGAGTAATTGTCAAATTGAACAATAATAAGGTCTTAGTTTACAGGTATTTTAATATGTTTTAAGCATACTCACTTAAATATAAGCAGGAGATATTTGGGTTGATATTTATTTTGCACCCAAACAATCCCCACCTTGTAAATAAAAATAATATTTGACTTATGTGATATTATTAAAAAATATTTTCTTTAAGACAGGCCTCTGCCCCGTGTACCCTGGATGGTTGATGGTCTGTCATAGAAAATACTGGGCCCACTGGGCCCCTGAATGAACCCAGAGCCACGGCAGAGCCTGACAAGCTACCCGTGGTGTATTGATATGCCAAAAACAGTAACCATAATGGACCTCATTCTCACGAATGGAGACGTGACATATGAGATTTGTTTGTGGCAACCTATTGGAAGCCATTTTTCTCTCCAATTACACAGTTATAGAATATGGACAAGTCTTTTAACCCACACCTAAAGTTATCTCATGTGGCACTCTCATCAATTCTATCAGCTTATTTTCAAAAGATAAACATTAATTAATAAGTAACTATGTGGAGACTTTTAACAGTGGGAGACAGATTAATAACATAAAGTTGCTTCATCAATGTTTTGATAACATTGTTGGAAAACAGGATTTTAAAACAACTTGGAAACCTGGCTCTTTGCCATCTGACCGTGAAATTGGTAGGACATACCTGCATATCTCTCTCCAACTGCATTAGGTGGTATCTGTGCCATGTGAGAAAAGCTGGGCCCTCATGAGAGAAATCTACACCGCTGAAGCTTTCCTGGCCTGGCCCAAGAAAGGTCTTTTTGACTGAGTAATAGTGAGTCCAAACAAAGTAGTTATAAATGGAGATATTCTCGAACTGGCGGTGTGCTGCCATCTGGACCCAGTATCTCTTCTGACCTCCTGGTGGCAATGACGAACCGAGGATGAATGGTGTGCTTGGCCAGATCCAGGGCCTGGACAAACGGCTCTTTTCTTCTGGACTTAGGGTCCAGGAGGTTTCTCCTGACTGTAGAAACACAGAATTTAAGCATGAAAACATCTGTCTCGGGAATGGGTAGCACAGGAGTAGAATTATCTTGTAACACATCATGGTGCTTTGGCCCATTAATATTTTGTAGATATTTTCAAACCATTTTATACTTCTACTTACTATTGACCTTTATTATTTTTTCTATCTTTGCAGTGATAGAAATCCTCTCTATTTCAGAAAGGGACAGCATAGTAATGAAGACCATAGACTTAATCTATGACCGTGAGCACTTTTCTCTAAGCCCCAGTTTTTAAAGCCTTGTACAGTAATGTAAAAATAACAGCTGGTATAAAGAGTGCAAAGATTAACGAATACGCTACATGTAAGACATGGACTAGAGTCTGACCCACAATAAAGAATGTGTTTTTGTTAAACTCCGGCCCCATAAGCAGCTCTGTAAGCAGCTACATGTCACTTCTTTCATATTTATTGGTATTCAGGCTGCAGGCCCGGTTCATGGCTCAACCTGATCATTGGAGTGACACGTATTTTTCTGTGGGTCAGCAAAAACAGCAGAAGTAACTTATGTATTACGTTTAGACATGTCCTGGTATCCTGAATTCCAGGTTTTTAAGATCCAGTTCTGTGGGAGTTGACCTCTCTGCATGTTCACTATGATAACAGAACCATCTAGAAAAGTTACTTAAAACATCTAACACAGTTACTGACTTAGAGTGATTGCTCAACAGACATGTGAGAAAGGAAATAGGTTTTCCACGCTCCAATTTAAGTCCTGTACACAAAAAGAATCTCTTCTCCATAAATCTATTTTCTGAAATGTGGAGAGAGAGGATTCAACTATGTGACTTCTAGATGTTCTTACAACGCAAATGATTCTAATCTCCTGGAGAACCCAGCACCCATTTATAGCCCCTCTTACCTGTGAGGACCCTCTGATCACAGGGCAGCCCCCGCCATCCAGGACGGCAAGCCCCACAGTTGTATCCTGAGAAGTTGCCATTGCATTGGCATGTCCTATTGAAGAACCGCATGGGCCAGCCCTCGCGTCATCTCGGCCATCATGTGGATATTGGGGACTATGCGGGCGGGAATCTGCAGTCACTGCCTGACACCTGCCCCCTGCCTGAAGAGGAGCCACAGGGGTCCGTGTCAGGTCCAGACAAAGGGAATAAATCCGGGCAACACACCCCACTTCTTAGAGCCTGAACAGTCGCACACTCTCTCGGGAACTGAGACAAGACCTGTTGGAGAAAAGGGAGGGACAAGCAGAAGGATCCCAGAGAAAGGAGTCCAAGAACTTTCATTTCTGCTTGACGCAAGAATGAAGAATAAACCTGGAGTTGCAGTCTTTGGCGTAGACGCTGAGGCACACAGATAAAAATCAAGCTGTAAAGGAAAAAAAAGAAATGGAATTATGCATTTTTGGAAAGTGAAAAATGGAAATAAGTTTTCCCAAATAACTTTCAAAATCTTTTCATATCAGTAAAAGGACACTGCAAGCAAATTATAAATTTAGTAATTTTCCTTTAGAAATCTAATGTATAGTCTGCCTACATTATTAAATACCTATTCTAGCCACTTTTCTTTAACTTTTTGTTTATAAAAATATTTCCTGTTGTCATTTATCAAAAGCCTTCATTAGCAGATCACCCCCATTAATTATATTTAACTACGAGCTGGAAGATTAATTAGGAACAAATTTCCAGCAAGACTTTTGTTTTGAAATCATGGCTTAAAGTCCCCATCCTAAATGGCGTTTGGCAGGAGTCCACCCTCTCTCCATAGAGTTTCTCCCGTACCTTAGACTCCTGAGGTGATTCTCTGATGAACTCTCTGAGAGCTCAGTGTTTTATATTTGCTTGTCCTCTGATGTCAGAGTAGCTAATTGCATGTGAGTTTCTGCCCCATAGCTAATTCCAAATCTGCTCTTCCAAACTGGGAGGGGATGGTTATTTTGTGCAGTCTATTAATCCTCTTTCACATCAGTGAATTTTTGGGTCCTTTAAGTATTTGGTCAGCACATGATCCCTTCCCTACTGATATCCGTGTGATGTTCAGAGCTTTGAGAAAGGTCAGCAGCACTAATTTGAGAACAGATCAGAGAGATTACGCAGTTTTATTTTCTTTTGGGGAGACCATAATTTTTTTGTTTGACAATAGATCTTTTGAGGATGAAGAAAGATTACCTTTTTTTTGTGATCTAGGACTAGTCTAGTGCTGGTATCGGATGGTAGAGTTTGCTTGTGTTCTCTGTTTAAAACACTTATTGCCATTGAAATTTGGGGGCAGAATAATAAAAGTGGGGAAAACATTTGATGCAATTAGATACAATTACAATGAATTACATGATACTGACTAACTTGGTGGCTGGTGCCTCTGGCAATTGATGCTGCAAGTAAGTTATCTGTCTATCTCTTGGGCACTCCCAAGAAAGTCACTGTTACTTCTGTCTTTCACAAAGATGACCAGTGAAATAGTTACTTTTTTACAATGCTCCAAAGCATCTCTGACAACCAATGACACTAGGGCTATATGCATACCAGATTACATATTTTAAGAGACGTTCCTCTCTGGAAACTATCTTCAAATCTATTCTTTAGTTTGGAATCCACAATTACATTACAAAAGTCATCAGGAATGCATAATCAGGGTTAGCTATCTTATTTGACTCTCAGCCATACAATTGACCAGAAAACTCTGGAATGGAATTGAATGTATGGTCAAAACAAGCAATGTAAGCAAAACTATGCACATAGATGAACATAGGATACTATGAAGGCTTCTTGGTCATCTGAACATAATTTATTACAATTATTACAATACCAAACAATGACTATTGATATCTGTGTTTGCGAATGTTATTTTCTTTCTTTTGGAAAAATCATTTTAGAAGAATTTGTCTCTCAAATATTTATTTAATAATGTGAAAATATATTGAGACACTCTCTAGGTACATTAAAAAAAAAATGACTGTTAGGAAATAGTCTATGCATGGAAAGCATACTTCCTTTTTTCCTACCCCCCACTCCCTCAATTAATCTTTTAGTTATTAGAATTATAAAACTGATATTAAAACTTGGCCAGAGACAGACCATGAGAGAATTTATTTATTCTGGGACTCCATATTCTGCACCTCACCTTTTCTTCCCCATTCTTTTCTTTGTAATAAACCCCTTTTTGTGATCTTGCACACAAGATGTTTGCTTTGAGGCCGGTGCTCTGCCATCTTCCAACCTGTCAGCTGGTTGTCAATAAAATTCTTTCTTAGTCACAAACTAAAGCCCTGTGATTTTAGTTTGAATGGCCTTCAAATGACAATGGAGAAATTTCGTGGTTACAAAATCATCTTTACTACTGCATAAATAGGTTCTAGTTACCATTTTTCACCACCAAGTGTTTAAGTTGTTGAGCATAACAATGTTTTTATCTTTTAGTTATTTATTTGTCAATGTGAAATTACAAAACAAGCTTCAGAATCACTTCAGGCATACAATAAGTAAACAACATTGTCGTCACTTAGTTGCTTCCCCTCCACCAGCATCTCCACCCGTAGCGGACCCCATCCACCAGTACTTAAGAGAGGAGCTTTGTAGAAAGGGGCCAGACTAGTTTGACAACCCCATCAGCAGTGAATGAGTCCCTTTCTCCCCACATCCACATCAGCACTGGTTGTTCTTTTGATGCGCTAATCTTGTGGTTTGACATGATACCTCATTGCTATTTTGGTTTGCATCTCCCTCATGATTAGTGATGTAGAGAGCCTTTCTAAATGTGTCTCTTGGTCATTTGTATTTCTTCTTTAGAAGTCCCTGTTCATTCACCTCCCCTCTATTTTTGATGAAGTTTGTGGTTCTTTTTTTCTGTTAAGTTCTACCAATCCCTTGTATATTTTGATAATCCCCCTGACTAAAAAGTGATGGGTATAAGTAATTTCCTCACCCTCTGTACTGTAGTTGAATCTTAGTTATATTTCCTTTGAGATATAGAAGCTAGCCTTAGCTTACCGAGATTCCATTTGTTTATCTTCACTTCTACTTGCTTGGTCAGCATTATTTCATCCTTGAAGATGCTTTAGCTTCACCGTCATAAAGAGTTATCTATGGCTTCCTATATGCATCTTATGGATTCAGGTCTGATATTAATTTTTAATCCATTTTGGCTTGAATTTGTAGCTGGTGTTAGAAAGAGTTCTGAGTTAATCGTTTTGTACATAGCTGACTAATTCTCCTTGCTCCACTTCATGTGCTTTTCTCATTATCAATAGATTAACTGATCATATATCTGAAGCCTATCTCAGGATATTCAATTTATTTCATTGATCTGAGGGGTCTTTATTCCAGTATCATGCTGTTTTAATCATTGTCACTTTTAAATCTTTTATTGATCTTGTAGTAATGTCCTTTCCTCCTTATTCCTATAGGGTTTCTTGATAACTTCCATCTTTTCATCCATATATCCTTTACTTCATAGGACTCACCCCAAAGGTTAATTATATATAAGAGTACATATATAATACAATTATTCCTTTAACAATTTATGCTATTATAGCTCCATATTATTTTCTTTGCCTTTTTTTGGTTTGGGGCCAATGCGGCTGACTGTGTTCAGGGATTATCCTGGCTCTACACTTAGGGATCACTCCCTATTGGAGACAGGGGGATCATATGGGGATGCTGGGAGCTTCAAACCTAGAACTCGCCACAGGCAAACCAAGTATTCCATTCACTGTATCATCTCTCTGACACAATTTTTTTTTCCGAGTTTATTTTATTTTTATATATCCCCTCCCCCCAAATATTGTTAAGCATCATTTTAATACAATTGAAAGATGCTCATGTAGAGTTTTGGTTCTACAGTGTTCCTAACACCCATCCCTCCACCCAAACTCCATCTCCCATCTACTAATGTCCCCACCTCCCCTCCCCCTTCCACACCTCAACTACTTGGCTGGTTCTGTATGTCATTTCTCTCCTCTTTACTCTCCCTCCCGCCAAACTTCCTGCTCTTCGTGGAATTCAGTGCATTAAAAGACATTACTGTTTCCACTATTTTAATGGACTGCACTAGCCGCAAAGCGGCTCAAACTGGTTTTTGCTCTGTTGATCTGGTCGTGAGGCAGTTTCCCACCCTCCAGTGAAACAGGTGCTAGTGTGATGGGCTGAAGTCCCACTTGGCTGCTTCTTCGACTCCCAGAGGCGACGGCCCACCCCCTAACCCGCCTTCCCCCCTCCTCGAAGCCCTCTTCAGCTGGGCCCGGGCGGTCGAAAGCCCAGCCCTCCCCAGCCGCTTCATGTTATCAGGACACACACATTTTTTTTTCTCTTAAGATTAATACTTAGAGTTTTAGTTTTCAGTTTTCTTTGTAACTTACATAAATACCAGTGCTAAGTGTAGTTAATTTTATGTAGTAAGTGCTTTGTATGAGCTTAACATTTAAATCATTTGAAGAAAATTGCCCCCTCTAACACGAGTGAGCTCTTCATCCAGTCAGGTAATTGGCCTGGAGAAAGAATGCAAAGGGACTGATTCCCAGAGTAAGAACCCTCTTCCAGTATATTATTTTTGACTTCAACTACATCATTGATTTACTGTAAATGTTGCCTCGATAGTGCACATTACAGGTTTTATACTGACAAACCTCATAATCTCCAACTAACAGTTTTCCATTTTATATAACAAAGCTTCATCCATAAAAGTATGTAACTTAAGCTAGGGCCAGGAGGGTAGTGGGCAAAACGGGCACTGAAGTTTCATGCCACCCACCGGATTCTATCTCACATATGGTCTGTTGGCCCGCCTACTCTGAGTGATCCCCAATATGTATAATGTACATTATAGTAATAGATATATCTCTGTCAATTCCAAATTTAGAATGTTTCCAATTTAATTTTCATTTTCTGTTGTTGCCTTGTAAATAAGTTCTGTTTACTTCTAAGTGATTATGATTAATCTTCGGTTTGATGTTTTCACTCTATATTGCATATCTTTTGCCTTTCTAGTTATTATAAATTAGCAGTTAATTGATTTAATACATGTTAAAAATATTGAAAATATTTGTAGCTCATCACTTAAAATTACTTGGAATCAAGTTAGTAGTTGAGTTTTATTTAAAAGAAATATTAAATAAAGCTAATAGAGATCTCAAGTTTCCAGTTTATAATAAGTCCTAGTGGCTGCCTATAAGTCAATAATTGTAGTAATAATAGTGTATAGTAAAGTTTAGAAGTTAGCTAAGAGAGTAAATATTAAAGAGAGTAGATATTAAAAGCTCTTATCACAGGAAAATATATAAAAATTCATATAGGATATAAAACCCATACTCTGAGTCAGCAGTATAGGTCTCATTTTATTAGAATCATAAATTGAAGCTCTAGGATTTTATCATTGCATTATAATTTGGATCTATTCCCAGTAGGTTATAGGGATTAGAATATAGCAGTATCTCAGCAAGTGACTTTATACCCCTACAATATAACTGTAAGCTCACCCAAGTTCATACACACATGATTAATTAGCCTCTTTTTCTTACCGCATAAGAAAATAAAAAAATAAAAAATGGTGCCTCATGGTCACCAAATAGGATAATTCCTACTAGGTATATTTAGTAGGCCATTCTTTTAGGTGGGATACTCAAACAGATTTCCATTAAATTAATAGTGTTTTCAGATCTCAAAAAAAAACATAACCTAAACCATACTAAACTATACGAAATAACAATTATCTTTATGATAATGCAGAAAGCCTTGTCATAAGTCACCAAATATTCAAACCATCATTTGGTAGCTGGACCAATTCAAAGCACTCAAGTTATTTAAAAAACTATTCATACCCTAGTAAAGGGTGAAAAAACTAGATATAGGTAAAGAAGAGGGGATAGTACTTGCTGGAGAATTCCAGAAAAAATGGAGAGTAGGAAAGAATGAACATAACTCCTGCTAAAGTTCATCAGAAGTAAACTACATATTATATTTTAAAATGTCATTGTATTACAGCCGGTTTATCTCGAGAGACACATGCACCTGTTCATAAGTTAATATGATCGCCACACCTAACGGAGTGGTAGGGTAATCCAGCAAAAGGAATTGCTGTGATGTAGTCTTAAAGCAGCAGAATCAGCTTAAGTACTCACTCCTTCAACATCCTTGCAACCATCTGGCTGCCAGATATAAAAACGGTGAATATTTGTACACATTAGGGGGCCCAGCAAAAAGGTTTGACGGTATAAGAGCAGGTAAGCTCCCCTAACCCGGAAGATGGGGCACATGTGAAAGTGCTCAGAGCTTACTCCTCAGCTTGGTGCTCATAGATCACCCTGTGGTGCTGGGGAAATAAGGGATGGTGGGGATCAAACTGAGGCTGGCCATATGCAATGCCCATGTGTAATGAAGTTGACTAGGGTGCAACACCCTCCCTGCTCTATTGGGATTCCAGCTAATAAAAGAGCAGTTTGAAGTGGATCTCAACTCAACCAAACCTCACTAGCAGCCCCTTAGTTAGATTTTCACCTAATCTGTCTTGTCCCACTCTTCCCTCCAAGTCAGCCATAGACATGAAGAAGAATATTTAAAAGAAAATTAAAAGAACTTTAGTCCAACAAATTGCATGAGCAATGACTGTAAAAAACAGGATTAAATTTCTAAAACAACAACAATCAAAGAAGGTCTTTAAGGTATGATGGTAATAATGATAATTTTCAGAGGCGTAGTGCATGAAGGGTAGCTTAGTAGGAGTGAAGGGTCTTGTGGTTGCAGCCTGGCTCTGGGACTTTGATTGTGTGAGTAGTCATATGAATTGGCCACATAGAGGTGTGAGGCTAAATCCTGAAACTCTACAATCTTGTAAAAAGCAAAGAACACATTTATTCGATGCCAATGCGTCATTACAAATCTCTAGTATAAACTCTTTGTAGTCCCAAGTGATCAATGTTCTGAAAAGCATCTAAAGGTAAGAACAAAAGCTGAAATGAACACACCATTCGTCTTGAAAGCCTGGAAAAATAAACCATTAGCAGGAAATCAATGTACTGATACATCTGTTTCTAGACTGTAACACTTTGGAATGGTTAAGTGTGTTTTCACTTAGCTAATTTATTTGCTAAATGTCAGAAATTACTGAAATGCATGAAGTATAATCTTTGCCCAATACAGATATTGTCACTAAAATCTAAAAAAAATTCTTCCGTGAAAAATTCGAGTTAAAAGATTTATTTTGCCATATGATGGAATAGTGGCTAAGCCCGAAACCTTACGCATGTTTCGCTTAATAATCAAATGAAAACCAAAGCGACGGCTGCATTTTTAAAAAAAGATACATACTCAACATCACCCGTTAGTGGTGCTTCTCAAACAACTATGTATAATCATGGCTCTCAAACAACCATGCTTGTATAAATTATCCCTTCAATATTAATCTTTAAGTAAACCAAGAGAATTTTTTACTCTTGCTTTTGGTTTAGACCCAGTGGTGCCTAGGACTACTTCAGGTTCTGTTCTCAAGGACAACTCTTAAAAATATTTTGGTAAACATGTACTGTGTTAGGAATCTAGTCAGATTGGACATGTGCACTGGTTTGTATGCTCTATCTCATCACTAACACGGCACTCCAAAGGAATAATTTTAAAAAGAAAATAGAACAATAAAAAGTATTTTTTAATAAAAGCACAACAAAAGTACTAAACAGAAGATTAAATATTGAACTGTCAGTAATAAAACATAATGGAAGCACGATAAAACATTAAAATCTACCATACGTATTGCATGTGAAATTTAACCTTGACAAAAATAATATTTCAGGAAAATGGATCAATTGGCTGTATTTTTCCTTTTCAGAACATTTAGCCATGTCTTTATGAAAGAAATTATAAAAAACTTAAAAATGATATTTACATTAAATGGAGGAGAAAAAGAGCCTTTAGGGCTCTGATTTTTTTGGAAAAGTTGTTACTGAATATTAGTACTCAGCAATCATTTCTTGGTAAATTATATTGGATATATTATTTGCAAATTAGATCTCATGTTATTTATTTTTTT
>JAJIBD010030353.1:0-31479 GCA_021461705.1 Cryptotis parvus
CTTTTCTGCAAGGTCACACATAAATGGAACATTCGGGCTGGATAGTTCTTGCTTTGACTGTCTATCACGAATTGCAGAATTGATAGAAGTTATGCTTAACTTGCGGAACAATAGGTTTAAATTTATCACTGAACGTTTGAGGCAGAAACTTGAATTGACTGCACACTATTTCTGTGTGTGTGTGTGTGTATGGTGTGGTAGTGGCGTAATGTGTGGGGGTGTGTATCATGTGTGTGTGTTGGTGATTAGTAATTTGAAAGGCTTCACTTAAAACTTGAGTCAAATTTTATTTTTAAAATGTCTACTATGTATTTGGCAAGGAAAGTATCCATATTGGAATACAATTATTTTATTTATTGTCTAATGATTCCAAAAACATTATTTAATCTCTGCATATGCTTCTGTATTTTTAAATTTTAAGTAGAGGGATTCAAGATGGGAAATATTTCTTTACATCCATACATACTTAAGAATATTTATGCATTTAAAATCATAAATGGGGGAATCAGTTAAGGAGATGCATCCCCCCTACATTAAGGAAAATTTGATGGCCTGGGCACGACTCGATGTCTAATAAATATTCTTAGCATTTGAACAGAAACATCACTGCTCTGAGATAAATCTGTTGAAAAGGTAGCGAAATCTTCATGTCGAAGGGCCATAAATACCACAGCGAACACGGGGAGAAGAGCTTTACTGGTTGCCTCTCAAAAGCGGCGAAGGCATGGAACGAGACAGAGCTCAGCCATGAGGAGGCTTTCTGGAAGAAAGCGCGCCAAAGCCAGCAGCTCCCAGCAGCGCTATTGCCTAGAGTCAGCAAAGTTCCGCCCATCTGTTCCGCCCAGACACCAAAGGCAGATGAAGCAGCAGATGACCGTTTACACTGCCAAGGGAGTGTGGGCGACGAACATCCCCACTTTGCTCTCAAAGTAGCAAGGGAGGGGCCTGAGCTCTGTTCCCACAATTCAGCCAGGCAGCAGCTTGGGCACTGGGCTTCATTCTGGCGTGATCCACATGCGGCAGAGCTCCGGGGCTAATGGAAATAGAACCCACAGATGCACGGGGAGGTCCCTCAGCAGCAGGCAAGATACAGCCTCTGCAACAGATAATTAGCGCTGCTTGACATGCCCCTCATTAGCCGATGTGATGAAGGCGTTCGGTTGCAAGCAATTGTGCAGCGTGGCGGGATGAACCACCAGACCTGACTTGCACGCGTATGTTCTTTTTGCCAAGACATTTTTGAAACTTATGCTGTTGCATGAAAGTTAAATTTTCATAATTCTCAGAGTTAAAGGTTGTTAAGCATTTACTCCATTCCAGCATTGGGACAAGTACATGCCTTCTGTACATGACACGTTATTAGCTATTACAGTTTCTGTTGTAAAGAATAGGATAAAATTTCTCCTAGATATATTTATCTTTAACTTATAGATAAGAAACTGAGGATCAGAGAAGTCATGCAACTTCAGTTCAGTAAAACATTCAAAGCTCTTTTGCCTTCTCAAAAAGAGGGCACAGATTTTTTTTTTAAGGAAACTTGTGATTTTTTTTCTACTCTTGGTTGGTTTTTTTTTTTTTTTTTGCTTTGCTTTTTTTTTTTTTTTTTTTCGGCAATTCACTCCAGTTGAGTGAAATCTTTTTTTTTTGCCTTCTTTATTTTTATGTCAAACTTTTCAAAATTTCCCTTAATTCAAAAAGAGCTACAATAGGTTTTCCCAAAAACAAATGCTGAAATACTCCATTGGTGAAATGATGTAATACTTCCATGGACTGCTACTCAATTTTTTTCTTTTTTGGGTCACACCTAGCGATGCTATGGGTTACTCCTGGCCTCCTATACTCAGGGAATTCACTCCCCCGGCTGGCTCAGGGAATTGAACCTGGGTGGGCTTCGCAAAGGCAAAAAACCCTACCTGCAAAGCTATCTCTTGCCCAGATTGACATACTTGAAGAAATATTATTTTATCCATATAAATTTTCCTGAACTTGTGAGTCTGATTGTAGTCTGTGAGAGAGACCCATCTTCTTGGGTAGCTGGGCGTGGGGTGTCAGCAAAAGCAGGAACAAAGAACCATTTCTGGGATTAGTTTCTATCTCATTTAGGAAATATTAGTAATAGCATCATATGTTTATAAAATAGACTAAGAACAGTTTGAAAATATTGATAAGTTTAGAAGTGGAATTTCATTCTACTCATGCAACCATTCCACAAGCTCATTTTTCTAAGTAACTTAAATACTTTGAATTGTTACTCTAAAAGTGAAGGTCAATAATGCCATTTCTCTCTTGAAGTTTTAGGCACACATTTATTAGTTAATGATGGCAATTCCAATCACCTTTTTGTAGTAGTCTCTGGTGGTTGAACAAATCCAATTCCCATGGCAGATGCACCACTTTTCATCCTTGTCATAAACTATCAGTAAGTCCTTGGCTTACTGGCATGATCACTGATTGTATGTGAAGCCAGTTTTGAGTTATGTCACTTTACTCTTCATTTGGGGACCCAATGTGATAAGACCCCAGTGAAGTTGAAATGGGGTGATAATGAGCAAACCGAGGCATTTTCTCATTTCTGAGGAAAAGACAATTTTTCAGAACACAGAGATTTCAGACCACAGAGGTGTTTCCACAAACTAAAGAATGCTTTTTAGAAGATAAAATAAGTAAATTATACCCTCTTTGGCATAAGATCCTTGAAGTCTCTATGATTTCGTTGGAAATTCCCCTTTGCAATTACGCCAAATTTTCAAAGTCATTTTTCCACCAAAATATATTTTTGTTGTCTAGTTTTCAAAAAAGTCACGTGAAAATTTTGTAAGCAAGAAAGAATAGCAAATGTCCAGCTTTTAAATGAGAGATGCCCGAGTTTTCCACAATCAACATTTCAGATTATGTCTTCAAAAGCTTCCAGTTTGTGGCAATATTCTATTCAATTTTATTCATACTAAGTCAAATTTTACTTCTTACTAAATCAAATTTCAGTAATGATACATATAGATATAGACATTATTAAGCTATACCTTTTGGAATGACATAATACATTGTCCTGAGCAATAGAAACTTCTCGGAATGCTAACTTTGTGGATAGTATGTTTCTAAAAATTCCAAATGTTTCCTCATCCCCATTTTGAGGTCAATTTTCTTTCATTTGCAGTAGCTATGGCCTCACTCTCGAATTCCTCTTAATAATTCCTTATAAATAATTAATTATATGCCATGTCAGGTGATCGCACTAGGGGATGAATAGAGTGGAAGATAGGGAGATTTAGAACACAGAGATTTTTGACCACAGAGGTGCTTCCCAAAAAAAACTAAAGAATGTATTTAGAAGATAAAATAAGTGTTATACCTCTTTGGCATAAGATCCTTGAAGCTCAATATTTACCTCCAACCTTAGTTATTCTGAGTGAAATGGGAAAACTGTATAGGAAGAAAAGTTGTAACAAGGAGTATTTAATATTGCCAAAATCACATTATTGAAATAAGATATATTAATATTAATAATATGGGCGATTTTTAAAAGTGCCTGGCTTTTTTTTTCTTAAGCTCTTACATAGCTAGCTGCCAGCTTTCTCAGGTTTAAATGACTATTCTGGTTTTTCACAATGGCCTTGATCTACTTTCCTGAGCTCCTTCTGTAGATAATGTCCCTCCCATCATCAAATGTTGCTGCTTCAGCTCTAAAGGATCTAGCTGTTGCCACACCTGTGCAGGTATTGTACACGCTCGATTTATGGATAATCACATTTATGATACAGTAAAGAAGAATCGTGGTAAGTTAGGGGAATCATGAAAGTCTTGGGTGCTCTTCTAAAGATTTTGGATTTTTTCTTGAATTTCTCTGCCTCCACCCCTGCAAAACCAAAAGGAGGGGGTCCATATGATGTGAGAAAATTGCTTCAAATGGATTTTGCTTCTTTTTCTACTATATTCCATCTCTCTTTCCAGCATGTAAATAAACAAGACTTTTCCACTTCCTCCTTCTCTTCATAGTTTGCACTCCTGTTCTCGATTTTCTTTTTGGGTCCCACCTAGCAATGCTCAAAGTTACTCCTGGCTCTTGGCTCAGGAATTAATCCTGTGGTGGTGCTCCGGGAACCATGATGTGGGGATGCCAGGGATCTGAACCCGGGTTGGTTGTAAGTCCAAGGCGGAAATGCGTACCCACTTAGTTATGCCGCTCAGGCCCCCTGCACTCCCTCCTTCTGGTCTTAAAGCCAATCTTGGGAATCCCTGGCCACGCTCTTCTAGAATTTCCCTTTGCACTCTTAAACCCTGCCGTGGAGCATGGTTTAATCTGACAATTTAACTCATTTACTTAATAGAGTTTTCTCTCTCTGTCTAGAACTCCAATTATTTAGTATTTCCTGCAATTTTGTAATTCTGTACATTTTAACTTCTGACTTTTCAAGCAAATCTTCTTTATGAACCTATATTCCCCACCAGGCAAATATCTAGCTTTGGGTTATACCCTGATTTTTGGGGGGTCCTCCCAGCTGTGTGTTCAGGGTTCACTCCCTGAAGGTGCCTCCCCTACCAGGGCGCTTCTAAGCAGAGGCCGGAATATGGGCTCCCCTTAAGGGCCACAGCATATGCTTAGCCCTTTGAACTATCTCCCTTTTCTCCATGAGAGTTGTTAAAGGGATCATGGTGAGTTTTCTTTCGGAAACAGCTATGGGAATTTGTTAGGTAATAGTTTTTATTTATTGTGGAATACTCCAAGTTGGCACAATCCCAAATTCACTCTCTCATATTTGTATTATTCCAAATTACTTGTATAGTAATAACTCATCCGAACAACCCGAACAGCCATTTTCCTCTATTTTCTTGCAATGTGATAAAAGCAGAATACCCTCCGAATCACTGTAAATCTGTCTTCCCCTTGTTCATCGGTTTATCTCAACGGTACCAGTAACATCTCCATACATCCTTTTTTTGCTAGCAATGTAGCAATCCAGCATCTGCTTGCTCCAGGGATAGGAAGAAGCCACAAATCATTCTTCCGGTCACCGAATTGAGGTCCATACTTAGTTACAGTTTTGGCATAACAAATAAAATAACAGGTAGCTTGCAGGCACTCGCAGCTTATATTTCTGAATAAGAGAAATAAATGCATGGAATAGGTTTTAAAATATGGATATGAAGCAGTCAATTGATGCATTTAGTATAAATAAATGGTGGTGGGTGTTGTGAAAAGATAATATAGTGAGTGAGGTGAGAGTTTATTTTCCATTTGGCGGACCTGCCAGGGTGATATCACGAGTCGCGAGAGCTAGCACGAACCTGAGTGCCACCAGGTGTGTCCCAAACATTTTAAATTAAATAAAGCGACAAAAGTTTAAGCATTAAAAGTCATGGATAAAATTTAAAAAGAGCCTGGGTCATGAAAAACATCATTGTGAGACTTTAATTAGTGATTTTTAGTTATCTACCCTTTACATTGTAATTATAATGAGAAAAATAATACACATAACAAATTACTTCCAGTTTTGTCAAGTTGCGCTTTTTGCATATTATTACATTCTCTGCACCACAAGAAGTACACAGGAAAACCAGTATGTTTCTTATAGTTCCTTAGAATAGATTTTCTTAATCCAGACTCTGCTAACATTTGTGCAGGTTGATTATTTACAGAACTTCCTCAGGCTCTATACTGGTGATCAAGTATTCTCATCAGTTATAAGAGTTTTCTTCTACTAGGGGTTGAATCTTTGGGATATACTATGAGTTGAAGAGCAGTATAATATGTGCATTTTTATTTATTTGTTTCTATTGATACATCTTCTCTACAAATCTTATTCATTTCTTTAATGTTTATTGTTTGTTTGTCTCTATTATCTACAGTGGACTTCAAATCCAGTTCAGTTGTGGTTGCGTTCAGACCAATATAATTATTGAAGAAGTATTTTGTTTACTGAGTTCTCCGATGGGGTTTTTATATTACATTACCTTCTACAGCAATAGCCTATCGTGACTTACAATATGGGCTTTATTTGCAGTATGTTCTTGTAGCATCTGCTTCCATTGCTATGCTTCTGCAAAGGGTGTTTCTTTTTTATCACCTTTCTCCGGGGAAGTGGTATATGGCCTCACTAATAAGATGCCCCAGAAATGTCTCTGCCTTAATCCCAGGGTGGTTAAATTCATGGAGAAGGTACATCATGTGAAGCTCATCTGATACTGTCTTTTAAAAAAAAAGTTATATGACCATGAGATATACAATTACAAAGATCTTCGTAATGCGGGTCTCGGTCATACAGTGTACCAGGACCCCAACCCTCCGTCAGTGCCATTTCCCACCACCAATGTCCCCCAATTCCTCCCTCCCCAGCCTGCCTCTATGGCAGGGTTCTTTTTATCTCTTCCCTCTCTCTCTCTCTCTCCCTCTCTCTTTTCTTTCTAGCCACCCAATACTATCTTGAGTCAGGACAGAGGGCTCGCATATCTCACCTGCAGTTAATGTGAAAGAAGTTCTATAGAATTCTCTCCCTCCCGCTTCTTCTATTTGAATTTCTGACTCCTCATAGGTAGTCTTTTGTCAGGTTCAAGGTCTGCTAAACTCGACTAAAGGAATGATTCATTTTGTTTGTTTGGAGCCACATCTGAAATGGCTCACCTGCCCTTCGAGAGGAATTATTTTGGGTGTGGCTGGCGGTGCCCAACTGCATCAGCAGGTGGCAGACAAACTTGTCTACGCCAGGTCTCTCACCACCACGCGACCTGGATGGGTTGATGGTCCTGACATAGAAAAAGGCTGGAGGCTAGGATGGGCAGAACCACGACAGGCACAGCAGAAGCTACCATGTTGATATGCAAACTAATGCAGCAATAATGGACCTCATTCATCAAATGGGGCATTATTGGCACCTGCTTGAAGGCAAATTGATAGCAATGAGAAGACAAGTGATACGGGCGATCTGCAATGCGCGATCTTCTACTGATTGATTGTGTGATGAAATATTTTACTAGGAAATGGCAAAGGAGAGGCGAATGTAACATTGGCAAAAATATTTGTGCACTGACCTCCAGAGACAAGAATCTGGTAACTAAACGGAACCATTTGTTTTTAGTGTCAAAATCTCGCTACGAAAGCTTGCCCCAACAGAAGATTACATGGAGCAACACTGTACGCTTTTTCTTTTTCCTTGTCCTTTTTCCTTTTCTTTTTCTTTTTCTTGTTTTTTCATTTTCTTTTTTTACTGAGGCAGCATCAACCGAATATTACGAAGTTGTTGTGTTTTTAAGTCGCACAGTGTACCAACTTTTATCTACTCCATCAGTGCATTTAGTAATATCAATGTGTTTCCCTTCTATCAACGCCCCCAACCTGCCTCTATGGCTAGCAATTTTCAGCTGTCTGTCTGCATTCTCTTTCCCTTTTTTGAGAGCCTATTTCTAAAACATGCTTGTGGGAATAAGAGACAGAATTCAACAACATATGTATTCCAGAAATAAAAGTTCTCTCTTTTTATTTTTATTTGTGAATTTTTGAGCTACACCAGGGCTACATCTGAGCTGAGCTCAGAGATCGTTTACCATTTTCATGCTCAGGGATCCACGTGGTGGTGCTCAGCCTACCATATGCCTGCTGGGACTGAAACCTGAGTGGAGTACCATGCTAGGCAAAGTGCCTTACTCTCTATGCTATACATTTTCTACCCCCAGGAAGCTTTATATATTTTTTATTTTATATGGGAAGCTCAACCAGAAGGCATTTTACTCTCTCCGGTTAAAGCACTAAAAGCTCGGCTCAGTTTGTGGCACTTTGGCTTGTATCAGGTACACATGCACTACAGAAGAATAGTTTACTTTCTCAGTGAGTACATAATTTCTTTATTTACTACTGTGTTTTATAACAGAACCAGAATACTTAGTACAGTGGGAAAAGATCCCAAAGATTATAATTGAATATATAATTTTCAATGGAAGTATAAGCATATTATAAGGAAATAATGGTTATCTGATAAAAGAAGATTCAGATAAGACCCTCAGCTGAAATATACAATTAGCAGACAACCTGAAATGTAAGGAAAACTCTGAAACGGCATTTAGAAAGAACAATTATATGAGATTATTTTAACAACACATTGGGTAGCTCTTTCTCTTTATAATGAAGATTATTTTCTAGTGAAGTATTTGTGACAGACTGGTTTTCTTAACCTCTGCTTGAATCAAATACACCATAAGCCACCGGTTTTACAGAAAGGGGTTGAGATATTAATTCCCTTTCGGAGGTGACCGCCATGCATGTGGCCAAACTGAGTTCAGTCCCTAACATCCCATATGGTCCCACCCTTTAGCACTTCTAGGCCTGATGTCTTCTGAGTATAGAGTCAGGAGTAAGCCTGATCATTTTGCGGCCTTGAACCCCCAACCAAAAGCAGTTTATTAAAGACTCTTTTCCTAAACTTCGCCGCTGTTTAATGAATTCCAAATTTTCAGGTTATCTAAGAGCACCCTTATTTTATTACCAGTTTATCATGTCTCTTCATAGAAAACTTTTACGCACACTGACCTCCTTTTTACCGTCTTGAATCTTTCATGTGCTTCCTAAGGTTCTGTGAATTTTCTCATGTTATGGTGACACTTTTACAGGAAAGACCCAGCCTTCCCTTCTCTCAGTTTAATAAATTAATTAAGATTTTTTGAAAATCCAAGCAAAATGTGACCTTCTAGATTCTACATCTCTAACTTTCCCCTGCCTATTAATCCATATAGTATTTTGAACTAGGTACAAAATACAGTACATATTAATAGGCACTTATTAAATGAATTATGATAATATTTAGAATTAAATTTTGACTTTGTGTATCAATTTAAATTTGAGTCATGCAGAAGAATTCCAAAAGAAAATATACTCAACGCTAAAAGAAAAGATTAAAAAGGGAATGAGCAAAAATTCTTGTAGGAATTGCACAAGTGACCAATGAAATAGTATTTTAACATTTTATTGTGTCAATCCATTAAACACTTCAATAAATAATAATGATATTTAGATTAAACACAATTAATTAAAAAAATGCACATTTACCACTGTGATGCTCATTCTCCATCTTTTTATACATTTTTGCATGCTGTGCACAGACTACAGAGATAGTAGAAGAGGACGAGAGAAAGTTAGAGTACAGTGGGGTGCTATCCTTTACAGTGGAGTACTTGCAGGGAAATTCTGATAAAGCATAAAAGCAAATCGAAGCACTCTCAAATATGAGTGGTTGTTTTCTGTTTGTGGCCTGAACTATAGACTAAACAATGCATGTCGATGCTCGTGGCAAAGACAGTTAGGACAAATTCATTGGGATTCATTTACAGTTCCACCCCTAATTAAAAAATACAAAAGTAACTCCTTTGATCTGCTTAGTAGCGACTTCTTAGTGAAATTATGTAAGAAATGTATGTTCAAAGTAACTTACTATCAATCATGAAGCTTTTGTACAAACAAACACAGAACTTCATTTACTCCACCAACTCTTCCCATTTTTGCATCCAAAAATCGCCAGTACAGCAGGGGAAGGTGTTTGCTTTACATGTAAACCAACTTACTGGGTATGATCCCAGGTACCACCATGGTCTTAGTACTGTCAGGAGTGGTCCCTGAGCACACAAAAAGGAGTAAGCTCTGGGCATTTGCTATGTGCCCCTCACTCCACCAAAATAAAAGATACCAGATTTTCATATCACCTAAGTGTTATGGCGTAAAAATGATCTAAAAAGTAGAACAAAGGTTAGAAAGATAGTACAGTGGTTTAGGCTGTTTGCCTTGCTAGCTGCTGACCCAGGTTTTAATCCAAGCGCATATATAGTCACCCAGACACTATACTAGGAAGTAATTTCTGAGTGCAGGAAAGAGGCTAGAAATAACCCCTAGACATTTACTCGTGCCAAGCTAAAAATAATAATAAAACCAAAGTCCATTGAAAAAGCGATTGTATGACTCTTTAAAGCACACAGAAAAATGTTTGGATATTTAACCTCAGCTTTTAGTTAAAATATATGAAATAAAATTAATATTAGTATCATGGAACACATAATAACTCAAATCTATTCTTTTTCAAATATATTTGATTCTGTGATCCTAAAACATAACGTACAAATTATTCAAATCATCGAAGACCATGGAATTGATTAGGATTCTGCATGTTTTTATATTCTTTCAAAGTATTGACCACGATCAGTGAGGATGATTGAATTTTTAACCCTGTCCATGTTATTTTTAAATTATGAGTGAATAAACCAAAGATGACTGCAATGTGGCCAAAGCAGCAGCTTCTACCGCTATGAGAGTTAATCTCAAGAAATACTTTAAAATCCTGACCTATATGAAAAATAAGAAAGTTCACATAATAAATTAAAGCTTCTGATACACTGGATGCCTAAACTTGACACTTTGAAGTATTTTACAAAATCGCACTTTGTTTAATATTTATTAGCCCAGTTTTCCTAATATAATACCTGTTTATCTCAGAATTCATATCTGGTTTCTTAAAAATATAAAATCTTGCACAGGGTAATGAGACTTTTATCCTAAAGTTCTTGGAAATGATGGCTCAAAAGTTTGAAACTTAGAGTATCTCATTTCATGAAGGTCCCTATGTAACCAACTTGTCAATACCAGTCAGAGGCACCAAATAAATTTAATTTATTTTATTTCCCAAATAAAAAACCAAATGAAGTATATATAGGTATAAGAGGAAATGTAGTTACTTATAATTACTTGTTAAAAAGTAACACACTTACTTTAAGAAAACTCTCAACAATAGAATTGCATTATTGATTAATACTCCCACTTGGCCATTGGACGTCATGGCAATATATCCGGAGTTTGTCTGGAGCAGTGACAAACATTTCCGTGTTTGCTTAACTGGAGAATAGAAATAGGACCATATTGCCATTGTCTGTTACCAAACCAATAGGGAGGCATTTCACATTGAAATGGCCAGATATATCTAAAATATAGCAAAGCTCATTTGTTAGTATAATTGTGAATATTTATATTATGTGTCCCAAAATTCAAGAATAGCATAAAAATATTATTTGCCCCAAATAGTAAAAAGATTCAAAAAAGTTCGGTATTGCTAAGGTTAATTGCTTGGTAAAAATTAATTCAATTGCTTTGACTACACTCTTTCCACCATAGCTTCAGCGGTAAAGGAAAGTGTGAGAGTTTTAGTATTTTATCATTTCTAATGATTGCTGTTAGAACTCACAGACATGGGGGCAAAAACTGCTACCAGCTCTCCCTGTGCCCAACTGCTCACGAAGACCTTGGTAAGGGATGGTGGGTTTCTGGCCTGGCCTGCCACCCCAGCAGAGCCTATAAACCACGAACCACTCCATGGGCCACCATTTTCCACATACGGACTTCCCTCTCGTCAGAACTCCCTCTGTAAGAAAGAGCCTGGCTTACAGCCCAGCTCACATGGCCACTTGCGGCCATGAGGTTTATCAATAAATGCTAGATTTAGAGGTGACTACAAGAGTAGTAGCCACTCATACGCGGCAGAGCACAGAGCCTCCGTGTCATATTATTTGATATGCCAAATACCAGTAACAATTATAGACCTCATTCGGAATGGTTTGAGGCTCTTTATGTTCCTAGACAACGAATACCTTTGGGCTCTACTAGCATGGGAACCAGGGACCATCAGGAATTTGCAAAGGTGCCTGCTAGAGCAAACCGATTAACAGGAAGACAGTAACCCAGTGATACAGTGGTGTTATCAATTTGTTTTGCTTTTCAACTACAAGAAATGACTTTTTTCTGTAATATGAAATTAAACACAAAATTTAAATAAAAGCTAATTTGGCTAAATTTTTAATGGTGCAGCAGTTTGGGAACTTGCCTCAAGGTGGGTTTAATCCTCAGCCCACAGAGGGGCCACAGAGGCCTACCGCTGAGCGACCATTAGAGTTGGCTTTGCTTCGGGAGAAAGACCACCCCAACCGAGCAGCTTAACCAGCAGGTTCAAGCTAAATTGTGGGCCCCGATGACGAACGTTTACACAGTGCTGGCATGTGATGCGCTGCGCCTGGTCAACCCCATGTGAATACCAGCACCTGATGTGTTCCCTGGCTTTTAAGCTGATGCTGATCCTTGTGTGTATAACTAAGACTTAAGTCTATGAGGCACTTCATGAGGTGTGGCCCCAAAACAAAACTTAACGCAAAAGACATCTAATTGTCTTTACCTATTTGTGCTATGTGGTGGAGTTACCAATAAGAAGAAATCTCTAATGGTACTTTGAGCAAAACCCAGAAATAATTGGAGTCCACTCCCACATGTACGGCCAATGCTCTACCACTGTGCCATCTCTGGTTAGTGAAAATGTTCTAATATAGAGGTGTGGTTTCCGACATCATTAATATTTCTAGAAAGCTTTAAATGTTCAAATTACTTTTTGATTTATTGTGTTGTAAGTGAAAGGCTTAAAAATGATCTAACACTTGGGTTAAAAAAGTACTTGATGCTTGTGATTTTCACAAAATGACTGGTTTATGAAGATTAACTTAAAAGAATATTATTTATAATTAGAAAATGCAGAAAGAAAAACAGTGATATTATCTCTCACCTGTTGAGAATGCTATTGTATAAGGAATGGGAGAATAATCATTGGACAAAATTGCAAAGAAAATGAAACTAAAGTGTTGTGAAGGAGTTTATTTGGATAAGGAGATTGCTTCTCCCTCTATATATATATAGAAAAGCACTAAGGGAAGATTAAGAAGCAAAGCTGTGATCCTAGAAGTCAGTACTTTGAAGAGATATTTTGTACTCATATTATTGCCTCAACAGAGTTAAAGAAGATATGGAATCCCATTTTTGTGGCGAAAATATTTTAAAGACCATATTAATTTTCTTTTCCTTTGTTTTCTAATACATGATAAAATAATGATCCATAAAAGATGTTTAGTCTTGGAAAGTAGAAATAGGGCTGGGGGCAAGACAAGACGGATAAGGAACCATGTATCATTAGTTATAAAGTAATTGGTGAATGGAAGCAATTTTATAGTTAGTTATAAAGAAACGGCCTGATTAATTATCAATATAATGTGATGACTTAAAATAAGGACGTGAAAGTCAAAATTTAAAACACCTTGAACTACAAAAATATTGGTGTTGCTTTAACCAGTGAAACGTGTTTTTCGCGTGTGCCGTATTGTGTGTCGTGTGCGCGATGCGTGTGTGTTGTGTGTGTGTTGGTTCTTCACTAGGATCCCACTTCCTGGCGTTTGTATGTGTCACATATGATTATTAAGCCACGGAACCAGAGAGTGGCAACACCCTTTATGGCTCAGCTTTAATACTACTTGAACTTATGGTACCACTCTCAAAGAGTCCAAAGTGAGAACAAAATAATCTTTTTAAAACTATATTTTAAGTCATGCTAAAATGAATTTAAAGATATTTCTGAGTAGAAAGTAACGATAACTCTTTCTGGAAATGCAGCCGAAATCTATTTGTAGAGGGAAAAGATTATATAAATAAAAATAATTGGATTAACTAGATACTACTTTAAAAATCACTTGTCACTTGTCCTTTTATTGTTGCTCGATTTGCTCAAGTGGGCATCAGTAATATCTCCATTCATTGTACATTATGAGGTTCATGCATTAATTACTGTTTTTGTATAATGAATACACCAGAGAGTAGCTCATAAAGCCTCACCACCATGGTTCTCAGGGTTCATCATAGGTCAAATTCTTTAAAAAGTATTAAAAAATATTTTATAACTTATTTTCCATTACCATTACTCAAACAGCATTATTTTGAAAAAATGTGAGAACTACCAAAAATTAGTATAATCATCTTTAGGTTAAAATTTAGAGGAAATAGATAATTGAAAATATTAACCCATAATAACTCCTTAAGACTTGTCTGCATTCCAAAATAGAATAATTGTTAAAGACTAGATTCTGTTGTTTTTGCCCATAGTTTGAAGTACAATTTATGAGTATCTAGTGCTAACTATGCTATTTAATTAATTTCCTTTGCTGAGTTTTCAAAAACTTTCAATGAAAATGTCTGGCAGTATCTCTGTAGCCATTCAAATAAAAGACTGCATCAGTGAGGCACAGTGTAACCAGGAGGAGGGGGACAAAATAGGATCATTTGAGCAAGTAATGTTTTTGTCCCTGGGCGTTCCATTCAGGAATAGATGAGCCAGTTAGTGAAGGAGGCTTAGGGACTGGCGGGGTCATACCTTCCTGTGGGGTCACTGTAACCCCATATATTCTGAAATAAGAATTAGAATAGTGAAAGTGCATTGCAAATATCTTACTTTTGTGAGTTCAGAGAGAAAACAACTTCATATTGAGCATGGAAGCATTTATTTTTTTCCCCTAAAGATTTACAGTCGATACTTTATTCATAAAATAAGTAGTTTCTGCTACCACACCCTGCGGTGGATGACATTTGTTAACTAAACCCAGAGGCCAGGCTAGTTTTAAAACTAAGCGTAAAGAAGCAAATTTCAAGTGCAGCCTCTAAGGGTTAAAGAAATAATGATTCTGCCGAGAATACCAATTAAAATATCGAGCAGTCTATTTTGAAGCATGACATATAATGATCTCCACAGAAATAAGGAGAATGAAATCTTCTGTTTCTTCTAAAAACTGCTGACGCATTGATGAACATACGCTGTGATTGTCCAGAAACTTATATTGTCGATGCTACTTGAATTCTCTACCACCATTCCTTTGGAATACTGACTGCTCAGCATGTTTTATTTTAAGAAAGAGATTATTTATTTTTGTAGGGGTTTTGCAATTTCTCAATACCCACTGCATCTCCATACCAGTTTTAGCTTTTTCGGAAGGCTTCCACTGTCAATGGACTTTTGATAATGATCACTGTATTCCACATATATCTTCTGGCCATATTTTATTCCACATACCTGAGTATACTTGACTTTTCATCTATATGCATTTAGAAATATATTTACTGTGTTATTTATTTTTCTCTACTTATTCTTCCATTAATGTACGAAAATGCTTTATATTACAGTAACTTTTACATAATATATTGTATAAGTTTTTATTCCATATTCCCACATAACCAGAATAAAATGCTATAATGCAATATATGCTTATACATATACATATATGGAGAGGAGGAGAAGATGAAGATAGATCTAAAAACTGGAAGGATTATGACAGAACATGGGAGTATAAGCCATATACGACTGCTTTAGGATGATAGAGACCACAACAAAGGAAAAGGTTGCTTGTCAGAACTATTCTTTGAAAATGTCGCATTGCATTTTATTTCATTACTGCCCGGTTAGGGGTAAGGAGCACACTGCCTGTGCTGAGGGACTATTCTGAAAGCTTGGTGTTCAGGGGATTTTATATGGTTCTGGGGGGTCATTCAGGTGTCAACTGCACACAAAAAAACTATCTTGCCTCTACTATCTCCTTCGGCCCTCAAATAAGGTTATTTTTGTAATAATTTTAAATATATTATTAATTACAGCCACCTGTAATTTTAACATATTATTCCATATTTTAATTCTGAAGCACAAAAGTAGCCACTAGGTTTTCATACATTTTACATCATCAAGAATTAATATACTTCCCCTTTTGATTCAAATCATTGGTAAGGATGCTGCATATTTCTAAAAGAAAGCACTACTTATAAACTAGCAGAAATACGAGTAGAGTGTAAGTCAAAATTCAGTTATTTTTAAAATAATCTACATAAGCAGTGCATGTATATTTAATCATTAAATGTAGCAGCTTGAAAGATAGAAAGGATGAGTATCTGAAAGAAGATTTTTTATTAGAAGGCCAAATTTAAAATATTTTCAGAATTATAATTAAATCTTTTTATCACGGGAATGAAGAAATCCATTTGTGCCAGGGGTGTATAATAATGATTTCTCTGATCTCCCCCATGAAGTTAGATTTTTCAGTTTTTTAGCAGAGAAGTGTGATGAGATCATAAATAGAGAACCCTGTTTTCAAAAACTTACAAGATCAATAAGCATTCAAAGATTTTAGAGATGGCAGTTTATTTAATTTATCTGTTAGCGAATTGTTTAAAAGCACAAATGATCTTCACTTGCCTTCCACTGTGTTTTGAAGACTATTTATAGGAGTGGAATAAACCCGAGGTGTAATCAAATAGATAACTTCCAAGCTTTTATTGCCACCCATCCTGTAAAACAAAGTAAAGTTATTACCAGACCGGTCTTTTTACATTTCCGCCCTGGATTTCTCCTAGTGGTACACTCTCAGAACCTAACAGAAAGATGGGATAACACATTTAAAGACTGTTAAAAATTTAGTATTCTTCCTTTTAATTTTTATTTTCTTATCGACTTATCAATTTGCAATACTATGGAGTTTCAGGAATTTGTCTATGCATCGTGCACAATAGTTATATACACTTTCCCACTCCCAAAGGTTCAATTACTATCCTACCACTAAATATTACACTTCTACTGGCTAGGAAAATTTGCTTTAGCGCAAATCATATTGTTTTCAAGAGAGAAGCATATTCAGCCTAGGGAGACAGATTTGATTTATTGTGAAAACACCAGTGTTGTCAAATGATGACTCAAAGATGATATTTTAGTGACTCAGAAAATATTTTACCAAATTTATTATTATTAAAAAATAGTGCCCAGGTATCTGTTCCTAGCTTAGAATTTTAGCAATTCAGCCCGAGAAGGAATTTTCAGATGAAAAACTATTCCGCACAGCATATGAAAGAAACATAATCATTGAAAATTAGTTTTTTAGAGCTGTACATGTGAATATATATCTTATTCATATGAGAAGAAAGGGGATATTATAAGAAGATTTTAAAAGAAACCATATTGATGCAGATGGTACCGTGTATCATACATACAGTATGTGTTAAATACAAAATGGTTTGTTTCAATAGCCTAATCAACAAAAATACTTGATATTTAATCTGCATTAATTATTTGATTTGTCATGATTCTGTTTTGATAGGTGAGATTTTCTTTACTTGACAGGAAAATTTATGATGGAAAATTTTCTTGTCTCTTATTCCTTTCTGATGTGCGGAATTTTATTTACCTATTTGAATTTTTGTTTTACCAATATCCATCATCAAGATTATTCAAAAGTCTATGGATCCCCAGTGCTATCTCGTGCAATACAATATAAGAAGTGGCTGGTGAAAAAGATGGACGTCTTGTTCTTCAATTTCATCTCCCTGCCTGAGAGTGGGACTGCTTTCTTTCAGCATCTACACAAAGAAAGCCTAATTCTAGTTTTCAACTTTAGCAGAAGAAAATTCCACATACTACAAGTTGTTTCTAAGCAAATTTTGGAGAGTCCCGGCGGTGCCAGGGATGCACAAGCCTTTGAATGCTGGTGTGCTGGTGTTGAACTCAGGTAGGATACATGCCAGGCATGTGACCTAACCACTATCATTTCTGGTCACGAGTTAAATAATTTTCAGTGATAAAAATTCTTAAATCCTTATTCTGTCTAGAATATTTTAGTTCACAAAATAATTTATTATGTGATGCTTTAAAATAACGAGTAAGATACACAAAATGTTATAAGCCATAGTCAAGAAACTATTACCTGGTTCAAGTTTTATCGGGAAAAAGTTTAAAATAGACATGATGTTTGAAAAATATGATAGGTAGAATGCTAAAAATTAGGAGTCATGTTAATACAGAAAGTCAGGCCAGGTGATGCTGGCAGGTAGGGCAATTGCCTTCCATCGCGGCTGACCCAATTCACGATCTCGACATCTCATATGGTTACCTGAGAACCGCCAGGCATAATTCCTGAGCGAAGAGCCAGGGTAACTCCTGAGCATTGCTGGGTGCAACCCCAAGCATAAAAAACAAAAGCAATACTTTCTACAATATGATGTAGGGCAAAGACTAGAAAGCTAAGTATGAGCACTATTTCACAGCAGCTTGACCCGCGACAGAAGTGACGTTTAGAGATGCATGTGGAACAGAATACTAAGGCACGCATCAGGAATTCAGCATTTATTAAAGTGTTCACTTTGAGAGAGCGAGTTGGTAGATATAGTATCTTTGGCATGGAATATTTTCTTAAATCTTCCATATCCGCACTCTTACTAGATGAAACATTATCACCCCAGATAATAGTATCATGTAATAATCATGTTATATGTTTATAGTGATAACAATGATTGTTAATTTTGTTGTTGTCTTATTTAATTTGGGACCTCCAAAGTGTTGCTCAGGAAACCACACGAACTGCCATTCCCCATAACGTTCTATGGGACAATGACAACCCAGTTCTGCTCAGATCCCGCACTGTCAAGAAGGGCCCTTAAGGTCCACACCTCGCGATGTCCGCGGAATCCCGTGGTGCTGACTATCAAAACCCTGATCTGTAATTTGCAAGAAATCCGTCCTAAGCTCTATTTTTATCACACCCTGGCCCAATGAGATTGCTGTTATGTACACACAGACACACAAAGTTACATGCACCACACACACACACACACACACACCGCGAATTACAGGAAACTTGCTTGAAGCCCTTCTCCTTATATCAAGGAAACATTTCTGTAATGACAAGAAGATACTTGTCTGTTGAGCAATGCTGAATACTTTACTGAGGTCAATTGCCACAAAAGATATTTGTAAATTAAAGTCATGCAATGACTGGCTAAATGACACAAGAAAACAGCGATAAAATATATATGTGCACCTACTTATTGTTACTCCTGAGCCGGGAATCATTACAGATTGCATTGATAGCCAAGTTGTCCAACGAGCATCTTATAGTGATTGTTTACAAAAATGATTATAGACTGAAATTTTGGCAAACTGTTTTCAGGCAACACATTCATGCTCTTTATTTACTAGACAATTCTCGATCTGATTGTCGCTTGGAACTTACTGTGCAAAGGGTTCCAAGGAGTAGCCATATATGCTTACAAGAGTTACTTGAACCACTCGCCACTGAGAAAGACTGGAGTTGGGGGCATAAGAGTGGAATCAAAGTTGTTTTCTTGATCCCGATAAAAGTCATCGGTGCAGATGTCTGAGACGTTCTTACAGTTGCAAAATTCCAGTAGGAGAGAGAAAGGAAAGAATCCTGCAGCATCTCCTATAGATCCACACACTTCGTTAGTGTTCTCTGCTTCTATGAAAATCGTTGTGATGGGTTTACTCACTGCAATCTGTTTTTATTGATTGTCACTTAAATCCTGCAGTTAGTTAATCAGGATGTCACGAAGAGAGGTAAAGGGGTTAAGCATCTTGTTTTGAACAAAGCTTCTAATTCTAATTCTAACTACAAAGAACCATTTTATGTTTCAGAAGAAATACTTAAGATCGGAGGTGTCTGCAAATAAGGTTGGGAGTGCGGGCAACAGTCTCATTCCTTTTTAGATATAATAATTATGCCTTTCTACTTGTTAAAATAAAAATTATGCTTAATACTTCTACTTTCTCCATTTTCTTACCTCTCATTCTAATAAACAGGGTCTGGAGTTAGATCTGTTAAGTAAACTATGTTCTGCTGGTTATTGCTGTGTGTATTTTTTACAGTTTAATTTTATTTGAGTGACATTGGGGCATTTAGATTTTAGTTTGAGATCCCAGGCTGCTTGATTCTCTTTTGTTCTTCATTCCAGAATATAAATTTTGTTATTTTTAATTTCATTTAATTAAAATTTTTTATTCCGAATCAAAATAAATATGGAATTTAAATCTAAATTAAGTAATAAATAAAATCGTTTATTTACTATACTTTCATTGCTAAATCACTTGAGCTGCTTAATCATAAATAAGAAATTTAGATGTGATTAGAAAATGTCAAATTTGATTCAGATTCAAATCTAAATTTAGGTTTTTTGACATTCGGCTCAAATCTAAATTTTTTGGTTCTGCTGCCGCGAAAGTTGTTTTTCTAAGGACTCCATTAGACTCTAAAATCTTTTGCTTTTGTTTGGGGCCACGCACCACTGTGCTGATGACTAGCTCCACCGCTCTGTGTTCATAGAAGCAGCTCCTGGTGCACCTCAGGGGTGGACCATGTACAATGAATTTAATGGTAGCTCACCCATATAACAAGAGCCTTGCATGTGTCTCACTGTTTCTCTGGCTCAAGAATCGCTTTTTTTTTCTTTTTTTGCCTTTTTGGGTCACACACTGGCGCCAATGCTCAAGAGGTTACTCCTGGCTCTGCACTCAAAAACCACTCCGGGCAGTGTGCTCAGGGAATCTAACCTTTAAGATTAGGGTTTCTGCTGAAAAGCGAATGGGGAGGAAAAAGACTAAAGGAAGCATTCTTATATATGCTTCTTTAGTTTCCATTTGAAACTGATCTCACATTAAAAAGTGTGCTGAACTAAAAACCACATGTTTCTTTCATTTGTGAGTCTTAAGCATGTTTTTATTGTACAAATTATTCCACCAGTCCTTTGGGGTTATTTTAGTAGAGTGTAATTTTAATATTAGGATTACCTTTGTTTTATTTACTTCACATGAAAACATTTCTAATATTTTCCCTTTAAACCTTTTCTAGAAAAAATTTCCTTGTCCTTGGGGCTTCATAGAGGACCAAAAGCTTTGGAAGCCTCTCCTGGTATTGCTCTCCAGGATTTTGAGCCCTTTGTTAGAAGCCATTGTTCTGGTTTATAAAAAATTGAAGTGACAAAAGGTTCAAAGAGATCATTAAGGAATCAGTTTGTGGTTCAGCAACGCTGACATTTGGGACTGGAGCATTCATGGCATTTCAACTGCATTGCATTTAGCTTGCAAGTTTGTTGGCTCTCTTTTTCCGGGCTTTTAAAAATGTAAGTCATAGATGCTGAAGTTTATAGTCAGAACTGAAGCTTTTAGATACTTCCAACTGCCCTTTCATTTTGGTGTACCCACGAAAATGACCTGAAGACATAAAGATATGGGAGCGATTGCAAGGACAGATTTATCTACTCATAATCTACAAAATGTGCTTGCTTGTAATCAAGAGCTGTAAGCTATGAAGTTCAGGGTATCGAATAAATTCATGTATCACTCTAGAGCTGCATAAGAATGGATGATTTTTATATAAATATATTAGACTGATAATCAATGAGAGGAATCTAAGCAATTTTGTGCCCCCGATATTTTTAGGTTTTACTAGCAAGGGAGTAAAAAAGGAGGCAGGAGCTCACTGTGTATTATTTCATACAGCACTCAAGTTAAAATTGGCCAAGGTTCCTAATTGAGATTTAGTAATAAAACTGAAGTATTTTTCAATTTAGTACTTCTCTCAAATAAGAGTAATTGTCAAATTGAACAATAATAAAGGTCTTAGTTTACAGGTATTTTAATATGTTTTAAGCATACTCACTTAAATATAAGCAGGAGATATTTGGGTTGATATTTATTTTGCACCCAAACAATCCCCACCTTGTAAATAAAAATAATATTTAATTATGTGATATTATTAAAAAATATTTTCTTTAAGACAGGCCTCACTGCCCGTGTACCCTAGATGGTTGATGGTCTGTCATGGCGTACTTTGGGCCCACTGGGCCCTGGAATGAACCAGAGCCACGGCAGAGACTGACAGAAGCTACCCGTGGTGGGCGGTATGCCAAAAACAGTAACCATAATGGACCTCATTCTCCACGAATGGAAACGTGACATATGAGATTTGTTTGTGGCAACCTATTGGAAATGTTATTTTTCTCTCCAATTACACAGTTATAGAATATGGACAAGTCTTTTAACCCACACCTAAAGTTATCTCATGGTAACTCTCATCAATTCTATCCAACTATTTTCCAAAGATAAACGGTAGTAATTAATAAGCCAACTATGTGGAGACTTTTAACAGTGGGAGACAGATTAATAACATAAAGTTTGCTTCATCAATGTTTTTGATAACATTGTTGGAAAAGCAGGATTTAAAACAACTTGAAACCTGGCTCTTTGCCATCTGACCGTGGTGTGGTGAGACATACCTGCATATCTCTCTCCAACTGCATTAAGGTGGTATCTGTGCCCATGTGAAGAGCTGGGCCCCTCATGAGAGAAATCTACCGCTGAAGCTTTCTGGCCTGGCCCAAAGAAAGTTCTTTTTGACTGAGAAGGAGTAATAGTGAGTCCAAACAAAGTAGTTATAAATGGAGATATTCTCGAACTGCGGTGTGCCATCTGGACAATGTCTCTTCTGACCTCCTGGTGGCTGTGCCGAACCGAGGATGAATGGTGTGTTAGCCAGATCCAGGGCCTGGACAAGCGGCTCCTGTTCTGGAACCAGGTCAGGAGGTTTCTCCTGACTGTAAGAAACACAGGAATTTAAGCATGAAAACTGTATCCATCTCTCTAGGAATGCTGGGTAGCACAGGGTAGAAATTATCTTGTAACACATCATGGTGCTTTGGCCCCATGTATTTGTAGATATTTTTCAAACCATTTTTATACTTCTACTTACTAATGACCTTTATTATTTTTCTATACTTTGCAGTGATGAAAATCCTCTCTATTTCGAAAGGGACAACATAGTGGCGGGCCATGAACAATCTCTATGACCGTGAGCACTTTTCATACAAAACCCCCAGTTTTTTAAAACCTTGTACAGTAATGTAAGAAAAATAACAGCTAATTTATAAAAGAGGTGCAAAGATTAACGAATACGTACATGTAAGACATGGACTAGAGTCTGACCCTGGCAAGAATGTGTTTTTGTTAAGCTCTCGGCCCCATAAGCAGCTCTGTAAGCAGCTACATGTCCACTTCTTTCATATTTTATTGGTATTCAGGCTGCAGGCCGGTTCAGGCTCAACCACAGTCATTTGGGTGACTTTCTGCGTATTTTCTGTGGTCAGCAATAACAGCAAGAAGTAACTTATGTATTACGTTTAGACATGTCACAGTATCCTGAATTCCAGGTTTTTAGAATCAGTTCTGTAAGGAGTTGACCTCTCTGCATGTGTTCACTATGATAACAGGGAACCATCTGAAAGTTACTTAAAACATCCCTAACACAGTTACTGACTTAGAGTGATTGCTCAACAGACATGTGAGAAAGGAAATAGGTTTTTCCCGCTTTAATTTAAGTCCTGTACACAAAAGAATCTCTCTTCTCCATGATCTATTTTCTGAAATGTGGAGAGAGAGGATTCAGCTAATAGCGACTTCTAGATGTTCTTACAAAGCATAAATGATTCTAATCACCGGAGACCCGCGGCACCATTGCGCATAAGCCCTCTTACCTGTGAGGACCCTCTGATCACAGGCAGCTCCCTGCATCCAGGACGGCAAAGACCCACAGTTGTATCCTGAAGTTGCCATTGCATTGGCATGTCCCTGTGTGAAGAACGCGTGGGCCAGCCCACCCTTGGGTCATCTCGGCACCATCATGCGGATATTGCAGGGGACTATGCGGGGCGATCTGCAGTCACTGCCACAGCACCTGCCCCTGCCTGAAGGAGGAGCCACGAGGGTACGTGTCAGAGTACAGACAAAGGGAATAAATCGGGCCTTTTACCACTTCTTAGAGCCTGAACAGGTGCTTTTACTCTCACAGGGGCAGGGGCAGGGCCCTGTTAAAGGAAAAGGGGAGGAATAAGTAAGAAGAGATCCCAGGAGAAGGAGTCCAGGCTTTCATTTCTGTAGCGCAAGAATGAAGGGGGCAAGCCTGGAGTTACGGTGCCCAGAAAAGCGACGTAGAGCACCCTGAGCCAAAAATCAAGCTGTAAAGGGAAAAAAAGAAAGGAGCCGAGATTACAGTGCATTTTGGAGAGGGAGTGAAAATGGAAATAAGTTTTTGGAAATAACTTTCAAAATCTTTTCATATCTGATGGGGACACTGCAAAGCAAATTATAAATTTATTGAGCTTTCGCTAGAAATCCAGTAGTATCGTCTGCCTACATTTATTTAAATACCTATTCACGGCCACTTTTCTTTACAACTTTTTGTTTATAAAAAAATATATTTCTGTTACAATGGAACATATCAAAAGCTATTTGCATTACAGCAGATGCCCCCATGGTATATTTAGCTGCGAGGCTGGAAGGAATTGGAGGTGGGAACAAATTTCCAGCAAGACTTTTGTTTTGAAATCGCCCCAGAGTCCACACATCTAAGTAAGCGTTTGGCGGGGAGTCCACCCTCTCTTTCCGCCGAGGACCTCCAGTACCTTAGACTCTGGTGATTCTCTTACCGATGAACTCTCTGAGGAAGCTCGGTGGCTGCATTTGCTTGTCCTCTGATGTCAAGGCGCTGTTGCATGTGAGTTTCTGCCCCATAGTAGAATTTAAATCTGCTTTCTTTCAGGCTGGGAGGGGATGGGTTTATTTTTATGCGAATATTAAATGCACCCAAACATCAGTGAATTTTTGGGTCCTTTAAGTATTTGGGGTCAGCACACTCAGTCCATACCCTGCAATCTGGTGTGATGTTCAGGCTTTGAAAAGGTCAGCAGCACTTCATTTGAGAACAGATCCGAAGTGTATGGCTTTTATTTTCTTTTGGGGAGACCATATTTTTTGTTTGACAATAGATCTTTTGAGGAGATCACCTTTTTTTTGTGATCTAGGACTAATGATCTAGTGCTGGTATCGGATGGTAGAAGTTTAGCCAATGTTCTCTGTTCCAAAAACACCTATTGCCGAAAGTGAATTTAAGAACAGAATAATTTAAAAATGGAAAACACATTTGATGCAATTGATACAATTACAATGAATTACATGATACTGACTAACAGTGGCTGGTGCCTCTGGCAATTGGATGCTGCAAGTAAGTTGATACTATCTCTCTTGAGCACTCCAAAGAGAGTCACTCCCATTACTTCTATCTTTCTAAAGGGTGTTGATGAAATAGTTACTTTTTACAATGTCCCTACAAAAGCATTCTGACAACCAATGACACTAGGGCTTTATAATACACCGATTACATATTTTTAAGAGGCGTTTGCCTCTCTGGAAACTATCTTCAAATCTATTCTTTAGTTTAGAATCCACAATTACCATTGCAAAAGTCAGAAATCAGAATGCATAAGCTCAGGGTTAGCTATCTTATTTGACTCTCAGCCACTTTGGTGACCAGAAAACTCTACTTGGAATGGAATTGAAGCCTTATGGTCAAAACAAAAACAGCACAAAAAGCAAAAACTGTACACATGAATGAACATAAGGGATACTATGAAGGCATTTTTCTGGTCATCTGAACATAATTTATTTACAAGTATTACAATAGCAAACAATGACTATTAAATGTCTGTGTTTTGCGAGTGTTATTCTTTTCTTTGGAAAAATCATTTTTAAGAAGAATTTGTCTCTCAAATATTTGTTATTTAATAATGTGAAAATATATTGAGAACTTTCACAGAGTACATTAAAAGAAAAATGACTGTTGGAAATAGTCTATGCATGGAAACTGCAAGCTTCCTTTTTCCTACCCCCACTCCCTCAATTAATCTTTTAGTTATTAGGGGAATTATAAAACTGTGTAAAACTTGGCCAGAAGCTGACCATGAGAGAATTTATTTATTCAGGACTCCACTCTATTCTTACTTTTTCACCCCTTTTCTTCCCCATTCTTTCTTTGTAATAAACCACTTTTGTGATGCTTGCACACAAGATGTTTTGCTTTGAGGGCGGTGCTCACTCTGACATCTTACAACCTGTCAGCTGGTTGTCAATAAGAATTCTTTCTTAGTCACAAACTAAGCCCCCTGTTGTTTAGTTTGAATGGCCTTCAAATGACAATGGAGAAATTTAAGTGATTTACGAAAATCATCTTTACTACCCCATAAATAGGTTCACAGTTTACCATTTTTCACCATAAGTCCCAAGTTGTTGTTGAGCATATTTCAATGTTTTTATCTTTGATTTATTTGACTTTGTCAGTAATAGAAGTACAAATGCTTCAGGGCTCAACTAGGAAGTAATATTTTCACGCTGCACATTATGTCGTCACTTTAAAGTACTTCTTCCTACACGCAGCATCTCTCCCCACCCGGTAGGACCCATCCACCAGTATACTTCAAGAGGAGAAGCTTGTAAGAAGGGCCGAACTAGTCGACAACCCATCAGCAGTGAATGAGTGCGCACTCTACCCCATCCACATCAGCACTGATTTGTTTCTTTGATCAATGCTAATCTTGTGGTTTGACATGATACCTCATTACTTTATTTTTTGGTTTGCATCTTCCCTCATGATTAGTGATGTAGAGAGGCCTTTTCATGTGTCTCACTTGGTCATTTAGTATTTCTTCCTTTGAGGATTTTCTGTTCATTCACCTCCCTCTATTTTGGATGGAGATTTGTGGATTTCTTTTTTCTGATAGTTACACACCATTCCTTTGTATATTTTTTGGATAACTTAACGCCCTGACTAAAAAGTGATGAATATATAATTTCTCTCATGTCCCTACTTGCACCACAGCAGTTGGATCTTAGTTATATTTCCTTTGGGGCCGCAGAGCGTACCGTTTAAGAGATTCCATTTGTTTATCTTCAGCTACTTACTTGGAGTCAGCTTTATTATTTCATCCTTGAAGATGCCTTTAGCTCGTCATCATGTAGAGTTATGCCCATGTTTCCTATAATGCATCTTATGGATTCAGATCACGATAGTAATTCTTTAATCCATTTTGGCTTGAGAATTTGTAACTGGTGTTAAGAAAGAGTTTCTGATTAAATTGTTTATTACATAGCTGACTAGTACTCCTTGCTCCCACTTCATGGCCACTTTCCTCATTTATCCAGCCAGTTAACGCTGATCATATATCTGAAGCCTATCTCCAGGATATTCAACTTTATTTCATTAGATGAGGGGTCTTTTTATTCCAATTATCATGCTGTTTTAATCATTGTCACTTTTTAAATCTTTATTGATCTTGTAGTAATATTAATACTTTTCCTTATTCCTATAGGTTTTGATAACACCCATATCTTTTTTCATCCATATATCACACACTTCATAGGACTACTCGAAGGTTAATTATAAAGTACATATATAATACAAATTATTTCACTTTAATAATTTTATGCTATTCCTCCTTTCCATATTATTTTCTTTTTTTTTATTGGTTTGGGGCCATGGCTGACTGTGTTCAGGGATTATCCTGGCTCACCACACTTACAGGATCACTCTAATGGGAGGCGGGAATCTATATATCAGGACTGCTGGGAGTCAAACCTACGAACTGCCACAGGCGCCGAAGCCGGCATTCCCTCACTGTATCACATCTCTCTGGACACATTTTTTTCGATTTTATTTTATTTTATTATCCCCCTCCAATATTGTTACATCATTTTGAACCTTACAATTGAAAGATGCTCATGTAGAGTTTTGGTTCTACAGTGTTCCAACGGCCCATCCCTACACCCAGAGGCATCTCCCATCACCAATGTCACCTCCTACCCCACACTTCCACTTTCCACAACTACTTGGCGGTTCTGTTGTCATTTCTCTCCTCTTTATCTCTCCCTCCCATGGCTTTCCTGTGCCATTAAAATTCAGTGCATTAAAGACATTACTTTATTTCCACTATTTTAATGGACCGCTACAACCATAGTGATCAAGCCAGTTTTGCTCTGTTGAATCTGGTTGTGAGGCAGTTTCAGCCTAGGGCGTGAAAATAAGCCAGCTAGTGTGAAAAATTTGGAGTCCCATCTGGCTACTTCAGGGACCCAGAGAAATGACCACTCACAGAGCAGTCCACTTTCACCGGGGGTCCCCTCTCTTGAGCCCCCAGGAGGCGGGGAGCCGAGAGCTCACGGCCTCCCCAGCTTCATGTTATCAAGGACACACATTTTCCTCTTAAGATTAATACTTAGGAGTTTTTTAGTTTTCCACGGTTTTCAGCTTTGTACTTACACAAATACCAAAATTTTATATAGTTAATTTTGTATAATGTCAAAGTGTTTTGCTTGAGCTTAACATTTAAATTATTTGAGAAGAAGAATTGCCTTTTTATAACACCACGGTGATTTTCATCCAATTAAGATTTTCAGCCTAGAAAGAATACGAAGGAATGATTCCCAGTAGGAATTTTCCGACCATATTTATTTTTGGACTTCACCCACATGGTGATTTTACTGTAAATGTTGCCTGATAATTTTTACATTGCACATTTTTATCTAACAAAACCTCATGTCTCAGCTTCTTTCAGTTTTCTATTTTGTGTAACCAAACTTCTAAATATAAAAATACATCTTAACTTCTGGGGGCCAGAGGAGAGAGGGTGATGGGCCGGGAGCACTTGTTTGTTTCAGCTACCACCCCCCTGATTATCCCCATATGGTCTGTTGGGTCCACCTGGAGTGATCTATTATGTATAATGTACGCCCTTGCCTTCGATATATCTCTGTCAGAATTAAAAAAAATTTAGAATGTTTCAATTGAAAATTTTCATTTTCTTTATTGTGCCTGCTGATCATTCTTTGTTTACTTCTAAGACTATGGGTAATCTTCTGTTTGATAATTCACCTCTATATTATCACCTTTCTGAGAGATTTATTATAAATTAACGGTGAGTGATTTGGCATGTTAAAATAGTGAAATGTTTGCATAACATCATCAAAGTACTTGGAATCAAGTTGTGAGTTAGAGTTTAATTTTAAAGAAATGTGCAATAAGATTTTAATATATTCCCAAGTTTACCAGTTTATAATAAGTCCTGGCTGAGCTAAAAGCTATGTCATTGCCAGTGTAGTAATAATATTGCATAGTGTATTTAAGAGTTGCTAAGAGGAAATACAATCATTAAAGAGAGTGAATATTAAAGCTCTTATCCCAGGAAAAATATATAAAAATTCATATAGGATATAATACCCATACTCTGGAGTCAGCAGTATGGTCTCATGCATTAAGGAATATAAAATTTAAAGTCTAGGATTTTACTATCATTCCATTATAATTTGAATCTATTCCCAGGGGTTATAGATTAGGAATGTGATGTTTTCGGCTTAGTGGGCTTTCTTTAATATAACTGTAGTCACCAAGTTCATACATGATTAATTAAAGTTCTTTTTTCCTTGCCTGCATGAGAAAAATAAAAAATAAAAATTAAGGTTTCACTTTTATGAGTCACCAAATAGAGATATTCCCTACTAGGTATATTTAGTAGGCCATTCTTTTAGGTGGGATATAAAGCAGATTTCCATTAAATTAATAGTGTTTTCAGATACCAAAACTGTAACCTAAGCCATACTAAACTGCAAAATAACAATTTATCTTTATGATAATGCAGAAAGCCTTTGTCGTCTACCAAAATATTCAAACCATCATTTGGTAGTTGGTACAATTCATTGCACTAAGTTATTTAAAAAACTATTTTAAGATGGTGAAAAACTAGATATAGGTAAAGAAAGAGGATAGTACTTGCTGGAGAATTCAGAGAAAAATGGAGAGTAGAAAAGAATGAACATAACTCCACCTTTAAGATTCATCAGAAGTAAACTACATGTATTATATTTTAAAAATGTCATTGTATTACAGCCGGTTTATCTGAGAGACACATGCACCTGTTTACCATAAGTTATATGATCGTCACAACTAACGGAGGGTGGAAGTAATCCAGCAAGGGAATTGCTGTGATGTAGTCTTAAAAGCAGCAGAATCAGCCAAGTACTCGCTCGCTCCAACATCCTTGCAACCATCTGGCCTGCCAGATCCAAGCGGTGAATATTTGTACACATTAGGGGCTCAGCCAAGGTTTAGCGGTATAAGAGCAGGTAGCTCCCCTGACCGAGAAGATGGGGCATGTGAGAAAGTGCTCAGAGCTTGCTCTCTCGAACTTGGTGCTCCATCGTCCACTCCTGTGGTGCTGGGGAATGCGGGAATGGTGGGGATCAAACTGAGGTTAGCACCGCCAACACCAATGCCCATGTGTATTAAGTTGGGTGCAACACCCTCTGCTCTATTGGGATTACAGCTAATAAAGGAAACTTAGTTTGGGGAAGAAGGTGGACTAACTCAACCAACACCTCACTAGCAGCCCCTTAGTTAGATTTTCATCTAATCTGTTTGTTCCACTCTTCCCTCCAAGTCAGCCATGAACCATGAAGAAAAGTATTTAAAAAGAAAATTAAAGAACTTTTAGATCAACAAATTTGCATGACCAATGACTGTAAAAACAGAGTTAAATTTCTTAAAAACAACGCTGAAATCCAAGAAGACCTTTGAGGTATGATGAGTAATAATGGATAATTTTCAGAGAGGCGTGAAGTGCATGAAGGTAGCTAGTAAGACAAGAAGAGGTCTTTGTGGTTGCAGCCTGGTTTCTGGGACTTTTGATTGTGTGAGTAGTCATATGAATACCACATAGAGTGTGAGGCGAAATCCTGGAAACTCTGTCTTGCCCGAAGCAAAGAACACCATTTATTCGATGCCAATATCATTTACTAAATCCTCTAGTATAAAGAGCTTTTGTAGTCCCGTAATACAATGTTCTGAGCATTCAAAGGAAGAACAAAGCTGAAATAATAAGACACACACTATTTCGTTTTGAAAGCCTGGAAATAAACCATTAGCAAGAAATCCCGTGTACTGATACATCTGCTTCTAGACTGAACACTTTGGAATGGTTAAATTATTGTTTTTTCCGCTTGTGGTTATTGCTTTAAATGTCGAAATTATTGCTGAAATGCATGTGAAGTACTTTGCCCAATACATACATTGTTACTAAAATCTAAAAAAAATTTTTCGGTGAAAATTGAGTTAAAGATTTATTTTGCCATATGATGGAATAGGCTGCTTTGAAACTTTGCGTGCATGTTTGCTTAATGACTGAACCCAAGCGGCGTATGCATTTTTAAAAGATACATACTAAACATCACCCCTGTTAGTGGTGCTTCTCAAACAACCATGTATAATCATGGCTCTCAAACAACCATGCTTGTATAAAATTATCCCTTCAATATTAATCTTTAGTAAACCAGGGAATTTTTTCATTTTGCTTTTGGTTTAGACCAAGTGAGGTAACTCAAAGGACTGCTTCCGGGTTCTGTTCTCCAAGGACAACTCTTGGTAATACTTTGGGGTCATGTACTGTATTGCAGGAATCTAGTCAGATTGGACATGTGCACTGGTTTGTATGCCTCGATCCTCATCACTAACTCCCGGTGGTTCCAAAGGAATAATTTTAAAGAAAATAGAACAACGAAAAGTATTTTTTAATAAAAAGCACAACAAAAAGTACTAAACAGGAAGATTAAATATTGAACTGTCAGAGTAAAACATAATGGAAGCATGATAAACATTAAAATCACCATGCGGTGCACATTAATGAGGGAATTTAACCTTAGAGCAAAAATAATATTTCAAGGAAAATGGATCCGAATTGGCTGTATTTTTCCTTTCAGAACATTTAGCTATATCTTTTTATGAAAGAAATTATTAAAAATTTAAATGATATTTACATTAAATGGAGGAGAAAGAGCTTCAGGGCTCGATTTTTCTGGAAAAGTTGTTACTGAATATTAGTACCTTTACTTAATCATTTCTGGTAAATTATATTGGATATATTATTTCAAATTAGATCTCATGTTATTATTTTTTTTT